>PVJL010001717.1:0-113762 GCA_004026885.1 Lyroderma lyra | reverse complement strand
AGTCTCCCAAGGAACTGGCCTTATCAACCAGATTCCTCAGTGAGCATTATACACCCTCCAGATTGCAGAAGTAAAACAAGTTTTGCTTCCCTAAAGCCAGCCTGCATGGCTCCCAACAGCTCAGGCACCCATAGTTTCCCCTATGTATTACGGTAATAATTGAATGGGTCCCCAGCCCACTGTCCACCTAGACGTCGAAGTGATCTTTCTAAAACACCAGTCAAAATGCGTCACTTGTCTTAAAATCTTTCAGGTAGCTTTTAGATATTCTCCCTTTACTTTTAGAGAGAAATCCAACCAGCTTTCTTTTTTTCATCATCTGTTTTTAGTTTTAAAATAGATTTGTAGATATTTAAGGTGTAGATGATGTTTTGATATACATATACATAGTGAACTGATTACTACAGGTGACCTAATTAACATATCCATCTCTTTACATAGTTACCATATATTGTCGTATTGAGAGCACCTCACATTTACTGTCTTCGCAAATTTCCAATATTCATTACAGTATTATTAACTATAGGCATCATGCTATACATTATTAGATCATAGACTTAGTCATCCTACGTAACTGCAACTTTATATCTCTAGTCAAATAGACCTGAAGCTCCCTGAATGGGCAATAAGTCTCCATGCCATGCCATGTTATGACTGTTTCTTCCTTTAATTTGAATCTCTCTTTTCTTCTCCATCTAATGATCTTCAATTTGTGATTTAAAATTAAACCCATATTTTCAAAGATTGGCATCATAGTATTCAATATAATGGCTAAAAATAATGAAAACTTAAATGGCCTGCAGTTAAGTAATCTAGTTAAATAAATTGTGGTACAGCCACAAAATGAAATATTTTGAAGACATTATAAGCTAGGCCAGATACATACAGGTATTGATACAGAAAACATTTGTTGCTGTCTTCTTAGGTGATAATCAGGTGAAAAAATAGTACGTTCAATGTGATTCAGTTTTTTAAAATTAACTTTATTGATGCATAATTTACATATGATAACATACACATATTTTAAGTGTATGGTTTGATCAATTTTTTTTGCAACATATACTACCATGTGACCATCTTCACAATTAAGGTATAGAACACTCCATCACCCAAAAGGATTTCTTGTTCCCCTTTCTAGTCAATCCCACTGCCATCTCTGGGGCTGGCAACCACTGACTTGCCTTTTGTCACTATAGATGAGATTTTTCTTTCCTAGAGTTTCGTATGAACGAAACCATATAGTATGTTCTCTTTTTGTCTGAAGTTTTTGCTCTAGCACAATGATTTGAAGATTCCTTATGCTGTTGTATGAATCAGTAGTCCCTTCAACTTTATTGCTGAGTAGTATTCTACTTGGATACTCAGTAATTTATATCTTCATGTGTGGGTGAACATTTGGGTTATTTCCAGTTTTTGCCTATTATGATTCAAGTCTTTGCTTGGACATTTGTTTTCATTTCTCTTGGGTAAATATCTAGGAGAAGAATTGCTCAGTTGATTGGTAAGAGTATTTTAACACTAGAGAAAACTGCCAAATTACATTCCAAAGTGGTCAAACAATTTTACATTTCCATCAGTTATACATGAGAATTACAGTGGCTTCATAGTCTTACCAAATTTAATATTGTCATTCTTTTTTATTTTTTAATTTTGGCCATTCTAGTGGGTGTGTAGTAGTATCTCACTGGTTCTTATTTGTATTTATCTGATGATTAATGATATTGAGCGTCTTTTTATGTGCTTATTGGCTACCTGTACATCTGTTTGGTATTTATTTCAATCTTTTGCTAATTTTTTAATTTTTCTTTTTCTTGAATTGTAAGAATTGTAAGAATTAATTTCTTTTCTGGAATATAAAGACATCTATCTAACACAGAAAAAACCTGAAAGGATGTACACAAAATGTTCATAGTGACTAATGTTCATAGTTCTGGGTGGTAGAATTATGGGTGATTTCTCTTTTCTTAATTTTTCTCTAGCTTTTCCATAGTAAACATGAATTATTTTTAATACAAGAAACCAATCTTTCTCAGTTATCATGTTTTCCCTTGGAGATTTTCAGACACTATTCCAGCTCCTGGGAGAGGTTAGGTGACACACTCCTCCTCCTGTTGAACTCCTGATTGTGTCTTTCATCTTTGCATTCCTGGATCTGGGCTCAGTGTGTGGCATAGTTGATGCACAATAAAATTTGGTTGAATTCATTTAGTAAATGTTTATTGAACACCTACTATGTTCCAGGAACTATAACTGGCACTGAGAATACAAGTAAGTTATAATGAAATGCAGATCTTGCAAATAAGTAGCATGTCATGGATTAATGAGAAAAGAAATACAATATACAAATACATCTCTATACTGTCTATGCCTTGTATGACTCCTAGCATTTACTAGGTACTTGGAAAAAGTGTGGTGATGAATAAAATGTAGAGAAAGTAATCGAGCCTTGTATTTTTTAGTACCACATTTCAGATATATTATCCCTTTATTTGACAGGTTTTTTTTTTCCTCACTAATTTAATAGGTACTGGGGTGGACAATTCAAATAAATTGGGATTTAGAAGACTGGGAAACATTGACAGCACAGTTTTGTTTGGAATGGACAAACCAAGGGACTATTCCTCTAAAGCCTATGAAGAGGTGATGACTCCTAAAAGGAGAGGTACAGGGAAAGAGGTGGCAAACACAAACTTTTTCATTATTTATTTTTCATTTTTCTAAGAAAGTTCATCTTTAAGTAAAAATGGAACCCCGGTCATCTGCTGGAGTTGCCTCATTTTTTTCTTTATTATCAGTGGTGGAATCAGATCTCAAGTCAGTTAAAACTGTCTTGATTATCAACAAGACTATGATCATTCTTTAAATAGATGTTGTCTATGTATTCTTCAGTCATTTGAATCAGGACGCCAATGTCATTATCTGTATAATCAAATTGGATGATTTCATCCTCAGGCTCTCTAATCTACATGATACTAGTTACTCATTTCCTGTGAAACATTAACTCCTAGGTATATCATCAGTGGATACTATATTGAACCTTTTTCTAATAAGGGCAAATAGAAATGGTGATTGCAAGAAGTCTCAAGAACATATGAATAAAGAAAATGTCCTTTAGGCAGATGATAAATTCTAGTTATCTAGTGATTCATGTGTAAATAGAAAAGGCAATTGGGAGTGTGTGTGGGTTTTTATTTCTCTGGTTAAATTGAACACTGACTATTATTTTAGTAGTGGGATACACTTTTTTTAGACTAATATTTGACAGGCAGGTTTTCTGAGTATGACGTATTCATGACTGGAGATTAAAGTACTTTTGTTTTAATTTTATGGTAGCAGTCCACAGGGTGGAAATTTTTACAATTGTTAGTTTCACTCTGAATTTTGCTTCTGTCTTCTGTTTTAAGGGTAAATCACTACCCGTGGGTGGAAATGTATACCTTTGTACATTTGGTAATGGCTTTGGAGACAGAAAAAAGGTGTTTTGAGTGCAAATAGAGAAAATGCACATATAATAATCTTCAGCTTGCCCAGACAGGAACACTTTCCTGGTACACACAGGGCAGTTGTCTAATTATTGGTGAATTCTAAACTGCTTGTTAACTTGCATTAAATTGAATTGGCATATCCCTTACTCTGGCCAATGCACTGCCCTATTACATTTGCTAAACTTTGTTGGCTGGCTCATGATCATTTGTTTAGTCTTTTTATAGGGCAACTCATTACAGAGTTCCTAAAGCAATAAGACATTTTTCAAGTTGCCTCATTTTTTTTCCCAGCAGTTCATAGGAGTGATGGTAGAAAGTCTTGGAGACAACAGTGGACTTTGTTTGGTTTAGATTTGTATGAGACTAAATGGAGGGAAAATTTTTTTCAGTCAGAAAGCCCTGGAAAAAATTAATTACTTACTTGGGGGGAAAGGTAGCTTCCACTCTTGTGTCATAATTTCTTCCAAAATCTGAAAGGTTGAAGTAGAGCATTCTTAGAGGGGAAAAGCCACGGTGCACAAGTCTGTTCTGAACCAACAAACTGAGACCTAAAGGCTAACCCAGTTATAACATTACCATCTCATCAATAAAGTCAGAAATTTTGTAAGTTTGTAAGTTTGTAAGTTACCCTAACAATGCCTTAATATCCTTATCCATAAAATGAAGATAATCATAGGATCTATGTCATTGACTTAGTTTTAATTTAATTCAAATAATATGAGTAAGCCATTAGTATGGGTTCAATAAATACTAACAATGATTGTTATTACTGTGAGTACTATTGTTAATGTGGTTATTTTCTACTTTTATTATTATTAATGAAAACTCTTCTCTGGTGCCTGTAATGTTTAGCAGTAAAGTCTATACAATGAGAAATGCAGAGCATTTGTCTTTGGGAGAGATCAGGAAGCGACATCGCCTTCCGGAGAGAAGCATCCTTTTTAGACTATTAGAGGTCATTGTGTCCTACTTAAAGCATAGAAGGAAGCTGTCCAAGACTACAGTGTGGAGAGAAAGAGTGGGAGCCTGAGCTCGAGCCGAGTCCTGGGGCACCACAGGGTTCCTCACTGTGCTGAGACTGTACCAAGGAGAAGTCAAGAGTTGGTGGTCATCAATTAATGGTTTTCTTTGTCCACATAGGTCCATGATCTCTTTCCACAACCTGAAATCTAAATGTTCCAAAAACCCAGAGTTGTTCCTGTTTTTGTTTTTTTGTTTTGTTTTGTTTTGCTTTGTTTTTTGGTAACTTAATGTTTGTCAGAAAAGCTAACCAGACCTACACACATTTGGGGTGACATCTGAACTGATGTTATGCAAATTTCTTTCAGCATCATTGCCCTTAGAGTGAATGCACTGATCCAAAAGCCTAAGTGACTTTGTGCATGGGGTGCTGCCTTAGACCTTGTTGGGGCTGTATATAATATATAGGATATGCATATGCATTTTCCCCTCAAAAC
Source organism: Lyroderma lyra (assembly GCA_004026885.1). NCBI lineage: Eukaryota > Metazoa > Chordata > Mammalia > Chiroptera > Megadermatidae > Lyroderma > Lyroderma lyra. The sequence continues at coordinate 108,820 of PVJL010001717.1, read as the reverse complement.
TGTGAGAAATTCTGCAATTTCTATTTCAGAATTTCTCAGTTTTTTTGGGGGGATGCATATGCATATCCTATATATTATATAGGGGATAAGGATCAAGAACTATACCTACTCACAGATTCACTCTAGTCTAGTAAGGTGAGCACCTCAGTGTAATTTATCATCTCCTCCATGGGCCTGCACCTCTGAACGCTGCTTCTTGGGCTCCCAGAGAGAAGAGAGGCCATCAAGACCAAGGTCACAGCCTAACAGACTGGTGTTCATGCCTCAGAAAAAGTAGCCTCTCCCTGCTTTATTGAGACCAGGGGTCCATACTTAGAGACTATTTGGAAAATTAGAATTCAACCTGAAGAGCGACGTCTCTAGTGAGATCAGAATATGGCCTTGTGGGTCCCACATTTCTGGTTCCAATAGGCCTTTGTGTGTGGGAGACTTGGGTTCTTCCTCAAATTGGCCTTTGGGTTTTGGTTTCATGTTGAGTGCCCCCTAGGAGCTATCCCTACATTGTCGTCCTAGTGATCACGCGTCTAGGACATGGGACTCCTCTGGAGTGATGAGTTCCCCCTGCCTTTTCCACTTATTTTGGATATAAGATATCTCTGAGATTTAGGCTCAAAGATTACTATATAACAAATCATAACTGATATGTAAGGTCATGTATAAGAGATACAGGGCTCCCAGGCCTAAGCAAGACATGGATGCACATATGATAGAGTCTAGACATGGAATGCATGATTGGAAGGGTGTTTGTTTAAAAATGAAATCCTTGAAATAGTACCATAGACAGACATCACTAAAGCACAATAGAAGGAAGAGGACCTTGGCCAGGGCAAGTGACTTGTCAATCCACGTGCTCTGTAGGATTAAAAATTGATGTTCGTGAGCATTCCAACCATTTAACATACTCTCCTTATTCTATTCCTGTTTTCCTTGTCTGGAGGGAAGCAATCATGCTGACCCAAAGGCTGCAGAGTCCAGACTGCTTGGTTATTTTAGTTCTTATTGCACATTCTGGTTTATATAACTTCACGAGCAGAGGTAATAGGAGTTTGCCCCAAGACATGAAGCTAGTAAGCAGTGTGTGTGTGCTATCAGGCCCACAGGACTGGGCAGCTGGGGTGACCTCCCTGGGTGAACTCCCCTGGGCTGTCAGCGGCCCCTCCTGCGACTCCCACCTTTGCACCCAAACAGCACCCGGGTGATGAGGTGCCACTCACACAGGTAACTTCTCCCATTGTCAGGTGGGAAATATGCATCATCCAGTTGAGTTTTTTTTTTTTTTTTCCTGAAGCAAATCATCTATTTTTGTATTCTTTATTCTTTTCTAAGTTAGGGTATATCAGGTTGACAACAATTAGTCAAATAAAAATATTTACTGTCTATTGTTTTATCCACACGGTGACATGCCTTAGGGGCATGCAAAAAAACCCCCCCAATAAACAAAACAAAACGAAAACCCTAGCCAAACAAAAAACCATAACAGTTCTTGCTCTGGGGAGATAACACGAACAAACTTTAAGCAAGAAGAAAAATGTCTGCAGCTAAAGCAGGGTAGGAAACTGTGGTTGGTTTGATTGACAGTGGGGAGAACTGGGGACTAACTTGCTTTGCTGGCCCCAATGTCATTGTCACAACTTAACTGTTCAACTCTACTACTACCCATGAAAGCAACCACCAACAATTTGGTTGGTGAATGGGTGTGACTTTGTTCTAGTAAAACTTTATAAAATACAAGCTGCCTTGGTATGGCCGTGGAAGTATCCCAACCCCTGCTCTCAAACTGATGGTTGTCGGATCTGAGTTGTCAAAAGGATTTAGAAATCAAGATGGTAATGTGAAATATTTTAATTTTAAGATGTTGCCTTAAGAAAAATTTTAATGACATCTGATCCAAGCAAAAGCATTTCTATGACCACTGCAGCCAATGTGCACATTCTCAGTAAGATTTGAGATGAGTTTTAAATATAAGAAGGATTTAAGAACCCAAGAGAAGAAATGAGGGCTTTCTGATAAGAGAAACAGCAGGAGAAGCAGGAGGTGGGGCGACAGGAGTGCCTGGTGGGCGGTTTAGGAATACAGACCCTAGAGCCAGCTGGGCCTACCAGCTATCAGCTACGAAGTTGGACAATTAGTTCACAAACTCATCCTAGAAAAAGTGCTACATACCTCATTGCTGAGTATCACTACGGTCACCTTCGAAGTGCTCCCCTTGGGCAGCTCCACACCAATGCCAGTGCCTAGTCCACCCTTCAAAGTAATTCTGGAACTCTTTCTCTGGAATGGGCATCAGGGCTGTCATCATACCCAGAATCTGACAATTAACTTTGTGAACTTGCCACCATGTACTTACATTGGCAGCACTTTGCAAACAAAATCTTGCCAAGGTTATGACACTTTACTGAGTTGTTTGTACAGTGCTGCCAATGTAATTGTCCTCTCTAGACCTGAGTCGAGAAGACAGTCAAACACCAAGTAGAGACCCTGAGAGGAATGCAGCAGGAACCCAGAATTCCCAATAGCTCAAAAGACATCTAGGGCTGGCCCAGTCCTATTTCCCGGATTTTTTACCTAAAGGCAGAGCCTCTGGTGTGATGTGCACACCTGTAGGCAGAGGGATAACCTTTTTGGAAGAAAAGTTTTTATTTCACTGACTTAAACATTTGTACTAAAGTGTTGACAGGCTTGTATCTGGGCCACTTATAGATAGGGGCAGAGAGAGGGTGGGGAGAGAAAGGTTTGGGCTAGGGGACTCTCCTTTTTCTCTTTGTCCCAGGCCCGCTAGATATTAGGGCCACGTCATTGGACCCTTTTCACTAAAGGTAGTGCGGAGGGAGGGGCAACTTTCATTCTTTTGCCCAGAAGTAGAGCTGCTGTAACACTAAAAGGATTGAGAGTTTTGGAGGCTCTGGGCACGGGCAGGCTTGAACTAGAGGATGTTAGTGGTCAGTATACACCCAGGTCAGTAGAGGCCACGTCTGCAGTGACGAGGCACTGGCGTCTCCAGGGCCAGCACTGGCATGGAGGCAGATGGGGAGCACATCAGCCCCTGGAGGTGCACACCAACCCTTCGTAGTTGGAAGTTGGGGGGGTGGCGTGCTCTTGAAACAGGGCCGCCCATAGGAAGGCCTGCAGGTGAGGGCAAATTAACCAACGACTTTTATTTCATAATGTTAATGTGGCCTCCATGGTCCTTATAGGCTCTTGAGGCCTGAGGACATTCAGATTAGGTTAAAATTCTCACCAGCACTGTTTGATTAGCACAGCACCGAAGGTCCGCGTGTCTACCCATCAGAGCAGGCCTCCCTAAAACGCACCTCTTCTTGTAATAGTTCCCTTTAAGAAGGCTCTGGAAGTCTTTGGGTGAGTTTTCTAAGAATCCATTCTATTAGGGAGCCCCACATCTGTGACTGACTTCTAATGAGGTCCGTTAACTTGATGACAGAATTATCAAATACAAACACTGTCCTCCCTGAGCCTGCAGTGTGCTGCGTCATGAGGTGGGCCCAGAACCACAGAGCGCCACCAGACACGTTCGAGAAACCCGAGTCTCTGACTAGGAAGGGGTTTATTAATGATTTTTGGTTCCAAAAGAAGAGACACACAGAAATTCTTCAGAAAGAAGGAAATGGCGAGGGTGAAATCAAAGCAACCCAGACGGCCTACAAACAGGCTAATTCCGTGGAAGACCCAGAAGCAAGTCTGAGATCTCTTCCCCAGCTGCCTGGGGCCCCTGCCAGGTAGCCAGATGCTGGCAGGCAAACACGCCCCCTTCCTCAGCAACTTTTAAGCAAATAATAGCCCCCTACTGTATTCTTTATATAACAAAACAATACTTTTGATCTTTATGGGTAAAATTCTAGAGGACCTGGAAGCCTCCATGTTATTCAGTGGATAAATATTATTGTGCAGATTCTTTTCATCACTGAAAAGGCATAATTACAGAACACTGCATGCATGTGTTTGTGCACATCCATAAACATGGTGTTAGATTAAGGAAAAAAATAATTCCAGTACTTTGTTCGTTTATTGTAATTTAGAGATAAATGGCAAAGTGTTGATGAATAATGTCATTTCATGTTAAAGTTTTCTTTATCATCTTGGAAGTATCAAATGGGAGGCGGTGATTGGCTCAGTCTCTCGACCTTCCCACAAGTGTGTGCAGTCTGGCCGGCACCAAGGGCAGGTATGCCCCGCCTTCCTGCTGAGTTCGGTGACCTCAGCACCTGCAGTGAAGTCCCCGGATTCAGAACACAGAACAAGACAGAAGGTGGAAACAGGAATTGTGGTAGCTTTCTATTTAAAACATCTAGGCTACACGATTTCACTTACATGTGGAATCAAAAAGACAAAACAAGCCCCTCAACAATACAACACGGAAACAAACTCATCTGTACAGAAAACAAATGGATTGTTGCCAGGTGGGAGGGGGGTGGGGGGTGGGCAAAAAAAGGTGAAGGGATTAAGAGGTACAAACTGCTAGTTATAAAATAAATAAATCACATCCTTACTATGTAATGTACGACATAAGGAATATAGTCAATACTGTCATAGTAACTACGTACAGTGACCCATGATTACCAGTCTTATCATGGTGATCACTTCAAAAGATATATAAATGTCTAATCACTATGTTGCACACCTGAAACTAACATAATACTGTACGTCAACTACAATTAAAAAATAAGTAAATATAATAAACTAAAACTAATGGATCAATTTAACCATGACCAGGATGATGTCATTAAAGACAAGGGGAGGTGTACTTCAAGGGAAACCTGCCTTAGTTTCTTAGTCATTTCTTATCATACCTTTTTAATCTTTTTAAACTGAGAAATGTGCTTTTTTTCATGGTGAGTACTAATTGATGGGACTTGCATATGAGTGGAAAGACTGGTGTCTTCCACAAATTCAGGTATTCTGCAGGTGTCACTTTTAACTCTATCTCACAGGAAGAGAGAGCCATGGTTTGTGGTAACTCTATGTTCAATATCAGGCTCAATTGAGAAGCCTAAATGAAGAGATTCCTGGCTGACTTCTGTGTTCTCCTGGGCTCACGTGTTGTTATGTTGCTCTGATTTTCTGGTGTACCTACCAGTCTGTATCATCGTACAATGAGTGCCTTCAAGGGAGGAGTCAGGTAGAATACTGTTTAAATAAAAACTTTATTATGGGGAAAGAATGGTACTTTCAACAATTAGTTCTGGGAAAAATGGATATCCACATGCAACAGAATAAAGTTGAACCCCTACTTTATATTATCTAAAAAAATTAACTCTAAATGGGCCCCAAACCTGAATGTAAAAGCTGAATACACAAAAAAACTTAGAAGTAAACATATGTGTAAATTTTGTGACTTTGTTTAGGTAACAATTTCCTATATATTACACAAAAATATAAGCAATAAAATAAAAAATAGATAAATTGGACATCATTAGTATTAAAAATGTCTGTGCTTTAAACAACACTATCAAGAGAGTGAAAAGGCAGCCTACAGACTGGGAAAACTTTTTACAAATCATGTATCTAATAAGGAACTCATCTAGAAAATATAAAAAACTTCTACAGCTCAACATATAAAAGACAAATAACCCACTTAAAAATAAGCAGAGAATATGAATAGACATGTTTCCAAAGAAGATATAAAAATAACCATTACACACATGAAAAAATGCTTAACATCAGAAGCTATCAGGGAAATGCAAGTCAAAACCACAGTGAGATACCACTTCACATCACTAGGGCAGCTATAAGCACAGGACAGGTTATAAGTTTTGGCAAGGATGTGGAGAAACTGGACCCTCATACACTGTTGGTGGAAATGTGAAATGCTCTGGCCACTTAAAAAAAATCATCTGGCTGTTCCTTAAAGGTTAAAAGGAATACAGTTACCATAGGATCCAGCAATTCTTTTCATGGTGGCATAATATTACATCAGATGATTATAACATGTTTTATTTACCCATTTGTTAGTTGATAGGCCATTAAATTGATTGTTTTCACTTTTTAGCTATTTTAAATAAAAGTTGCTATAAACATTAACGCACAAGTTTTGGTGTGGACACATGTCTTTATTTCTCTGGACCGGCGTGCATCAGCTCTGTCATCTGCACACAGCTCGAAGAGGTCCGTTTACTCCCTTCTCCATTTTTCAGACAAGAGGAGTGAGGCACAGAGAGGGTCGGTGACTTACCCGAAGTTGAAAGCTGCTAAGTGGCAGAGTTGGAATTCAAACCCAGGAAAACTGTCTCCAGAACCTGAGCTCTTGCCAGTACTCTGTTTTGAAGACATTGTCCCAGTTTTGCATCCCCTAAGAAACCTGGCACAAGGTTTGGCCCATCGCTGGTCCGTGGGTAATGACTGTCGAGGGAACGAATCCTGCTCTCCTACGTCAACCCCAGCAGACCATACTAGGAAACCCGGCCCTGAGCACACGCACTGCACTACCCGCAGCCAGGGGTGCTGCCGAGTGGAGGTCCCGGTCTCACATTTTAGGACAGGTGCTCCTGTCCTTCTTCTGTACCCCTTAGAACGCCCAGCCAGCAGATCCTACCACACGGCGACACCATTCTGAATAGCTAATATTTATTAGAATTTGATATTATATTATAGCATTAGTATAATCCAACCATTATCTATTAAAACACATTCCACATACAGGAACTGTGCTAAGCAGTTGCCCGTATGCAGTGTTTTCCTTGATCTCACAATAATGCTGAGAAGTTGACCCATGACAGAGTGGTATATTGGTTTCCAGCACGTGTTCTGGAGCTAGAATCCAAGTGTTTAAATCTTGACCCTGTCATTCACTAGCAGCATGGCCTCCTATATTGTTTAATGGCTCAGTGCCTCAGTTTCCTCATCTAAAAATTGGCTAAAATCCTGCTTCATAGGATTACTGTAATAGCTGAAAGAACTGTAGGATGTATAGTATTTGGAATAGTGCTTGGCATGTAGTGGCAGCTGTTTAAATGTTGGTTGTTATCAATAATCTTTCTACTTCTGTTTACAACTGAGAAACAGGTTTAGATTATGAAGTACCTTCCCCAGGAAGATACAGCTAAGAGGCTGAGCCAGGATTCGAACACAGGGAGTTTGATTCCAGACCCTGAGTGTAAAGCAGGGCACCATACAACCTCTCCATCAGGTTTGGTTTCCTGGCATATATCCTGTGTGAGGCATCCTTTGTCTTCCCTAGATGCATGTAAAGACACCTGTATTGGTATTTCCATAGCAGCATGTTTAGCATTTTATTAGAAGTATATAACACTGTGTATTTCTGGAATTTCCCCTATTAACTTACACAGTGGCTGTAATAAATACAGGTTGCTGTTCTCAACTCTGTTTCTAAATATTTCTTCAATCCATTTCTTTCTCCTGAACCCCACTATTGCTGTCTTATTAATTCAGGTTCTCAAAATGTCTTTTATGAACACATTTAACAGCAGAAGTAACTACTCCTGCACTGCCACACCCCTCACCATAGCTGAGAAGATCAGATACTCTTAGTGAGTCTCCATCCTGTCCAATCAAAAGATCCACCATTTCCCTACTGAGGAAATGGGTCCAAAAGCTAAATGTGTATATATTTAGGACTGCTAGTTTTATGATCATTATGATAGCCCTGCCACCTGATAATTCTTAATCAGTATTATTTGGTGAATGTGGAACTGTCTCTGTTATTTAAAGCATGGTGATGAAGAGGATTGATTTGTAAACACCTCTTGGCTGAGTGTAGAAATTATTGACTTCATAGTAATATTCAAAATATAGTTTTCTGTTGCCTTACCAAACAAGCCATCTAAAATTTCAACTGCCTGACAAATCCTCTGTGGGTCTGTTTATGATCAAGAACATCTTTTTGTGGGAGATCCAAGATGGTGGAGTAGGTAGTAAACACCATGTCTGCTTCATTCCATGAACACAGTAAAACTACAACTAAATTACTGAACAACTGAGGTGGAGAACCATCTGAAGTCCAGGTTATCAGAAACTTTACAACTAAGGATACAAAAAAGAAGAGGCCATAGTGAGACTGGTAAGAGGGGTGCAGTGGCAGTAGAGAATGAGGAGGGATATCTCAGCTGTGGAGGTTCCCCCCAGAGGAGTGAGGGGCCCCAGCCCCATACCAGGCTCCCTAGACCAGAGCCCTGGTACTGGGAAGAGGAGCCCCACAACATCTGACTGTGAAAAACAGTGGGAACTCTGGCCATCCAGTTGGGAGGGAAGGCTCCAGGAAACTCAGGCAACCTCTTAAAATGCCTGTGCAGACTCACTCACTTGCAGAGGGTTGGTGACTCAGGGGGCATTGGAGGCATGCCAGGGGCAGACTGAGGTGTGTAGCTGTGGAGCGAGGGCTGGAGGACAGTTGCTGTTTTTCCTGAGTCAGTCCTCCCTCCATGCAGCCAGATGGTAGGAACCATCTTTCCTGTCTTGCAACCACCTCCACATGGCCAAATCTGAACCTGATTGGTCTGTTGAGCTTTACATAATCCACACTGCTGACTCACAGAGAACCCACCTAACCCACTGCCACTAACGCCAGAGGCATTTTCTCCCATGAGCAGCCAGCCCACTCACATTGCAATCTTCCTTGGAAAACTATTTAAGTCTGCAGGCCCCAGGCTGGTGGCCACCAGCACTGGTGTGCTCTGAGACTTTGCTGAGTAGCTTCAGGCACAGCACTGGCATCAAACCAGAATCTACAGGAACATCCAGCACAGGTGACCAGGAAGACAGTGCCAGGGCCCCACAGGGCACCTACTACATAAGGCTATCCAGCAATACTGAGAGATGTAACAGATCTGCTTAATATATAGAAACAAATACAGATAGGTATCCAAAATGAGGACACACAAAAAAATATGTCTCAAATAAAAACATGGCAGAAAATTCCAGATGAAGAACTAAACAAGATGGAGGCAAGCAACTTATCAGATACAAAGCTCAAAATGATGATTTTAAGGATGCTCGAGGAACTTAGTGAAAACTTCAACAGAGATAGCAAGCATAAAGAAGGACAAAGAAATCATAAAAAGGGACCAGTCAGAAATGAAGAACACTATAACTGAAATTCAGAATGCAACATAACGAATCACTAGCAGACTAGATGGAGCAGAGGATAGAATCAGTGAATTGGAAGACAAGGTAGCAGAAAATATCCAGTCAGAAAAGCAAAAAGAAACAACAATCCAAAAAAAACCCCCCCCCCCCCCACACACACAAAAAAACGAGGATAATTTAAGGGGTCTCTGGGACAACATCAAGCACAACATTCACATCATAGAAGTACCAGAAAAAGAAGAGAGAAAGCAAGGAATTGAGATCCTATTTAAAGAAATAATGACTGAAAATTTCCCTAACCTGGCAAAGGAAACAGACATACAAGTCCAGGAAACACAGAGTCCCAAACAAGATACATCCAAAGAGGCCCACACCAAGACACATTATAATTAAAATGGCAAAGGTTAAGGATAAAGAGAGAATCCTAAAAGCAGAAAGACAAAAGCAACTAGTTACTTCTAGCCCATGAGAGTGTCAGCTGATTTCTCAACAGAAACTTTGCAGGTCAGATGGGAGTGACAGAAAATATCAATATGATGAAAAGCAAGGATGTACAACCAAGATTACTCTACCCAGCAAGGCTATCATTCAAAATCGACAGACAAATAAAGAGCTTGTCAGACAAGAAAGAGCTAAAGGAGTTCATCACCACCAAACCAGTATTACAAGGAATGCTAGAGGGACTTCTTTAAGATGGGTGGGAGGAAAAATTATAACAATAAAATGGCAATAGATACACACCAACAATTACCTTCAATGAATTAAAAGCTCCAATCAGAAGACACAGAGGGTATTGCACTGAGTGGAGTGTCAAACAGAGGAAGACAGATGCAAGTTGACTTTGCTTATAGGTGAAATTCAAAGAAGAAAATAAACAAGTGGGACAGGAGCAGATTCATAGATGTAAAAACATTTGGCATTCTCTTTTGAGTCAGGCCCTTGTGCAGAGTCACAATCTCTAATTCTCAGTATGTCCAGACAAAGTAGACACGAGGAAACTTGCCCCAGGGCACACTGCTAGGAAGCCCTTTAATCACATTAGTTCTTCTATTCACTTCCTTCTTTGATGCTTCACCTATCCAAGCCTGCATGCCACTTCCAGTCCCACAAATCTCTGCCCTTTAGGGCCCATCACATCTCCACAAATGCACACTGACCTTTCCCAGTTCCATTCCCATCAAGTTGTACCAGTCCTGTGCCCTATCTCTTGAGCTGACTAGTGCCAAATGTATTAGAAGGGCTCTGCTCAAGCAGGACGCTAAGCATTTTGCACACAATTCATTTACTACTCACAAAAACCCTCTTACAGATGGAAATGTAAATTTCAGGGTATAGAAAATGATATTTATACATATTTTTATCTGATTTCAAAATCCTTGCTTTTTCTACTTCCCCATATGTGTGTAAAAATAATACTGGTAATTAACTTACACTGAGCACTTACTTTATATTAGATGTCTCATTAATGCTCACATCTAACTTACGAACATGAAAATATTATTCCTATTTTACATGAGAGGAACTAAGGCATAAGGATGCTAAATCACATACCCCAAGTCATATATTAGTAGCTGATTTAGTTTCCATCCTTTTTTGGGTTCATTGATTTATAACAAACAACTAACACAGGTATTCACTGCAAAACTCAAATGAGCAAGAGATGAAGTTTCTCCTGATATTTTGGCAAACTTTAGAAATTCATTGTTAACAAAGGCTTTAATTACTGCCTAGTTGGGTGAAACAACAAAAATGATAAATTTGATAATCAGAGACAATTCTTTATTTCATATTAATGAAAATAAACCTTAAAGTGTGCAGTATATATGTACCATGATTTTGAAAACAAGTTATTGTTAAAATGTACAACTTGCATAACTTAGAAATTTAATAAAATTAAATACATCAAAAAAACCCCAAAAACATTTGGTTTCTTTCCAGATCAGAGAAAGGTTGGGGGAGGGGTGAAATAAGGAGAAGAGATTGGGAAGTTCAGTTTGGTGGTTACAAAGTAATAGTTATGGGGATATAGGGTATAACACGGAAATATAGTTAATAAGGTTGCAGTAATTATGGGTGGCATCAGATGAGTACTAGATTTGTTGGGATGATGGGAAGAGGGTGAGAAGAGTGGGTAAAAAAGGGAAAGAAATCAAGAAGGACAAATTCATAGTCACAAAATAGTCACAGGGACGGAAAGTACCGTATAGGGCATATAGTCAACAATATTGTAATAACTATAGATGGTGCCAGATGGGAATCAGATGTATTAAAATAGGATTTTGTAAGTTATATATATGTCTCAGGCTGTTCACCTGAAACCAATATAATAGTGTATGTCAAATGTAATTGAAAAATAAAAATAAATGAGAAAAAAGAAAATATTTTTGTGAATACTACTACAACAAACATAATATAAAAAAAGAACATCTTTTTTAAGAAAGGTATCCTTTAAACTACCTGAAATTGACATTCATTCATTAAAATATCACTTGCTGCAAAATTTAAGAAACTTTCTTTCCTAAATAAATAAACACTTTATAATGCATAAAGATTATTTCATTTTTATTTGCCTCAGCATGGAATTTATAGGCTAAATTTTATTAACTATTTAATTACACACTCTGGTTAGGGTCCATGCAAGTTCAGAAATTTCTATTTGCTGCAATTCCTTCATATTTTCTTCTATCTAATGGATTTGCATCTCATTCAAAATTTGGATTCTGAAATTACAGTGTTTTAATTTTCAATACCTTGATGACTAATGCAGTTAAGTACATTTTTATACATTTATTGGTCATTTGAATATCCTCTTTTTGTGTAAAGTCTATTCAGGTCTTTGCCCATTTGCTGTATTGGTGATCTGCCCTTTTCTTAATTCATTTGGAGGAGTTGTTTTTATGCATTTTACATGAGTCTTTTGTCAGTCATATATATTGCAAGTGTATTTTCTTGCTCTGTAACTTATTTCTTCATTCTTTTAATTATCTTTTGATGGAAAAGAAGCTCCTCATTTTAATGTAGTCTTTGTCTTTTTTCTTCATGATTAGTGCTTTTGTTTCCTGTTAGTAAATATTTGCCACTATACACCCATCGGATGACTAAAAGAATTTCCTTCACAATATAAAGTGTTAACAAAAATGCAGAGCAACTTGAATGCTGCTAGTGAATTGCAAGTGCTTATAACATTTTGGAAAACAGTTTGGTAGCAAAAATAAATGTAAGCACACACAATTTCTATGTTTCAGCAACTCCACTACTGTTTGTTTTTTTTTTATCATGAAATGGATACATTTATGCACCAAAAGACACACACACAAATATTTATAGCAGCATTATTTGTAATACTAAAAAAGACTGCCCAAAATCTGTACCTTCTTCAATAATAATAGAAGTATAAAATTATGATGTACTCATGTGCTAGAATACTACACAGCAATGAAAATGACCAAGTTACTATTACATACCATAACATAAATGACTCTCCCAAGGATAATATTGAGTGAAAGAAACCAGTCATTTAAAATAATACATATTTTGTGGTTACATTTACATGAAGTTCAAAAATAGGCAAATTAGCATGGTGTTAGAGTGGTCAGGACAATGGTTAATTTTAGGGAGAAAGGAAGGGGGTCCAAAGATGGTTTCAGGGATTCAGGGACACATTTTGATTTGAGTGATGATTAAATGATTGTTCTCTTTGTGTGATAAGCTAAATCTTATGACATGAACTTTTCTGAATGTGCTTTATTTTAATAAAAGTTTGTAAAAAAGTCAGTGCATAAGACAAAAATAATATTAAATTTTCATTTGAAAATATTTGACTCTACTTTTTAGTGTCTCGCTTCCCATATCTACATATTCTATTTCTTAAGCACAAATAAATGCTACTTTTAAATTCTAAGTTCATGTAAATAACTACTTTAGACATTTTTTCTTCACATGTTTGATACCAGATTCTAGAAACACAGAGCTAGTACAGACCTTAAAAATCATCCCACTAAATTCTCTGATAAAGACCTTAAGTAAGGCAGTGAGCACAGAAGTAGACACATGAACTCTTCTTATTTCAGAAGCAGAATTGATAGGAATTGGCAAGAGATGGGAGGAATAAAATGTGGATAGGTTGAAGTTAGTATTTTTTTGATCCACCCATCATATATTCGCCCAAATACAGTGACATCAAGGATGTACCTCATGGAAGAAAGACAAGGGACCCAGGAACCTCTTGACCCTTAAAGAATGTATGAGTTTCCCGTGGCTCCTGCCACAAACTACCACAAACTCAATGACTTCAAGCTACACAAATATGTCTTATCTCACAGAGTCTCAAACGGGTCTCACTGGACTACAAGCAGTACATGAGCAGAGCCGCGTTCCTTTCTAGAGGCTCTAGGGGAGAATCTACTTCCTTGCTTTTTCCAACTTATAGAGGCTGCTTGCATTCCTTGCCTGGTGACCCCCTTCCATTTTCAAAGTCATAAGTAGCCTGTTGAGTATTTCTCAATCATCTCTCTCTCTCTCTCTCTTTCCCCCTCTCTCTCGCCTCCCTCTTTTACTTATAAGGACTCTTCTGATTACATTCAGCCCACCCAGATAATCTAGGATAATCTGATTTTAAGGTCACTTCATTAGCCACTTTGATTCAATCTGCATACTTAATTTTTTCTTGACGTGTAGAATAATATATTCACAGCTTCCAAGCATTAGGACATGAGCAACTTGCTGAGGGGACATTATTTTGCCTACCACACAATGATAAATGTATTATTTGATATGAAACAATAAAGATGATGTAAGCTTTGAGCTTTAAGTGTTGCATGTGGAGCCTAAATATAAAGGCAGAGAAGGCAGACAGAGAGAAAAAGGGTAACAGAGTTGTTAGGACGTCACTGTTGGAAACTGTGGATCCAATAAAAACCTTCCATGAGTGTGAGCCCTGGGTTTTTAGTTACATAAGTCAATAAAATTATTTTTTCCTTTTATAGTCTAGTTTCAGTTGGGTTTTCTGTCACTGGAAATCAAGCATCCTGACTGATATCAGTTAGGAAAGAAGAGCTCATTATTATTTTAATTCCCACCCTGGTGACTGGGAAAAGGGGGAAGCTATTATACATGCAAAAGGAAGATAAGATATTAACTAAAAAGGAGATAGAGTTGACTTTAGGCATATTAAGTTAGAGTTTGCATTTAAATATTCATTGTCCAATAAGCACATGATATATATAGCTTTGAAATGCAGAGAGGTGAGGATGGCACAAATACATTTTGGAGTCCCTAATTTTCTCTTATTTTCAATGTGGATATTGTTATCTACAGTGTTTTGGTTTACTAGCTCCTTTCACTTGGCCATAAGTAGGTTGACCAGATGTACCATTTTAAACAGGACAGAAAACAACGGTACTGTCTCATTTCAAGTGGTAGGTATGGTCAGCCTAGTTTCAATTGTCCCATTTCAAATGGTAGGTATGGTCAGCCTACTGACACCTTGAATTTAGCCCAGTGAAACTAGGCTGACCATACCTACCATTTGAAATGGGACAGTACCTTTGTTTCCTGTCCCACTTAAAACAATACATCTATCTGGTCAGCCTCACCATAAGAAAAGATGAAATATTGCCATTGTGGCAACATGGATAGATGTTGCGATTACCATGATAAGCAAATTAAGTCTAACAGAAAAATTCAAGAACCATATGACTTCACTCACATGTGGGATATGAAACTGAAAGCAACAAAGGAACAAGACAAACAAACAAAAACTCATAGACACAGAAAACAGTTTAGTGGTTACCAGACGGTCATGGGGGAGGAGTTAGTGGAGGAGGGAGGGTCAAATACATGGTGATAGAAGGGGAACTGACTCTGGGGGTGAGCACATAATGCAACGCATAGATCATGTATTGTAGAATTGTACACCTGGAACCTATATAATTATACTAACCAATGTTACTCCAATAGATTTAATCTTTAAAACAAGAAAAGAACATATCATATTTTTGCCTTTAGGAAATTTTCAAGGGTTTAATTTTAAGGGTTAGCTCAGAATAATATTGCAATAAGAGGTATTGTCATTGGCCATCATTGTTGGCAAGTTTTTGTAGGGTGATAAAAATTACTCTTGGTCATAATCTCAAAATAAAAACAATAACTGTTAAATTATTAAGTATTCACATTCCCCATCCAACCATATGTGTTGGTTGAAACTCCCTCAAAACATCACAGCTCATAAGAAGAAGGAGCATAGTACAATGTTCCAAAAGCTGCAAAACAGAAACGAAATGTGAAAAAATTCATGATTAGCTTCCTATAGTCCTGTCCCAAATCCTTAAGCCCTATTCCCCCTTTCCTTCAAAAGAGGCCCTTATAAAACAGAAACTAAGCAATTTGAGTTTCCTGCCTAAAGACATAAATTGAATTGAAAGGTTCTTGCCTTCCACTTAGGTTCTTATACTTCTTAACCTTTTTAGTAATCATAAATCTTAACATACATGTGTTTTCATGCACTCGTGTGTATATATGTATATACATATTTGGTATTTTATCTTTGACCAAATAACATAGATTCCATGGAGATGGACATCACAGAAGGAAAGATGAAGAAGGCAGAACTATTAAAAGGTGGGTGGACCTTATTTTTAATAGAAATGCATAAAGGAAAATTAGTGGTAAGAGAGGAGGTCTTGACCCTTATGATGACTAATGTAAATCTTTGAAAACTGCCAGTGCTATGTAAACTTGAATTCATCCAAATAGTGAAATAAAGAAGGCAGGGACATAGGAAGACAGGAGCATACAGACAGCTCTTGGTGCTTGCAGACCACAGCATATGGAAAGCATTATGTGAATTCTGTAAACAAATAGCTGCACAGATACATTAATCAAATGTGACTCACTACTACAGACTACTTCCCAGTGACAAAATGAGTTTGCATATTAGAAGAACAGTAAGTATGGGTATAATGAAAGACAATTGTAATTCCATATACAATGAAAACTGTTCTGAACAGAGTTTATAAATGCTCTAGATTAATGAAAGGCTAACGCAGTCAAAGGAACAGTCAGATGTGCTTTCCAAATGGAATGGGGCTATTCAATTTAAAGATGTCATTTGTAATTTTAAATATTTAAGCAGAAAATCCATAATAATTAATAAAAGGGGTAACATTAATTAATGTTACCATATTAATTAATTAAAAAGAGTGCCAGACTATACCAACCTCTCAGAATCATTAAGGATCTGGTCCAACTTTTTGCTCTGCAGGCAGTTTGCTGAATTTTGTGCATCTGTGGGTAGGAGGAAAAGTTATAGCCCTGGGTAGGTAATAGTGCATCTAATGGCCTTCCTGTTAATTGAATTAACTTCATAGGATAGAAGTAGATCAGATCCTACCAGGTAATAAGCTCATTTCTAAGGGTAGTATCTTAACCCATTCAGACAACAGTCATTACATGATTTCTTCAGGCTATTACTGGTACCCTAAGACTACCAAAAGTGAATACTGCATCTCCAAATATTCCTATTGTAGAAAAATATGTACTACCTGCTTAGCAAAAGGATCTGGAAGAGAGGGCCCTGACCAAAAGTCAAGTCAGCTGAGCTTCATTTTCAGATAGATACCAATTAAACATATTATTGATGTGAGTCACTCATCTGTTTTGTCTTTAAATTTCCTCTTACTAAAAAGAAATAGAAACAATACTACTTGCTCTATTCAGCTTATAGAATTGAGAAAAGAAAATGAGATTATAATATATATATAATAAGATAATTATATACATGTTTGTATATGTGTATATATATATATGTATGTGTGTTAATTTTTATTACTAGTATCTTTTATTTTTGTCAGAATTGGTTATCTTACTTTCTTTTTTTAAAAAAAAATCTTGGTCTTCACTTTGCATGAGGTATCTTTTTCAGATGGCTACAGGTGATAAGTGTTAACTTCAGAAGCTGTACCGACAGTTACTATTATACTAGAATAGTCTGATTTTGAGTGTAGTAAATATAAATTCTTGCTGATAGCTTTTTATCAAGATCTCTTTAAATTGCATTTGAAATTTCTATGCCCATAAATAATAGCAACAGAAATTATAATTAAAGCAAGGCTACTATCTTTCCATTTTATAGATGAAGCAATTGAGGTTCAATGGTCCTAGTTAATGTGTCTGAGTTCACATACTTGGCAAGTGCAGACCCAGATTCTAACCATCTCTGTGTAAGATGATTAACTATTTTGCTATCAGTGGGAAGGTTTCCAAACTTTTCACGCCTTGGTGCTTTTCCTCTTGCTGTCACTGTTTGAGACGTCCTTCTTTTATTACCTGTTTAGAAAATTCTTTTATAAGCTAAAAACTTGGCTTAATTTATCATCTTGTCAAGGGAGGATCCTTTAGATGTCCCATTTCTCAAGATTGTTTTCCTAGCACTTGTCACATGTGCTGTAATAACTGCTACATACCCGTTTCCCTCATAGATCGTAAGTAGCTGGAATGCAGGGAACTTTCATCATTTAAGTTCACACCCTCAGCCCTTAGCCCAGTGCTTGGTACAGGTATTTGTGTGATTTGTTGAATGAATGAATATCTTGATAAACAAAAGAGGGAAAGCAGATGTAATAATGCACATAAGAAACATATCTAGCAAAATTCCTAATTAGCTTTGAGACTCGTAAAAGCATCCATGTCCTCATTTGTTAATGGAAAAAAAACAATATAACCTACCTTTGATCATTTTACCATTCAAACAAGATAATATGTGTTTTATTAGTGAGAGTTCTCCAGGGAAACAGAGCCAATAGGATGTATGTGTGAGTGTAAAGATTTTCATTTTAAAGAACTGGCTCGTGTGATTGTGGAGAATTGCAAGTTCAAAAGCTGGAGATTCAGGAGACAGTTACGGTTTGAAGGCAAAGACAGTCTGCTATAGAATCAGGAAGAGTTGATGGTGCAGAAAAGCGAAAGGCCATCTGGGGGAGAATTACCTCTTGCTAAGGGGGCGGGAGGTCAGCCTTTTATTATAGTCAAGCCTTCAACTTGTTGGATGAGGCTCACCCACATTATGGGGGCAGTCTGCTTCACGCAGAGCCTACCAATTTAAATGTAAACCTCATCCCAAAACACCTTCAGGGAAACATCAGGAAAAACGCTTGGTCAAGTACCTGGGTGCTGTGGCCCAGCCAAGCTGACACACACAGTTAATTGTCATTTGTGCTGAACATTTAGTACCGCTTCTCAGACATAGGAAACACTCACTGGTTGGGCGCTCTGCCTTCACGCTCGCCTGTGGGAGCCGAGAGACCGTGTGTGAGGGCCCGCGGCCTGCGGTGTCTCCTGCATGCAACGATGTGATTTTCCTCTTCTATCTGAGTCCCTCTGCAAGCCATACATGTGAGATTGAACTATGCTTCCCATAAAGAATATGAATAAGCAAAGCTTCTTAGTGTAAAGCAGAAAGCGGGCACAACACACACAAACGTGTCCTAAAAGAAGCTGTTGCAAAACCACGGGTCTCCGCGGCCCAGCTGCATGCCCCGGTCGTTCGTGGTTCTGCAGCACAGTTCCGGAGTCACTTGAAAGCACCGTGTCCAGTCTTCTTAGAGGAGGATGCGAAGGTCCTAAACCACTTTTTCTTTAAGGGACTTTGTGTCCGGCCGTAGTGTCTTGAAGAGGACTCAGGCGTACAGGCCCTGGAAGTCTTTTCAGACAATTCCCAAAAGACTACCAGAGTGAAAAATCTCTCATCATCCTGGGAGAGGGGGAGTACAGGAGAATGGCATCCACGTGGCCCTGGCGAAGTTCTTTTCTGGACAACGTGAACTCTTTGCTAGGCTGTTACCAAGTACCAAAGGTAAAACAGCCCCATGGTGACCGCATCGAGTCAGTTTCCATGACTCCTTATTTCTCACTACTAGGAAAGGAGTAATATTAAGTGACACGGATGTTTCTTATAGTGAAGTTGGCACCTTCAATGGCACCCTGCCATTTTCCATGTGTTTCTGCCCATGAACCATCACAAGAAGCCTGGCCTGTGTCCAGGGACAGAAGCATTTCTGTCCCTCTTATTCAGGTTTCTCTATTTCCTGAATAAGAGGGACAGAAAGTGGAACATTTAAGTAACTACATCGTCATTACCCCACTAGAGGACAGGTAGGGTTTTGTGTGCATTTGCATGGAATTCCTGCGTTATAGAATTAACCAAAAACTACTCCACCTCAAATTCTAAGTGGTTGGCATGAGACGGTATTTTCAAAAGAGGAAGCGAAAGACCATGGTGTTTAAAATGCTTTATGAATTTTATTTGATTTAATTCAATTGCATAGATTTTGTGATAAATGTTCATTTCTAAAAGTGTATAATCAAACATTTTATTTTTCTAGATCTTGTATTTGTCATAGAAATATGCCACAGATTGTTACTTAAAGATTCACTACTTATGACTTCATATGAAAATATGCCACAAATAAGAGATAAATGAATTTATATGGTGATATTTGCAGATTATAAAAATAGAGAAATACAAAAATATTGTTTGGCAATAATAGAAAAACTATTTTTCATTTCATTACTTTTAAAATTTAACATAAGCACTAAAATAAAGAATAATCAAATTGTTTTCTGCACATTTGACATATATTGCCAATACTATATATTTCATTCTTGAATAATGAAGCACAGGACCCACTCCTACATAATTTGGGCTTGGTTTAAACATTCATTGCTATAATCATGAAGGTTTAAAAGCAGATAGAGCAGATCTGTGCATAGCAAAAAGTGGTTTTAATTAGAGCTGCATCCTCACATCTTATTTTGTTAGGAACATAGTTTAAATATTTAAGTAAGAATATCACGCTGATTCATTGATGGAGTTTGGACACCTCTCCAACATGAGTGCTGAATAGCACAGAGTGATATGACGGGTTACTAAATACTCTCACTTTCAGTATCTAGCACCACAAAGAAGCTGTTTCAGTGAAGGGGATTTTAAACAGTTTTACAAACCTCTTTGACTTCCTTCATTTGTGCTTTACAGAGCTAATTATATTTGCTTAGAAACAGTGTTAAAATTAACTGCAACTTTTAATTATAAAATGTTTCCTTGGAAACATTTTCTTGCATGTTAAATTGTACTTTGTTCTAAAATATTTAATTTCTCTTACAATTAGAAATCAAAGGAGAACACAGCATCGGGCGATTTAAAAACTGTTGCATTAGGTGCCACAAAAAATTAATATTTTTAACAACGGACAGTGAACATCCAATTAACAGCTACATGGTTATTTAAGAACCATCCTCAGAAGAGAATTATTGTATTTTATGACCATTAACTGAATGGTCACTGGTAGCAGACATTTCTAAAATTTAGAAATTTATTTAGATCTATTTTTATCCAGAAGTGATGTATTTGTTTTAATTTTCAAAGCGTGAACATAATGAGCATAATTAGAAAGATACGCATATGTGGATGACCTCGAAGTTAACAGCGACTGTTTCACAAATCGCCTTAACACGCTGGTCTCACGGCCAAGGGCAGGCCTCGCTTTGGTTCATAAGGTGTTGTCCTGGAAACCATTCTGATGCAGTCGATAATAGGGCAGACGCTGAGACACAGAGTACAGCCCGTACAAGCGTCGGTAACGCTGGGCAGGTGGGTGTCAGGATCAAACCGGATGGCCTGCAAGCGGAAAGGAAGGTCACCGCCCGCCGAGGCCGAGAACGCCCCGCCCCGGCGGCCGCAGGGCTTGCGGGCACTGGAGCCCGCGGCGCCCCACGCGCGGGCAGCTATGGCAACAGTTGGGCTGCCCGAGAGGAGGGGAAAAGGGAGACTGAAAAGAAATCCTTTTACATTAGAAACGCAATGTTTAGAATTCCTTAGAGGTATTTTTCTTGGGTCGTGTGAGGGAAGTATCTCCGAACACAGCCACGGTCTACGGTCCTGTGTTCTGAGGACCGCCGCGGCCCTCCCTGCCCTGCCGGGATGGGGCGTGTGCGACCCGAGGGTGACGGGGTGCTTGCACACGTCCTCCTCGGCCTCCTCACACTCCCAGGCGGCGGGAAATGTCACCGTCAGGGGGGGCAGTGAATGCGATCGCTTGCATTTCAAATGACATGTGTAAGTTTTAGAAGAAAGCAGTAGGACAAAAATTAATTTGAGAGACGTCTAAAGATTTGAGGATTTCCAACTGATTGTAGGCACTGTGTCACCACAAAAGGCTAAAGCCCTGAAAGATGGGAGCTGGGACCCCTGGCTCCCAGTCCCCACCTGTCACCACTCAGCTGTGAGAACCAGGGCAAGGCCTCCAGCTCTGAAACAGGCCAGGATTTTGAGAAATTTGATCATTTATTTCTCCCTCTCTCCTGCCCTCCTTTTTTTTTTTTTTTTTTTTTTTCAAAAACATGATGTAATCTACTGTAAAATTTACAACTGAGATTTTATTTAAAATCATGATGACTATGGGCCTGTTAAAGAGGAACATTTCAATGATGGAAACAACTTGCAATAATTTCTGTCGACGGGGACTTCAGAGCTGCTATGTGGGGGTCGATGGGACTCAGGGCATGTGTCTGGCAGTCCCCCTCGCAGACAAACCCAGTGTGCTCACTCAGACTGAGTAGTAACATGGAGTGACAGGGTCGGGGTAGAGGAAAATTACAGGGACATGAAGTCCCCCACCCCACTTCGATAGTCCTTGGGGCTAGGTCTGTAAATCTTACATGTTCAAATAATTACCTGTGCTGATTTTGTGTGTGTGTCATAAACAATGTGCTATAATCCACTTCAAAATAAATTTTTTGTTTAAAAATTTTTACCCCCTCCAAATGAAGCTACTTGCAACTACATTTCTTTCATCTTTTATACACATAAGAATTAAAATAGTCTTATTAGAGTCAATTATGTATGTCAGATTGCTATATATATGCATGTATGTGTTTGTGTTTGTGTATGTGTGTCTAAAAAAACCCAGCCATAAATACCTCTAGTTTTCATATTACATGGCTGGATACTTTCCAGACAGCTCTAGTATATCTGATCTTTAAGAAAATAACCATTTTACATCTGAACAAGAACTGTAACTATCATAAACCCTAAGAAAATTTGTTCACACAAACTGTTGCCATGTCTTCTAAAATAACATTTCATATGATTATTTGAATGAGGAAAAACTATTTCTCCTCCTTATGAACAGTTTTATAAATAGAAGCCCTTGATGAAAATAAAACCCATGTCTTAGAAATCTCATACTTTGAAAATTTGCAAACATAAAAACTTTACATACCGTTGAAGATTTTGATTTTCTATTTTTTATCTTTTTGTGATAGAAGAGTCAAAGAATGACTTTTAAAATCTTTTTAAATGTAAAACTGTGATTTTTTGCCTCATTAATATATTTTTTTGTTTGTGCAGTCGCATGTAGACTAGAATTCCAAGGGGAAGTCATAACCTCTAAGATTTAAGATAGTAGAACCCTGATGCTATGATTTTAGTGATTAAAAGTTCTTGACTTATCTGTGATTGGTTAACTAGAGGAAAGATGACCCAAAAGGGAATGTGATATAATTAGTATTTTCAATATAACTGTTAGAGACATCTTTCCACTAGAATAAAATGTGATACATTGGTTCAAAGCTTAATCTAGAACTAATGTTAAACTAAGGCCAAAGAGATGTCTAAAAAATTAAAATATGTCTGTCCTGTCTTTATTAGGTGGCCAGAAGAATATGCAAAAGCAACCAGGACTTTTCTCCAGGCTGAATCAGGTGCATGAACTTCCATTTTTCAAAGTGGGCTCTTTTATCTACCTTGAACATTCCATTGATCATCTTAAAGATATCTTGCTTTATTAGACTCCTTTATAGCTTAACAGGTTTAATGAAAATAATATTATTCTGTAGTTTTTAGCCCCCAGATAGCTGAATTCCCACTTTTTCTTTGTTTTCCCAGGTCAGACTCTGAGCTGAAGAGGGAGCAAGTGGGAAGAAGCTGTGGCCCACGCGGGGTGGTGGGAAAACAGAACGGAGACCTTCCTGCTCCCCGTCTGCACGGCCAGTGCAGGGAGCGCGATTTTCCATTCCGACTGTAGCAAAAGCCCAGTCAACTGTGAACGGGAGAGAATTCCGTTTTTGGTAGAAGAAACCAAGTCCTCTCAGGGTAATAAAAATAAAGGGTCATTATTTTTCCTTCCTTGTTTATTCAAACATAGTGGGCGATCACTTCAAAAGTGATATAAATGTCTAATCCCTAGGTTGAACAGCTGAAACTAATATAATATATATGTCGACGGTAATTGGAAAATGAATTATCCTCTAAAAAACACAATTTTCCTTCGTTTCCATAATCGTGTGACTTTCTCTTTTCAGTTGTATTTTTCTCTCCAGTTGTATGGGTGATAAAATGATGTTACAATAATACTGTGCATTGCATAGTGGCGTAGTTAGGAGAAGGTATGGTTTCCGTTGGAGAAAAAAAAACTATGTTATGGGGGTGAGAGGGCGGAGATAGGTCGCTGCTGAGGTGCAATGTTCAGCACGTTGGGTCTGAATCCACAGTTAGCAGCAGAAGAGGCTCTCTGCTACGAAAGCCAGAGGAAGTGACTTCGCAGCCACCCAATTACTGCAGGAGTCTTACCTGGTAGCCGGAGTCATTACAGGTCATGTAGCATTTGCCACAGTTGATACACATTTCTTCATCGACCATAGCTACAACTTGCTCTGTGTTGCTCAGTTCACCAAATGCCCCCAGGTACTGCAGTGTCTTCCCAATTACATCCTAAGAAAGGCAGGGAATCATTGACAGCATTCATTTTAAAACATTACCATGCGATAATGAATAGCAGTCCCAATTTCCCTTTTTGTATGTAATGTTTTGAGTAACTTAGGCTTTGGATATTGTAGTTCTCATAGATATACCTTTCATAACTGTACCTTAAATATTTCTGTCTTCTGAAAGATGGATACACAAGGGCTGTCCAGGAAAGTCCATCCACAAATGCCTCTATTTTACATAGTGCAAGGCTGGATACTTTCTGGACAGCCCATATACATATATATATATATATATATATACACACACACACACACACACACACACACATATACATACACATATACACACACATACATATATATATACACACACACACATATACATACACATATACACACACACATACATATATATACACACACACACATATACATATATACACACATATATATAGTATATTATACACACATATATATGTATATATATGTGTGTAATATATTATATAATATATAAAATATAATATGTAATATATGACATCTAACACACATAATACATAATACATATTCTTAACATATATAATTATATATTTTATATAATGTCAACTGTAATGGAAACAAATTATTTTTAAAAAACCACAATATTCCCTATTTTTATAAAACCACAATATTCCCTATTCTATAATTGTGTGACTGAGGCACACTATTTGGCCCATCTGGTGTGACACACACACACACCCACACAGCTTAGAAACACAAGATAGAATTAACTGTATTCACTAAGTTTTCTCCTAGAGAATCTAAAACACTGCTTCTGTGGACAGAAGAAATGACACTGCTTTCAGCTGTCATGGCTTACTTTCTGTCCATTTTGGACTTGGAAGGTAAGGAAAAGAAGAAAGGGTGATGTACTTCTCCTGGAACACTTTAGATTGCTAAGAATTAGGGGAATAAAAATATGAATGCATTTATATCATGAGATTCTAGATTTTCATTAGAAAAATACTTTGACAGTGTATTACCTCTCATGTCTTGAAGAGTACATTGAATTATTTAAAAATTTTAATTTATGTTAATTAATTAAGTTCATCTACTAGCTAAATAAGATGCTCATTTGCTTTTAAAGACATAGGATTTTCTTCTTTCACCGTGGAAGATGTTTCATGCAGCTACACATTGCTTTGTTCCTATATTAATTAAAGTGTGCTTAATACGTCAAGCAC
The DNA here is from genome assembly GCA_004026885.1 of Lyroderma lyra. Taxonomy (NCBI): domain Eukaryota; kingdom Metazoa; phylum Chordata; class Mammalia; order Chiroptera; family Megadermatidae; genus Lyroderma; species Lyroderma lyra. Next base: position 83,780 of record PVJL010001717.1, on the reverse strand, counting down.
AGAGATGTTTCACCAAAAATAAGAAACACTGTTTCATAAAACAAAGCCGAAGAATGTAACAATATTTGTCAAATTAGCATGCTGTCAAGATTTTCTGCTTTTGCTTTTAACTTTTAGCAGCAGAGTCTTTTGTTTGAATTCAAGGTCCATGTTCGAGGAGGTCTGCCTCCTACGTGAAGCCATCTTCCTCTACTCTCTTTGCTGTCTTATTATCTGCTCTTGTTACGTCCTCGATGACCCTTTTCTAGCTTTCCCCTCCATTTCAATTTTAATAGACAAATACGTTCATGACTTTGAGTTTTCAAAATGAAGCCATTTGTATTATTAGATACGGTTTATTTGTGCATCTCTAGCAGTAAAATGGTAGAAAACTTACACTACTGTCTTCACTGGTCTTACACCGTGTTGGAAGTATCATTTCAATGAGGCTGCCGTCTATTTGTAGGTGGGCACTTGATGTCCAAAGCATTACTTCCACTCTGAACTGCCCTCACAAATTCAAGGCCTACATTTATCAGCCTCACCACAAGCACTGTCACCAGAAATTGGTACCTCAAATTCACCACTCATTGAACTTATCATCAATGCCACAAAACTGGATCTTTCCTCTGATTTCCTTAGTTTTGTAAAAGTGTCAGGATTTTTCCAATCATTGAGGCTTGAAATGTCAACGTTAGAGCTCACTCCTCCTTCTCTCTACTCCCCTGTCTCATTTGTTGCCAAGTTTTCTGAGTTCTGGTCTGCCATGTCTTTTGAGTCCTTCTGTGCCTGCCACCATCTTGAATCATTGCTAATTAATTTCTCGTTACTTTTAATGCAGTGCCAACAGCCTACTTAAGTCTCATCCACAGGTTCTCCCTTTCCCACTCCATCCTATGTAACATTGTCACCTGAATCTAGGCTTGACAGCACAGACTGAATTTCTCACCACCCCACTTTAGAATGTTGAATTAAATACAGTCTCCCATTTACGCCTAGCATTTAAGGCTTTCTACCAACATCACGTGTCTTTTGGTCTTATTTCTCACCAGCAAATACCAGGCACCTCAGCTTCACATGCTGCACAGTGACCACACTCGTCAATCAACTCCTCTGGCATCTAATTTTATGTGGAGTCTTCTGTCCAGACTACCCTTCCTTCCTTCCTGTCTCCACTTTGAAAAATCCTATCCACCCTTCAAAGACAGCTCACACGCCACCACTTCATGAAGATTCCCCCAATCCCTCCTTCTCCTCTCCTAACCAAATTCAGGATGTGATCTCTCTTTGTCTCTTCCTCTTTCTCCTGTTTCTTCCTCCACTCCCTCTTCCCATCCTCCCCTTCTCCTCTCTTCATCCTCTCTTTGGGTTTCTTCCCCACTGGGCCTACAGTATTTCATCCATTATATGGAACTAATGACAACAGAAAAATCTTTGAATTTTTACTGTGTATCAGGCCAGTGCCATAATTTAAGCATGTTCTCATTTAAAACTCACTTATTTTATAGATGATGAGGTGACTGGGATTTCAGAAATAAAATTAAGTACTGTTGACCCTTGAACAATGAGGGGGTTGGGGGTGCCAAACCCTGAGCAGTTGGAAATCGATTGGACTTGTAGGTTTGACTCTGCAGCAGCCCTTCTGCACCCAGGATCCAACCAACTGAAGGGGGAAAATCGTGGTGTTTTCGATCCACGGTTGGGAGTAAGAAAATACTGTTTTTGATTCACAGTTGGTTGAATGTGCTGATGTGGAACCCATGGATATGAAGGGCCAACTGCATTTATTAAAAAACAAACAAACAAACAAAACCATGTATATGTGAACCCAAGTAGTTCAAATCCGTGTTGTTCAAGGGCCAACCACAAATAATGAAACAGAGAGTCAAACCCAAGCTGCCTGAGCCCGACCTGAAATTTGATGATCGTAGCTCTCTGTTACGTTGACATTCAGAAAACCTGACTCCTCTGCCAGTTCTCTGGTTAGCGATTTCTACTTCGTGTTATAGCTGTTTTCTATATTGAGTGTCCTACATGCAGTCTCTTAGTAGGCTTTACTCCTTTCTGTGTCTCGTATGGTGTACCTTGGTCCTGCACATCACTGAAACATAATGGGTACTCAAATATCTGTTAAAATAAATGTTTTATTTATCTATGTATTAAATATATAGCATAATATTGGACACATTGTTGTATGGGCTAACAGCTATTGATTTATGGAAAATATATATTAATATGATATTCACAAAGAAGATATGAGCACTTCTTCACAAAATAATCATTTTCAAAGTTTCTGCATGTGTTTAAATATTTTCTCATAATATTTTAGACAGTAAATACATAGTGTCACTCTCTGGCTATAAAAGGCTATTTATATGTAATAGAAAATAAAGCAGTTCTTTCACTGAATCAGATGATGGTTTGACTAAAATCACCAGGAAATATTCAAAAGATGATGACAGGAAACTCACTAAATAGTTCGCACACTTATAAGTCATAGTCAAAATAAACAATACACAGTTATAGGAGATTTTATTGTCAGAGCAAGTTCACATTCTATGTACAATAAGTATGCCTTTTCCTCTGTGTTGGAGATTTGCTATTGTCATTTACAAAAACATGATTGTTTAATGTGAAACTAAATAAAACAAGGTCCTTGGAGTTTCTATAAGCTATTAACACTTGGTGTTAAAAAGTCTTCCCTCATTCATCATGATTCTTAAGAAAATTATAAATATTTTTAAGAGGATCAAAGAATGACAACTATTTTAAACCATTTTGGGAAAGAGGATCAGAGAAAATGAATCATCATTATATGTGATTGAAAGTGTGGACATTTGTTTAAAACTCACAGCTTTCTGGTAGTACTTCTAGCTTATAAATACCCTCGAGTACACGCCCTGGAATTTGGGGTTCACTGAAAAGCGTGTATAATCAGTAAAGCACATATGGCTAGTCTGGTCCCTCTCAGATGCACGTCTGGGGAGATTAGAGAACCTACATTCATAATTCTAAGCAGGGTATGGATATACAGAGGTCAAGCAATCTGCTATAGCTACCCTTGATTTGTGGAAAAGTTTATACGTGAATGTGTGTATGGAGAAAGTGATGCTAAATTCTTTAAAGTACAGATGATACATTTGATTTAAATGTATGTTCCCAAATTTAATGTTGTGAAGGACTACAGAATTCCAGAATCACACCTTTGTTAATTAATTTTTGTTTGAGGTAATAAAAAGTATTTTTAAAAACTAGAGATCGGTTAATATTTCTGTTTGATATAAAGTGGAAGACCAAGGAAGGAGGAACTAGAAAGCCCCAAACTTATCCCTGCTGTATCGTACTTACCATGCTTCATATAAATTTGTTAGTTATGGCCTATGTTTTATAGGTGATTGAAGTTATTTTCGAGTTGTGGTTATCTGGCACACGAACTGTTCTTTTCAGCCTTAAATTTTCTACACAACTAATTAGCATACTTTCGGCAACACCTGTAAGTAGGTGTCATTCAAAGGCCAGGACCAAAGACAAGTTGTGGGCAATCACTATGACTTCTACCTGAGAGGGAGCCCATATTTAAATTATTGGGGTCTCGCTGTTTAATCACTTTACTGTTTCCTTATCTGGACTAATACCAATGTTACATGTTCTTATCTTTTACATCAAGTTTATTCATTGCCTAATAAACCTATCAAAATAGGAAATGAGATAATTTGGTTTGTTCTCAATGAATTTTTGCTGTCTCTTAATGACGTCATCCTTGGCTAATGGTTTTAAGTCAAAAGTTGAATGATCTTTGTAGAATATGGGTTAGATCTCAAGCTTTCTACTTCTGTCTTTTCCCCACTCACCCAACCATATTCATTTTGTTTTTCTTTCTCTAGAGAACCTGGGGCAACATTTATTTTTCAGCAGTGTGCAATGGCAATATCAAACCAAAATACTTCCAAAAATACAGCATGCAATTAATTTTTGATATTCTATATAATGCCCTATGAACTATGAGTCTGAGAGAGGGACTGTATAGTTAGAAAAAGAAGTCTTGAGTTTAAATTCAGTAGAACTCTGATCATTAAGGATCCAGTAGGAATACACTGAGATGGGAAGACAGAGACAAAGCATGACACAGGAAATAAAAGAGATTGGCAGAAAAGGGGAGAACAGCATGAAAACCAAGTGGTGGAGTACAAGTGAGAATCTGGGAATTGAAGTAGGTGAGAGTGTGGCAGGGGTGGGGAGGGAGCTTGCTGGTGAGAGGGAGAGACGGGGGCGGTTCGGGTGTGACTACAGTTCATTCAGCATAGATCTGTAGCCCTGATCACTGCATATTTTTTTGCTTTTTGATGTGGGGTGGGCTCAGGCCTAAAGTAGCAAATTCTTGCCAGACACTCTGGATTTAAAATCATTTAATAAAGCTAAATATGATTCCACTATATCCTTACCTATCTTAGGAGTCAACTCTCAAATACGTTTTCCCTATCCTTTTTAGTTCTAAGAATATTCTCTATGGGACGCTATAAAAATAATATGAGTTGAACAGTTCTTCTCTCTAGTTGTAAGTTAACAGTATACCATCTGCTCTAAGCAGTGGGTGTATTTTCTTTCTTTCTTCACTTTTTTGTTTTGATTTTTTTTATTTTAATAGACAAAATGTATTTCCATTTTCAGATAATTTCAGACTTTGGCATTTCTGACCCATCCTTAAATCTTGCTGCCACTCTTTGATGACTGTCATTGGTGATTTGTGACCTGTATTTTCTCCTATCACCATTGACCACCTAAATGCTTCATCCTTTTCCTGCTCCTTAGGAAATTTAATGATTATGTCCCCAAATTTCTGTTTGACAACTTCTTATTCTTCCTGTCCCATCTTCAGGTTAGAGCCATCGATTACAGGATTGTTTACTATAGCTTGTTCTACAGATCATTTTCCGTAGAGAGTTTTCTCTGAACTTCCTGAAATGAGGTTTACTAAAGGTGGGCTACTTGTCCATCTAAGTGCAGAGTTCCTTTCTGGGGCCTCACGAACTCGAAGATGATGTGGGTTGGCTCCGTTCCTACATGGTTCCTATAGCTGCCATTTTCCCCAAACAGATTTTTATAAGGAGCTAGAAGTAAGCTAATGCGACAGGTCTCCTCATTGATTCTCTCTCTTTGCGAGATTACATTTCCAACAAGGCGATTCAATGATTTTTTCAGATGTTTTGCCCTTAGTGGAGTGGGGTTTTCAGCTGAAGTCTGCGAAGGCTCCTCTGCCTTGCCTGTCCTCACTACGATGCCTCTGACGTCGTCCCAGGGGAGGATTTCTGCTTTTCTTTCATTTCACTCTCCTGCAGCTGCTCCCTCCACGCTGCACCTGCATCCGTGTGGTCCCCGGGAGCACACATGTCCTTCTGCCCTAGACTGCCACTCCCCTAAGCCCTTCGATTAGACCTACTCACTCCAAATGAGATACACCGTTCTGTCATCATATGCCAGTCAGGAGCAATATTTCAAAACATCTTCATAAGATTTAAGACATCATTTTTATTTAGTTAGTTATTTTACCAAATTTGTCCATGTTTTCAAAAGTTCAGTTTGATCATTTCTCCTCTGTGATCTGTTGGTATATAGACAACTGAGAATGTTAGTGTTGTCCCTGGCCCATTTCTCTGGTATCTTCTGAAAACTGCTTGGAAAGTCCTTTGCTATTTTTCTTTCTGTGCCATCTCTTTTATGCTTCATAGTAACTAATATGGTCTTACAGTTTTATCTGAGTACTTTTCTCCTCTCTCTCACAATTCAATTGAAATAATAAACCACTTGGTCAGGCTGACTGGTCTCCTGCCAACACTTTGTTGCCAGTCTTATGAGATGCAGTCCATCTCTCAGCAGAAGCAGCAGGAAGGAGAGATGGAAACATCACTAGTGCCCCTAAACCATTCATTTTCCTACCCAGAAATTCAAAGACATTAGAGATACATTCCTGGCTTCATAAAGAGAATGAGAATTCATTCTCATATATATCAACAGAAGTGGGAAGCATCTGGGGGACTTTATAAGTCTTGGCAGACTTCCAAATCTCTGTTGTATGCTGCCTGGGGACGAAGCTCGTTTCTCATGCAGTCCAGCCACATGTGCACACTGTCACCGGTTCTCCTCAGAGAGGGGACAGAACTGCCCGCTCTTTGCTTGCTTCTCTCAAGCACAGGTGAAGCTGTGGAATGAGCCAGGAGCTCCTTCCGGAGGGCTTGGGCTGTCTTTTAGAAGGAGACCTCTCTACCGGTGGCAGAAGCTAGCTCTCCGTTTCTTACTTTAGCTCATTCTTCCCTCTCAGCCGCTAGCACTGGTTTTGATTTCCCTCATCTTCCTCAGAACCCTTTCTTAGTTCCTTACAGAATCAGCAGCTCCATAGGATGCCAATACGCCTGATAAATGCTGTGTTGTTATGAAATTCAAATCGAGATGTGGGGTTGATAAAGAGAAAATCAACTGGATGCCGGGTGGTCTGACCCCTGAGCCCCAGACCATTCGCTGGCGAAGCACTGAGAGCACCTGGGGCTGCTCGTCAGCTCCTCAGGGGGCAGGGAGAAGCCAGGTGGTGTGTTGGCCAGCAAGGCCTTTGGTTCTCGAGAACCCGTGGTCATAGCATAGCATAGGGAATCACCACTGTGGATGCTCTACTTGAAATTCTTAAGCAGCTTCATCTTTATATCTTGTTACTCTCTTGTCATTAAAAATAATTAAGAAAACTAGATTATTTTCCTCAGCATTGTCTGTCAAGTCTGTCCTTTCTACAAATTCCTACTGAACAAAGAATGAGTTTATCACCTTGACGCTAACTCCCTGGTTGATCCGGGGGCTGTGTACTGGATTTAGGGTCCTGTAGCTACACAGCGTTCCAAGGACGTATGAACTCTGTGCTTTCCAAACATACGAATGCGTTTGAAATGCTATTTTCTCTCTCTTTCCCTTTGTGAGAGACAGCAGAGGACAGTACATAAAGGTCCAAGTTCCAGAGCCAGACTTGGGGACAAAATCTTGGCTTTGATGCTTTCTTAGCTGTGTGATCATAGGCATGTTATTTAACCACTCTGTTTGTCAATACTTAATCAGTAAAATAAGGAAAACACAGGTATCTGATAGGGTTATTGTGAGAATTCAATGAATTAATTCACAAGCACAGAGAACAGTACCTAAAATCTCATAAGGATGCAATAAATATTAGCTTTTATTATTAATTCTCTGCTTAATTAACACTAATTTATTAAACTCCATGTTAAATACCACCATCTCTGTGAAGCTTTCCACAATTACCTGAGGCAGAACTAATCCCTTTCACTACTCTGTGTTCCCAGAGCATTTTGCACATATTTGATTGAACTGTAAATAATTTTTAACATGTGTCTTCTCCCTTGTTAGACTATGAGCTCCATAAGGATAGATTTCTTTCTTTTTAAAATTCATGTTGTATTCCTAGTTTCTAGCACAGTTCCTGGACTGCAGCAAGTGCATAATAAATATAAGCTAGTGCTGCATCTCTACCAAGATTGAGAAAACCCCCGAGCCATGGACCATGCCTTGTGTGTCTCTGAGCACAGACTCAATCCTTAGCACACTACTGGCCAAATAGCAAATACTTAATAAATACTGATAGAAACTGCCTACTTCTGAGGTGACAGACCTCTAAATCTTATCTGAGGCATGTGAAAAGGAAAAAGAATTAAAAAAAAAACAGAGAGAGAGAAACCTATTGAGCATGGCCTACTTAGAAATAATATTATTACACTCATAACCGGGGAAGATGGGGTAGATTAGAAACTTGAATGCATGACTGAAAAACTTGTTCAGACAAGAGGAGCTCAGTTAACTTTGTGGGGCACTAGAGCTCTTTCTACAGCAGACAGGGAATAATATACTGTGCTAGCTGGGAGGATAAACAGAGCAGTGTCATGGAGTTTAAGCTATTGAACAGAGGAAACTATAAAGAAGCCAGCCGAGGAGAGGGGTGAAACAAGCTAAAATAAAAAGAGGGGTGGACAGAGAAAATATTAAGCACAGAAAGAGATAACCCAAGGCCTCCACGAAAAGGGGGAGACGGGAAAAATGGTAAGTCAAGAACAGAAACTCTGCAGGGAGAACACAAAAGTAATAATGAGGCAGTAGAGCGAAGTACATGCTGTGCCTGAGCACGTGTGCTGGAAGAACACAACAGAGCACCGCAGTGTCTGATTCACATGCAGAGGGAAGATGACACTTAAAGGGAACGCAGTGCCAGCTTAATGGAAACTGAATAACCACAGGGCCACGGCACCCAGGTGGGGTATGGAATCGTGGGCAAAGGGGCAGGGCACTCGTATGAAAATGACGATAACCATGGCTCCTTCCACTTCAATAGAACTATGCTGTCTATGGTACTTCCACCAACATCTGTCATTTAAAACAATGGACATTATCTGGCAATCGCTGGCCTAGATGTTACAATAGCGTCTGACTTGTCTCCCTGCTTCTGCCCTTGGGCTGTCCATCCAGGATCTTGTACCAACACGTCAGCCAGAACGACTCTTTCAAAAGCTAAGTCAGGTCAGGTCACTCTTCCTTTTAAAAAGCCCAGTGGTTGCCTGCCCAGGACTCTCCTATTTCAAGGTCTCCATACTTTGTTTCTTCTGGAATGTTCTTCCCTCAGATGTCTAGCCACATTGGTCACTCTCACTGTTTAAGCATTTACTTAAATGGCATTTAATTAGGCCGGCATTTCCTGACTGATCTTTCTAGCAATTCCTGTTCTCCTACTCCTGCTCTATTTCCTCCATAGCACTCCATGGTCATACATACCATGACCACACGCGACAGCATGTACCCACGTGTTGATTTGTTGATCATCTGTTTCTCCTCACTAAAATGCATGTGCCACGAGAGCTGGGCTTGCGTGTCACTCACCCCAGAATCACCAGGGACCACAGCAGTGCTGCAACCCGGTGGGTGTGCATCAACAACTGCTGCATGACGGATGCGGTGAATGCATAGGTGACAGTGACAACTGCAGCCAGCGGGAGGTTAGAATCTCGGTGTAGGAAAGACAGGTGAAACAATACAAGGTGAGCAGGGCTCTCCGCCTGCAGGCTTCTTGCTCGTTCCACCTTTTTGGGTTTCTCCCATATCATCATTTTCTTCTGGTTATCCTATGCCTTTGACCATTTATGCTCACTTGCTTCCCTGAAACTTCCTTCTCCCTCAGAGGGCATTGTGCTTAGGGAGAAGCACGAACATTTATGTGGAGCTCTTACCGTGTGTCCAGAACACAGTAGGAAGTCAACACATCAGTTCTTTTTCCTTCGTGCCCTCTAGCATAGATGCGTTTGTTGCTAGAGTTCATTCATTTCAATGTGCTCAAGTCTTTTTTCAATATGCTAAAATGTCTCCTCCTGCACCAACCCTCCCATTAAACCTAAAAACACTAAGAGCAAAGACCTGATTCTTTATTTTTTATTTTCTTTCAGTTAGTGAGACTATCAAAAATCCAGTCATCTTAGTCTCCTTATTTTCAACTCCTCATCCCTCAATATATAGCGAGAATCTCTAAGCCTTAGAGGAAGAAATAACCATTCTTTATCAATGTCATCTCTGCCTCCATAAACATGGTCACCCACTACATTGAGGACAACCTCATGGGTCACCTGGGACAGTCCTTTTCCCCTTGCCCTTCTAATCTTTATCCAGTGACAGGGCTCCTTAGATGTCACTACCTCAGAGAGCCCTTCCCCCACCCTTCTGTCAGGTCTGAAAGAGATTTCATCCGTCCTGTATTTTTCCTGTACAGCTCATGTCACAAATACAGTTTTATGTTATTACTGTGATTCTTTGTTTAATACCTGTTTCTTCCTCTATTCTGTATGCTCACGCAGACAGAGGCCATGTCTGCATTATACATTGTGCTACAGATGCCCTGTCCTGTCACAGTGCTTGTCTCCTGGTGAGGATGCAGTAAAGACTTCCAGGAAAATATATGAGCTTCTTCAAAACTTCAACTTGGTCAGCCTCCAGAGTTTTATGTCTTCCTACTTTCATTCTTGAGTTCATTTTATTGGACAAAATGGAAATGGGGAGTCACCTTAACTTGTTATCTCTTTCAGCCTGTCCATTTCTAACATAATAACTAATAGTGGGTCACATTCATTTAGGACATACTTGGCACAGACTAAAAGCACTTTACACATTACTTAATTCATAACCTCATGAGGCAGATACTTTTATTATCTCCATCTCACAGATTAGTTAACTGAGGCAAGTTCATGCAGCTACTAAATGGCATGTCGTAATTTAAATCCAGGCACTGTGACAGAGTGGTCCCAAGCTTAATTGAGGAAACTCTTCTTCCAAAAATGTAATCTGCTAAAATCTCACAAACTTTCCTAAGTATTTCAATGGCGAAAACAGCTTCTTAAGACATTTTTGTGGTCACTTTCTTTAAGCATGGCTACTTACTAAAATGACACTGGGAATCCAACATGCAGCTAAATGCATACGGCACGCAGAAGGTAGAAAATCAAAAGAGATGTCCCTCCTTTTATCCAAAATTGTTTAATGAATTCCATCCGTAATCACTCCCTTTCTGGTAGGCTGAGCTACTGTCTTCCAGCACATAAACGCACACAAACCTAAATTACGTTAACATAAACAAGTCAGCCTTTCCCTTCCCCTCCATTTCCTCTTATTTGCAACTTCTGAATTTTCTCAAGTTCCTAAAAGAGTATTCCACACACTTTCTTACTTTCTCAACCTTTACTTACTTTTCAGTTTATCACCTCCCAGATTTGACTTTGCATCACGCACGGAAGCCGCGCTCGTGCCAAGGTAAGCTAAGATATAAAGGGTCTGAAGGTTATGCTAAAAACCCTGCTTAAGGCCATGTGGGAATCTTAATTAAGCAAGGGGTGAAATGATCACATTTGCATTTTAAAAAGAATACTCCATAGCAGTCTCAGGATGTATTAGAGGAGAATAAACAAGGTGGGAGGCCAGTTGGTCGAATGTTTCGAATTCCAGAAAACCACGCAAAATGACCTGCGTTAAGGCCTCCATAGTAGGCAGAGCAGGACAGGAAGGTGACATGAGGGAGGAAGACAACGGACACTAGAGACTGATTCGTGAGTGAGATGAGCAATAGGATGGCCCACACTTTGAATTTCAGGTTTCTGGCTTAGAAAAGAGGGTGGATATGCAGTTCACTGAGACACAGGGCTCAGGACCAACAGCCAGTTAGAAAGAGATGACAACCAGTTTACAGTACGATGGCCCGTGTGCTCCATGTTTAGGCTATCCAGTGGAGGTGATGCATTTGAATAGTAAATCAACACACTAGATTGTATAGTTAAGCAGTTAAACAGCCATATTTTTCTACATGGCTTAATTTTTACCTTGATGGTAGGAATAGGTTTTTTGGGGATAAAATGATTTCTCTCAAGTGGTGGGAAAGCTGAATTTTCTTCTTTCAGTTTAATCTTGTTCTCTGCAATGATTTTCTTGCGTTGCTCAAGATAAGGTCCAAAGCTTGGCAGTTTCTAAAAGCAGAACACACAAATAAGAAAGCACATTAGCACAGAGAAGAGAAAAATGTGAGATATAACATAAATATTATTAACATGTGAGTTTTGAGATCGTTTCACGTTCACTGTAACGAGGTCTTCATTCACCCCGGACCACTACGCTTCTAGGGATCAGATTCTATTAATTATTAGAAAGACCACAGAGCACAATGCTCTTTCCAAATATGCATGTATTAGTTATACAAATGTTGATTAAAATACATTTCTAAGGGGAATAAAGTTTGAACTGGTAAACCAAATTTATTCACTTAAAACAATAGCTATTAGTTAGACTACTTCTCCGGTTTGCATAGACAGAAGCTGAAAACTATTGATGCTGTTTTCCTCTTCATCAGGTTTTTAGCACAGCGTAAACACAGCCATAGTTCCTGACAAATGTTTTTGTCAATAGCAAAGGTACTTTGCCAAAGTTCTAATCTGTATCTTTATTTCATTGTGTTCAAATTCTTAGTACATCTCTTAAAAGATTGCTACGAATGGTGATTGCAATTTACTGGAGAAACGGAAAACAAAATGGTAAAATATTGATTTCTCTGTACAGAAAATAAATTTTATTTTGCACGAAGAAGACCAAAATAGAAGTATAAAAGTAGAGGAAATATCAGAGTGCTTAAACCAGCTCTGTCAGTATTCAAAATCACATCATGGAGATTTAAATCTCAAGGTTATTCAATTGTACTTTCTAAAGTTCATTTACAAAGATACCTGGGTGTCAGGGAAAAATGCTCAGGGGTTTCAAGTTACACAAAAATGCTCTCATACTATTCATTATCACACAATTATTTTCTCTCCACTTTGTCCTTCTCCTCTTCCAGAACCTTTCATCTTCACTTTTACTGACACATACTGCTGGTGATAGACACCAGTGAATTCCAAATGTTCGTGTCTGTGTGTAACCTGGAATTGCTAGGTCTCTTTTTGAAGACCGCAAAAAACACCCTCTCTCTTTCTCTCATGCACAATAAAGCCCATTTATTTAGCTGATGGAGGCTTGGAAAACTACAGCACTTCAAGGTCACCCTGATCTCTGACCCAGCAAGTACTTCTGTGTAAAAGCACACTTGTTTCAAAACACTGGCCTCCACCTGCAGGTTGCTTAACGCCCTACGAAAATGAGCTCTCTGGTCCCCTAGAGATGCCAGGAGGGTAGGGAAACTAAATTTAAAGCATGTTCCAATTAAGCCAAACTATAACTGAAAATGTGTATTAGCAGAGTGTATTTATGTGGTAATATCTAAGATTATTTCCATTATCAATTTAATGTAATTATGTCAACAAGTCAAGCAAACAGAACCAATGTTATGAATGCCAAATTAATTTATATACAATTAAACTAGAACTATATACTTATCTCTACACCTTAATGCTTTCCTAAATTATAATATTTAATGATTGCTATAATATGAAATATTATGAGGGAAGGAGAAAATATATTGTGCCTATTTTACTATAAAATAAGTGATGGTGTCTTCTTTAAAAGCATAAAATAAATTATAAAACAAATCCTCACTATTTATTATATACATAAACCTCTTTAATGTAGAAAAGATAATGCTTGTTGAAATGTCTTCTTATGAAATGACTTTTTCCTGGTGAGGTGTTAGGCATTGCATCTGGTGCCAAAGAAATGCCCCAAGGGTCCCAATAACACGTTATAAGGTGGTGAATGCATGTCCACATGATATAAATCTTATTAGAATATCACTCTCTCCACACTTCTCTTATACACCAACGGCACCTTAATCCTAATCTTATGGCCTCTGGTTCTAGCAGTCCCTTCATGGTGGCAAGTTCAATTATAAATCTAAACCACTGTCCTGATTCTCTGATTGGGTGTCACCATACTGAACACCGTCTAATTCCACCTAAGAGTTCCATAAAGGTTGTTCAAAGGAAAGAATTCTTGGTGCTTTTTGATTCATCTTCTGTTAAACATAGACCAGAGGACATTTCCCCTCCATTTTGATTATTCTTTATCCAAAGGAAGATAAATAAAGTAGTTAAATTTAAATGATGATTATTTCAAATGGTCCCAATGATGGTAATACAATTAACCACAATTATGATATTTGAAAATCCCTTGGTGATGAATAGAATACAGCCTGAGTAAACATCCACCAGCTTCATATTTTCTGTAATTTTTTGCAGTTGACCACATTTGTCACATTTATATTATACAGTCTTTCCGTGGTTAGCAGTGCTATTTTCAACACTGCTAATGTGTGAATTTTTTATAATTAGTCCTAAAAAGAGTTTCTCAATTTAACATACGAGTAAAGTTTCCTGCAGAATTTTCTTTCTGTGTTGGTTAGAAGAATCAATGGAAAAGAAGAAAAACTGTTGCCAATTTTTTCTTTAAATTGAAAGCATACCCATAGAAAATTTCCATGATTTCCCCTTCAAGTTTCTACCATTCATCTCCAAATCAAATAGGGTCTGTTTGTGTGTCGTTTCTCACTTAAACAAACATCATGGAGGCCAAGGGAGCTTCCAAAGCTTTGTGGCTGCCATAGGTATTTTGTTTTCTGCATTAGCATAAAAAATTAAGTGCTTTTAAAAAATTACATTACACATATTAAAATACTTCTAGGATATCTGAGCACCGAACATTTTAAAACTTAAAATTTCCAAAAATATAGAAGATGAATTTTCCCTCACACCAAAGGATCACCTCTACACGTTCTACCTTTGTGCACATATTCATATTTGTGTTCTGATCTTGCCAAAAAAACAAGCCAAAGGAAAACAATACTAAGAAAGGGTGAAGATGGATGAATGTATAGTTGGCTACTTTGTGTGTGTGTGTGTGTGTGTGTGTGTGAGTGCGCAATCAGTGATGATTATTAATAAAGCGTTTAGTTCAGATCTCTGCCTGAACATATAGTTAATTGATTTCCTATTGCAGGGGGAGAAGCAGCAGGAGCTTATCCTCTTCATTCATTATTTTCCCACAGAAAAAGTTGTAGCCTGCGGTAACTCAAATAGAGAGGTTTTGAACATCATGCTATATTTTTTAAACAAAGAAAAAAGTTCTTTAGGACTATCAAAAGCGCTTTGTAACTGATGAACTGAACAAAGCTCAGAAATGGTGTGATTTTTGTTTCAATAGTTTCTCCAGGGATTCATCACTGATGAATTTGTTCTCACCAGAAAAGCTAAATCCTACTCATTTAAAGATAACAGTATCTCACGCTAAAACAGTCTCTGTCCAGATATGAAAAGCATTACATTGCTGATAGAAAAGTGACAATATAATGAATCAACATTGATACCTTAAGCCAGCTAAGCTTTAAGGTAAAAAAGTCTATTTGGATTATAATTTATTCATGGACCAATCTAAAGGTAATTTAGCATATTATGAAATAGAATAGGGTTCTTGTTTCTAATAGAAGCAAGCACTGGTATCTTCTAGTTTAAACTGCATAATTTTTATGAGAATGGCAGTAAGTTGGCTAATAGACGGAGCAACTCTTTTTTTCTAATCATATTTTCTTATCTGATAACAGTAATAGCAAGAAAAACAATTACTTTGATTTCCAAATGGTAACAAGTTAAAAAATAAAAGGATTTCAGGTTTATACTGAGCAACACACACACACACACACACACGCACACACACACACACACACACACGGGCTGTCAAGAAAAAAATCCAGGCATAAATGCCTCTAGTTTTCATATTGCATGGCTGAATACCTTCCGGGCAGCTTTCATATGCTGCATACATATACATATACACATGTACACTGAGTGCAATATAAATTGTGTGTGTGTGTATATATATATATATGTTGAACTCAGTTTAAATCTGAAATTTGTATATGTATGATATTAGTGTGTGTGTGTGTGTGTGTGTGTGCATACATTGACAAACTGAGAATGAATTAGATATAAAGAATATGTTTCACATATACAGAAACAATAGTCATGGACACAGACAATAGTTTCATGGTTACCAGAGGGTAAGGGGGGAGGGGTGGTAGAGGGGGGAGGGTACATGGTGATAAAGGGAGAACACACTCTGATGGTGAGCACACAATGCAACACAGAGATGATGTATTATAGAATGGTGCACTTGAAACCATATAATTTTGCTAGCCAATGTCACCCCAACAAATTTAATAAAGAAGAAAAGAATATGTTGCACAACTATCTAAATGGCTTTTTCTCTTTTTTACCAAAAAAAGTTAATATATAGTTTTGTTTCATTATTTATCTTTTGTCATTTATTCAACAGATACAGTATCAAATGCCTACTCTGGGCCAGAAACTGTACTGTATGTCTTTAAAGGTTAAATAATTTGCATATATCATGTGTACAATTATCCTTGTTATTAATAAGTATTGATATCTATGTCGTCCATGAAGGGCTGTGTCAGGTTAAATTATTAATGTATTCCTGGTTTTTGCAGTTATCTTTAAGCATGATATACTAAACTCCTGGGGAAACTGTTGGATCTCATCAAATGACCAAAACTGGAGAGAAAAATAAAGAGAACAAACTTTCAATGGTTTGGTCTTTCACAAATTCGAGAATGCACTGGTGTACCTTTTGGATACTTAAAATAAAAAATGTGGGAGCACAGCACTGGGAGAATGGGCTCCCCGGGTCTGTTCCTATTTGACCCTATTTGCAATCACTGTGAACCCAGCATGCTGCAAGGCAGTATGGGAGAGAGAGATGAGAAGTCTCTGTTCTGTTCTGTCTGAGTTCAGTTACTTTTCATCTTCCTTTCCCTCTATTATGAGAATAATCAATTGCTTACATTTAACCCTCATTTTTACTTCAAAATCCATTTTACCATGGCTTAGATTCAGAAACTTGGATTTTCCTCATGAGTAATTGGTGTGTAATGCTTAATCACTGATAGCAGCAGTAAGCAATTTTTTATGATATTATCAGATTTGGACAGTAAAAAACAGTAAGGAGACAGAGAGAGAAGGACAACCTGCACATTATGTTATCATAACACTATGCAGTGCCCAGTGGTGCCAATGGGGACATTGGAGTTGGACGGGCAAAATGTACAAAATTAATGAAATATAACTATTAGTTTAACCTGATATGACTTTTGATAAAAAAAATCTGATGTCTCTTTAGTCAAAAGCAATAGGCCACGCTTCATAGTGAAACTCACAAGCCACCATTTGCACAGTGGTTAGGGTACTGATTTAGAAGACAAATTTGCATTAAAATCACAGTTTTACACTCATTAGCTGTGTGTCTATGAGCCAATTACTTAACCATTCTGCTACTAATTTTCCTTATCAATGAAATGAGAGTGACAGTATTTAACTCACGATGTTGGTATAAGCATTAAATGGAATAATACTTGTAAAGTCCATGCCTGCCAATTTGTCCCCATAAGCCTTAACTGCTAATATTGCATTGTGCACCATGCTCTTGTGTCTCCATGCCTGCTCATGCATGCCCCCACTCAGAACGCCCCCTTCCCGTCGTTTTCACCAGTTACATGCCCATTGGGCGTTTTAGTGCCAGCTCTGTCATCACAGCTTCTAAGTACCCTCCCTTACTGAGTCCCTTCCCCTCAGTGCACGGGGCCTCCCACAGCACTCGCAGTACTCCGGGTGCGAGCTGATCCTTGTGCTTACTGCGCTGCCTTATCACTACTGCCCTGAGATGCTGTCTTCCCCACTTGAGGTCCTAGAGAGCTAGTTTTTGATTCAGCACATAATAGCTACTCAATATACTGTTAAAAACTTAACAGATGAATGAATAGGTGGATGAACGAATGAGTGCATGAATGAATATCTTGAATATCTTAAAACTCCTGCTCGTTGTCTGAAATGTCAGATGATCCCAAACAATTACTTTCAAAAATATTAAATTATATAAATAGGTTCTTTTAATAGTAAACATTATGTACAGTAAAAAAAAATCATACTTACACAATAGCTGTAATTCATTAATTCAAGAGACATAAGTTCCAGACAAAATTTATATATAAAAGGTGATCTATGACCTTCAAGAGCCACTGGTTAATAACAGCTGCAGTGCCCTGAGACAAGGGCTATGGCAGAGGTGACGCAGGACGGTAGATGAGCAAAGAGAGGGTGTTTCTAACCTAGGCTGAGAGGTCGGAGGTCTTCTCGAAGAGGTGACAGATGAGCTAAGTTCTGAAGAATAAGGTGAAGACTGGTTGGCGAGTGGTGAAGATGGAGGTGTGAGTGTCCGGAAAGGAGGACACCCTCCAGGTGAGAGGGGCACCCGTGGGAGAAGGGCGACAGCTTGGAAGGGGTGCTGGGGAGCCAGTGGGGTGTTTAATAAAACACAAGAGGGTGAGGAGCTTTTTCTGTGAAGGAGAAGCAGAGCACATTTGGTTGTAAAGTGATAAAATTGGAATGTATGCTAGAAAGAATGTCAATGAAGAGAAGAACAGCCACCATTAATGGAGTGTCTGCGAGAATGCAGGAGGTGAGCCGCGCTTTGCCCTAAGCACTGTGCAGGCACTGGGGCTGCCAAGACCACTACAGGCAGTTCTTTCCTCAAGCAGCTTATGGCCTGGTGGGAAGACTGACCCACATTCGATGGAACTGAGGTGAGACTAGTATTGTTTTATATTGAAATGTTGTTTAAATGATACACATCAGGTTCCTCTAAAGAAGTAAACTTCATTTTTTTAAAACAGTAACTTTGAAAGTAATATCTTCAGCTTGAAGTTTGGGAGAGTAAGGGCTGATAGCATGACTTAGGAGAAATGAAAACAAAACAGAACAAAAGACCAAATCACTATGAGTGAGAAATACAGAAAATTCTAAAGCAGGGGGAGAAGAGAAGAGAGAGAAGGGGAGGAGGACGGGGAGGACAGGGAGGGAGCACCGCCTGACAGTATGCTGGCTGAGGACTTTCACAAAGAGGAAGAGCTAATGGTCAATTTTAAGCTGTTTATGTTGCTGCAATCTAACCCCTCTTCTATGGCTTCTGAAACTTTAACAAAGTCTCCTGCATGTTTACCTGCCTTGGAGATAAATTTGGAAGAAAAACAGCAAAATTGGCTTGAGTTTCCTGGTTGTGTTGGCATATAGCTCAAAGAAGAGAAACCATCAAGAGGTAAGATTTGAGAGAGACAATCACGTAAGAGTGGAAATGTGTAGTCAGAAGTGACCTACTGAATATAATCTCCAGGGGTTTTGTAGCAATTTCCAGCAGGATAGGACAGATGATCTCAGCTGACATCTGGGTTGTGTAGATGTGACAATCGTAAGGAGGAATGGAATAAGTAGAGGAAGAGATGCACAATGGTTTGATGTAACCTCCATCCAATGAGCAATGAATTCCAACTAAGAGATTAAGAAAGACTTTCTAATGAAGGAGGGATTTAAACTGTGATGAAAAGTTATAAGAAGGAAAAAAGTGTGTGGTCGTGGAAAGAGTAAAGAGAGCAATAAAGAAATGGATGAATTAAAGAATGAAAAGTCAAGAAACTACAGGATGAATTCAAAATTAGTCACTTAGGAACAGCAGTGAATAATGCTGGGAAATCTATAAAGGGCTCTAAATTCTGTGCAAAACAGTTTGGACTTTTATTTTTCAGTGTGTAGGGAAACCTCAGATATTTGAAAACGTGATCTGATCCCTGTGGTGGCAGAAGGAAGGATGGATTGTGGCAGAAAGAAATAATAACCAGAATGTTAGAGATGGGAATCCGTTACTAGCAGAAAAGAGTCTTATTTTTAAAGGTAGGGTGCTCTGGGAAACAGAGAATCAATCCTGATTACACATCCCAACCCCAACAGGCCAACACTGACCTTCACCCCCACACTGCTGCCTGAAACCACCCAGCTTCCATTCTTTCTGACACAGAGCTCCTCTCTGACGGAGCTGTCTCTACCTCCCTGCTGCTCATCTGTCTGCGAATGACCCCTCCTCTGGCACCACCAGAATCCCAAACCCTTCCAAAAGCTCGCGGGAACTTGTGTGAACCAGTGGCTGCCTTGGCTATGAGCTGCAGAAGAGTTACCTCTTCGTCACAATGCACATAACATAACGTTGGCGGGGAACCTGGGTGGGGTGAAGTAGGATTAGCTTTTGTTTCATCGTGTTTGGGAGAATCTATCTTTGCTTGTGTTCTGGAGCGATGATGAAGTAGGGGTGAAGACAAGGGGAAAATCAACTTCCTCAACAATCGCTGCCATGAGAGATGACTGAGTTTTGTGAAGGATCGAACTATGTCTTCATCATCATCTTCCTCAAAATCAGTACATTTGTTGCGCACTGCTTTACGCTAGGCCTGTTGCAGAGCACCTGCTCTTCATTGCAGTGTTATGGGGTGGGTATTGTTCTATTTCCCATTGACAGAAGAGAAAAACTGGTATTCAGAAAGGCTAAGTAACTTGTCCCAATTCTCACCATTAATCAAGGGCAGAGGCAGTGCTTAAATCTCAGTAAGATGACAGACACTGTGCTATGCCGTCACCCATATTTCTTTAGAGTCCTTACAAAACTTTGTATGAGTATTTCATATGTTTTTGATTGATATAAAGAGGCATACTACACACATAATCTATTCCTTGAAATCTGTGCTTCCTGATTTTCTCATGTATAAACTGTGAAGGGAAAATATTTCACACCGTAGACATCATTAAAAAGAATGCTGATCACATACTATGTAAAATATTTGTATTAGTTCAGTCCTGTTTATTACTGGCCTCAAGTTTAATGAGCTCAAGTTAATGCAGGTGAAAGGCCAGAGTGTTACATGCAGCAGTTAATGAAATACAATAGAGCTTCTAAGAAAATGATTAGAAGCCAAATGTGAATTTAATAAACTTTATTCTCAAGAAGCGATGCTGTATGGGAGGCATCTTTCTGGGGGGTGTAATGTGATATATTGGAAATAGCACTCACTTGAGAGTTAGGAGATGGGGCTCTGATCTCAGCTTTGCTCTCAGCTCATTTGGAGACCTAAGGCAGATAGTGACTACCTCTGAGTCTCTTTTGTCATCTGTGAAATGAGGGGGTTGGGCTAGATAATTGCAAAGTTCCTTCCAGGGAAATGTTTTGTTTCCAAACTCGCAGTTAGACATCGTCAGGGCTTATGCCCAGGGGCCATCACATAGTCTGTGGATAAAACACTGGACTGAGTCGCTCTCCCTCCCATTTAGCTATGGAACAATCTGTATCTACAATGTGGATAATATAGATAGTATTCATCAAACTCACAAGTATGGATGAGGTCATAAATGTTTTAGTCTGCACTAGTGGAAGGTACAACCACAGGTATCATAGCTATTTTGTCTCATTATTAAATAATGATTGTGTAGATAATTAATCAAAAATAAAACTAATTTAAAAAATTAAAGCTAACACTAAAACTAACACTATACTGTAATTTTCTTTACAATATTTGATGTCTACTTACAAACTTAACTGATAAACATTCTATACAAATTAACCATACATATCAGAAGTGGATAGAAGTGACACCAGGCACGAAATTGCCAAGTAGAAGAGTAAAGTACCAGATTACAGCACTTGCGGGTGCATTTGGTGTATACTGGTGGGGAAGAAGAGCCTTCTACTAATGCAGAAAATAGAGCCTTCTGTTCATACTACATTTATCTGACATGAGAGCCGGATAACTGAGAGTGCACTTAACCTTTATCCGGCATCTACCAATCCCCGTGGGTGCCGGTTAACTGAGAGTCTACTGTATTAAAATGTAGCTTAAAGTATTTTGGAAGCTATAAAGTAGTACAGAACCAAAGTATTATTTTATTATATTGAGCATAAATACAATTAATGCTTAATATAATAAACAATGTAAACTTGACATATTGTGAATTAGAAAAATGTGACAAAAATGCTGGCTACACGTAAGGAAAAACTTCCTCAGCTACATTCCTTCCAATGCCTTAGGAGGTCTTGGATGAAACGACTCGCTTTTGAGATCCACCTTCGAAATGCTACTGCTTTCATGGCTAAGTGTCACATAGGCTGTCAAGGTCAAAACCCAACGAGTAAAAATGGGATAAAAATGACTTCATACGACAGGATGAAGGCAAGAAAAACAGGAAAATGAGGTGATGAATAAAACAGGACTGCTATCAACATGAGAAAAACAAATGGGATTCAAGCTATATTTGGAGCAAAAGTAGAAAATGAATCAATATTTTCCAAAATTATTCAATATGATACCCATTTTTTTTAACCTATATTTTCCTACATGGAAACACCTGGATGACTACTTAAGTTTTTTGCCTGAAAGTGTGACACAGAGCATAAATACTTTATTTTGACCCAACCAAAAATCCTATTTAGGGTTACAGTTCAGGACATACTAAAACATGATCTTCACTTGAAAATCTATATGCTGAACAGGCAATTTTTGTTGGACAGAAAATGAAAGTGTAAGTTTTCAGTTAAATGAAAATAATTTTCTAAGACAATTAATTATTTAATTAATTAGTAAGAAGTATTTAACATGAGAAAAACTTTTTAACAAATGTGGGAAAGTGCCCCATAGACAATTGTGTCTTCGCGCAGAGATAAAGTGCCAGCAAACCTCCCTAAGACAAAACTCGCCTCTGAATCTGGGTCACTGCTGAAGGCAGTCGCCGCCCAATGGAAAGAGGGTTTCCTCTCTCTCTTCTCTGTCCCTTTTGTATTGCCATTTTTATGCATTCATTGTCTTTCTGAGTGATAGTAAACATCTTAAGGCCAGAATACTTCTTGAAGATGTTTTACCATTCCCCTCAGTTCTTTGCATGTAGTTGGCCTTAAATATTTTATGAATGAATGAGAGAATAAAATCAACAGAAAGCAGTACTGATAAAAAAATTTCAGCTCAACTTATGTGGTTACAGGTTAATGATGACAACTGATCTAGTTTGATTGAACATTTTTCATATAAAATTTCCAAAAAGGTTCTCTCTATGCACAATGCTTGCCAAGCATGGGATTAATCTAATGCCTAATGACCAAACAAATAATATTTGGACTGGTCCATAACATTACATAAACCAATCCTGATAAAAACATTTACTTTGAATTGTAATAGCATGCTACAGCCTAAGAGCATTTGTAGTAATAAGGTACTATAAGGTATAGTTCCAAAAATCAATTTAGATTCACTGGCTCAGAGCTCAATACAAATAATTTCTTTGTCTGTTCCAGGTTTTTGTTTAAAGATTTTTCTTTTTTATCAAGAAAATAATAATGACCAACTATTTCACTCTCCTGATTCATAACAAACAAATCAAAAACAACATAATTTGTAGACCATAGTTCTAAACCATTATTTTATTGAAAATTTACTTTGAACAATTCTGAATCTAAGCAATTATTGCATGAGGTCAAAGATTCCTCTTCAGGGGAAGAATAATCCCTTGATTTTTCAAGCTTTACAAAGGCCATATGGCTACGTATCCATGCTGCTGGTTTTGGAAACCCCTGCCCTTGGATGACACAGTCTATTATAAAGGAGAGACAAATGTTTGACAATGGCTAATACCACAAAACGAGAACAGAGAAACCAGCCTTAAGCTCTGAGCAGAATGACCTGTACACAATTTGCTGAGCTTCATCAGACATCAGCCAGTTGCTAAACATCACGTTCCAAAAGGAATTAGCATCAAACTCTAACACTCAATAACAGGGTTACAGCACTTAACAGTTTTAGAAATAGTTTTTGCATATTATCTCATTTAATTTCCATAATAACATTATTATAATATTGATGGAACCCAAGGCCCACAGATGTGGCGAGCACGTAATGCCCATTGCCATTAGGTATCCCACCTCCTGCACATTGACTGGACACAGCATTCCTGAGCTTTTTCACCTAAAAATACTTTTGGTGTTTTAGAAGATTCTAAGGGAAAGATATAATTAAAATGTGTTCTTATCAAAGGCTCATTTTATGGGCCAGGCATTGAGGACATAATAGAGGGCAAAACAGGGAGGATTCTTATCCTGAGGGAGTTTGTAATAGTGTGCAATAGGATTAAACATAAACATATATAACATTTCTCACAATTTTCAATTACATGTATTTATGTAGCATTTGTTTAACTTCTAATCTTATCAGACAACAATCTTTAAATCTTCGTTGTACTCACCAGGCCAAACCTCAGCCCACTTTAATGCAATTACCCAGTTATCCCATAGGTGACACTCCCCTCCCCGCTAAATTCACACCTACAGTCTCAGATGGGCACTCGGTACTGCCCAACATGCCTTGCTCTGATACCACTGTCCTCTGCTTTCTCAACATTCAAAAGGACATTTTCATATCATCTTCTCTCCCCTAAAATCCGAACTGCCTAGTCATTCTCAGTCCATGATCATGCCTCATATTAGCAGTTAAAAATACTGAAGTATATAGTTTTACTACTCTGAATTTTATAAATCCACCTCCATCTTTATATCTGTAATGATGGGACGTGTCCAGGTTATTTCCAAGAATCCACTGAGGGTTCTAGCTCACATATGTCTGATCATCTGAAAGCATTCAGTTCTGTAATGTTTATCTCTGACCATTCCATGATTAGTTTTTTTTTTTTTTGCTTCCATCAGCACACAAATGTGTTCTAATCTCTTTCATCCTAAACATAAACGCACAAAACTCCTCTGCTCTGCAGCTACTTCCAAGTTATCATTTATCCATTCCCTGTCAAACTCCTTTCAGGGATTCATAGTGTCTGTCCTCACACCCTCACCTCCGGTTTACTCCTCAGTATTCTCTTTTCAGGAATTTGTCTTCCATTCCAACCCATGGAAATACTTTAGTTAATAGAGTCAACAACAACCTTTATTGTGCAAATCATATGGCCACAATTTTGTGCTCATCTTACTTTATCTCTCAGCATCACACAACCTAGGTTGACTCCTCTGTCCTTCTTAAGATATTATTCTACTTTTCCTTCTACATCACTTCTGTATTTTCTTTGTGAGCTCAGTCTTTCTCCGTGAAGCCTGTAACTTAGAATATCCAAGGCTCAGTCCTAGACGCTTTTTTCTCTCTGTTGGAATGCTCTTTCCCAGTGATGTGATCTTATCTTATGTCCTTAAATATCCTTTAAGCTACAGCTTTTAAATTTATAGCACCAGTTCTGTTTTTTATACTGAACTCTACACTCTATATCCAGCAACTTAACTAACATATTTAATGAAATGTTGAAAAGTGATCTCAAACCAAATATGTCTTAAGTAGATCACTTGTTATTTCGCTCCAAATACGTCCCTTCTCCAATTCGCCCCTTCTCAGTTAATGGAATGATTGTTGACCCATTTTCTTAAGTCAGAAATATAAGGTTATTCTTTATATCTTTCCCTTACTTTCTTCTCTAGCATTAATTCTTCAGCAAAATTTCTGGGCTCCAGCCCCAGCATACACATATGCTTCAAATGTCTCCACTTCTCACTCTCTCCACTGATGTGGCTCTAGTTCAAGGCTCAATTGTTTTTACCTGGATCACTACAGTGACCTGCCTATTTTCTCTTTGACTTGTTACAATGTATTGTCCACATAGCAGTGTGAACAGTTGTCCTATATAGTAATGAAAACATGTCACTTCTCTGCTTACAACTCTCCAATGATTTCCTATTGTACTTAAAATAAAATTAAAAAGTTTCACTATGACTGCAGGCTCATCTGGCCCCTGCCTACTTCTTCAATTTTATTTTTTTGTACCACTCATCTCTTAATTCACTACACTGTACCCATACTGGTCTTGCTGCTATTCTCAAAATAACCTGACAAGGTCTTAGAGTTTTAGGGCCTTTCTACTTCAAGTAGGCCCTCCAAATCATGCTCTGCTTATCTCCCTTTTAATACTCACACTATTCTTTATTCATTTGTTTTATATCTCCATCCTCCCTAGGAGGTATGAGCTACTAGAATAAGTTGCTGATCAACTTTGTTCACTGATGTCATACCAAAACCTCAAGCAATGCCTGGCCCATTGCACATTATCAAAGACATGCATGTACTGGGTAGCAATGTATTTAGGATAAATAGGATAAAGAATGCAATCCTTGAACTTAGCTTGGCTTCCAATCTTGGTGCGATTATTTACTAGGTTTTTTACTTGGTCAAAATTTGCTTAACCTTCATAAGATCTTAGTTGCCTCATTCAGAAAATGGGAATAATATTTCATAGGGTTGTAGTAAGAGTTATATAATATCCAGAAATTATACAAAATAAAGCCAGAGTTTGTACACAGGAGGCACTTAATAAATGTCAGTCCTTATTATCAATGTCATTATTATTATAGAAATACTGGCAATGTGCTATAGTTCTCTTTATATTATTAATTTACATGTGCTTCAGCATATTTTGCTGTGTGTTTAATATTATGCTAGAGTAAACATTCCTCCTCCTTTCAGTAAACTAATTTCCAGCTTTTTAAAGAGATGTCAATGGATTAAGTACATTTTAGATGATTAAGAATCAATTATTTCACATTTAGACTGAATATACTCTATATAAAGTCGGGATTGCTCATATAGTTATATAATTTTATACTTCACATATTTAAATAAGTGAAATTAAGAAAATGATGATTTGAGAGTTGAGAAGTAAATATAAACACTAGTGCTTAGAGAATGGAGGCAGGACCATGATGTGGCCTAAAGTAAATGCTGTCATCTGTGGTGGTGGGGACCGAAGCTAAGATCTGAGCCCACTGCCGTGCTACCTTGTGAACATCTGGCAGTCTGTCAGTGCACAGGCAACAACATCTTCTCTAAACAGAAGAGACTTGGATTCCTCAGGGATTCCCACAGTACAGTATGTGCTTAAGTTAAGTACCTGCTTTCCATGATTTCCATAGATTATCATATTCATGACACTGTGGAGTGAAAGCATTCTTCTCACTCTCTAACCAGAACATGAAAAAGAAATTAAAACATTGGCAGGCACTTTGTCTACAGTTTGTTGAACAAGAAAGAAAAGGACTTCCCACCCATTTATGTAAATGAAATTCTGTCAACTTAGAGCATTTTAACAAAGATGACAGCAGCCTGTCTATTAATAAATAACTGACAGGATAACAATTACAACTGTAGTTGACAGTTTTTTTTCTTTCTATGAATGTAGGTCAGCGGGTATTTTAAAGAATTTGTTTAAAATAAATTTGCAAACCCCAATAACTTTCTCCTTCATGTCTATTAATGCAGAAAGAAATTTCAACATGAATATTCTTGCCTTCTTAATAGTGGTTTTAATACATTATGGCTGAGGTCTTTTTAATACTTAGAACTATGAAACTAAATGCCTATACCCATATAAATATATATGAGATATCTATACTCTAATTCAGTGTTTTGAATTCTATAGGAAGACCTAAAGCATAGGAGGCTCTCTGTATCCAGGAATGGTTCAGCAGTTAAGGATTATCTAGGTCCTTGTGTTGCTTTTTCTATCTGAATTTAGATTATTTCCATTTTTGGTTATCAGAAAAGAAAGGTAAATGTAACAACTTAATTAATCTGGTTACCCATCAAGCTTTGGGAATATATTTAGTGAAAGAAAAAGTAAGTTTAATGAATAAATTGAGTTTTGGGGCGTTATCTATGGAATTCATTATTCCATCCTGGCTCAATTTCCCATTAGTTGGATTTCAGAAAGTGACTTTTTAAACAGCATGAGGATGAGATTTTTAAATTTCCTTTTGTGGAAGACCATTCCAAGAAAGTACGTTTTTCTCTGTCTAGTGGAGTTTGGGAAGGGGTCCACGTTGATGCATTAGAATGCCTGTTACATGGACTCTCAAAACACTGAATAATTGTGTCTTTATCTATTAATAATTGAAAGCACAGAATTGTATTTTATCACACTTAAAATGTTATCATGCATTATTCTTATGCATATAAGAACAGTAAAAATATAAGCAAAATACATTGTTTAATATATTACCAAAACCTTTTCACATTCAGAGTCTGCTAATTTAAAGATGCCATATATTATTGAGACTTGCCTGAAGCTTAGCTAAACAGATGTCCCATAACCAAGGACATACAGGAGAAATTATATCAGTACTGATAGGAGGGGTGAAGGTGTGAAATGGGCTGGTCCCGTACCCATGTGTGGCAGCAGAGGTCCCTGCTGAGGAACGAGGGGTCCCGGCCCCATACCAAGCTCCCCAGCCCAGGGCTCCACTGTCAGGGTAAGAGTCGCCACAACTTCTGGCTATGAAAACTAGCAGCGACTGTGGCTGAATGAGATGGGGGGGAGTGACTAGAGCCCCAGCTCTTTCTCTTAAAGGGTCCACATGTGGCTTTACTTGCTGATGGACTCACTCACTCTGAGCTCCAGTGCTGTGGCAAAAGCTCAAAAGGCTCCAGGGACATATGGGGAGGAATAGTAGTGTCTGACTCCAGGGTGATGGCTGGGGGGGGCAGCTCGGTCTGGGGAGGCACCATTCTGTTTCTTTGTTGAGCTCCCCCACCATTCAGCGTGCAGAGGCAAGCAGCCACCATGTCTGAGTTTCTATAAACCTTGCTAACACCTTTCACCTCACCCTCTTGAGTCCCTGAGATCCTGCCCACCCAAAATGTTTTCAGTGGCTTTTCCATACAAACAACCTGTCTTGGCTCATGCTCCAGACTTTCTTAAAATCTCTCAAAGGTTCACAAACCCCATACAAGCAGCATCTGGCCTTGGCGTAGCCCCTGCCTCTTGCTAAGCATGAAGTTTCCCAAATACTTATTGACTTAGTTTTGTTTCTTTCTCATCACTATTAGCAGTCATAACACTGGTATCTCATTATTCCTGAAGCAATGCTATGTAAAAATTATATCATCATTCCTAAAATCCTATTTATAAATGGAAGTCCAAATTTTAGAGGTATAAAACAAAACAAAAGCTTATTTGAGAGAAAAGTAGGGAATAATCAGTGTTCTATTTTGTAGTTTTATCCAAGAAAATAATGTATCTGAAAGGAAGAGAAGGCAGAGAGGAGAAGTCGCTGGATATTTCTGACTTGAATTGAGACCAGATGGGAAAGTTTTTGAGAGAGGCATGTGTTGTTTCTTGAATTTCATCCCTGGGTCCCACATCTCTTGTAGAGGTAGGTAACGCCAACATATTTTTAAATGAATGAATAAGTCTTAAGCAACATTGTTCCTTCAAAGAAAATCATGATGCTGACCAATTTTTAAGAGCAAGATTTCCCTCTTGTATTTCTTATGAATGTCTTTGCATAAGCTAAATATCTGAACAGTTGATAGACTTAGTTACATGTATAAGAAATTTTTGTTGACCAGCGGGCAGGGATTAATTCTAGCACTGTCCCTTAGAGATACTTTTTATAGGACAAAATAAGCCACAGGGAGAAAGATACACAAGAAAATGTCAAAAGAGACAGCATTATTATGCCATTTAATGGCTGATGTGGGTTACGTCAGCCGATAGCCCAAGGAAAGCAGGTTTTTCCTGAAAAAGAATGATTTTAAAAGATGTCATATTTTATTAGAATCAATACAATCATAAGCAAATACCATGTAATTCTGTTAGTCATCAATAATGAAACTGTGTAGGAGATGGTACTAATGGATTCCTTAAATGCAAATTACTGCTAAATTTCTAGGTAAACTGTTTCCCACTTCGGAGCTCTTGTAATCCATCCCTTATGTCAGGTGAACTGTGAGACTTATCCTTCTGATCCCATAGGCTTTATTGCTTTTCTTCAGTCATCTCTCATACTCAGTAATCCTTTTACCTCTCCTTTTCGAGTTTATAATTTAAATGCCATCTACTCACTACTGAAACAAAGACCTGCCGTGTAAATAGAATCTCTCTGAGTTACGGCCAAAGAAACCATTGCTGGTTATACAATGGGCCAGGTTCCATTACACATACGACAATCTGGGGAGCTTCACTGCTCACTGGCCTTCATCAATGTTTCATGTCAACACACAGATTTAAGGCTGGGTAGTGACTTTGGGGTTCGCTCCCGCTCTGACTTCTTTCAAATGGTTTTGCATTTCATGTTTGAGATTAAAGTCCTTGAGGGCCAGAATTGACTGCAATAAATTCTTTGGTTTGTCCTCAAAATGGATTTTGATTTTATTATTTGAAATGTTTCAAAATAGCCAGTTGGTTAAACTGATATTTATTCTTCAAAATCCTAGATGGCCAGGCCATTAAAAACAAAACCATGATTAGGAGGATTATAAGCAGTATATAGAATGCTTAGACAGTATATATTTAAGAGAAATAAAGGCAGGGTTACAGTAGTATATATAGTGTGAGCCTAATTTAGTTTAAGAAATTACTGTTTATCTGCATATACATGCACCTGCACACACAACTGGGATCTCTGAGTGGTGAGATTAGAGATGATCTTTTTTATACTTACATATTTTCCTAATTTTCTACAGTGAGCACATAATACTTTTATAATCACAAAAATGTTATTAAAACAAAATTGCCTTAAAAGGCACACTAGTGGAAAATATTATAAAAACCTTAGCAGGAATAAAATTACAATTGTTATTATTGTAAAATTGTTATCTTGTTTTTCTTTTTTTATGTAAGCCTCAATTATAAATTAGAATGGTAGCTACCAAGCAAATCTAAGCTGTGAGAGAATGCATATTAATGACTAAACAGAGAAATATGCTAAGCAAACCTCAGACCTAATTCTAAAATATGGTTAAATATACATTAAATCAGAAATGTTCATTCACTTCAGCAAAGCTTTATATATATTTGAGGTTATATATTTTTACTTCTGTGTATATGACTAAATTTTCACCTTATATGGGGTATTAGTAAATTAACATACCTCTAAAAATTAAATGGTAATGTGAACTTTCTAAGAATTAAATTGTAATAATCTCTTCTATTAATTTTTCATTTATGTATTTTAAAGAAGATATACATTTGGGTAGATATAGGTATGAAAATATTTACACACAACTACACAAATTAAAACTTTTTCCCTACAAAGTTGCGCTATCTAAACAACTGTAGTTTCCTGACTATCCCAAGCCTAACAGAATTGAGTGTCCAGAAGGATCTTTGGTGGCAAGTATCATCTGTATTTCCAGACAAAATGAACATCATTGAGAAGAGCTATAGCACTGTTAACACCCTCACACTCAGTTACAATCGGTCCCTTTGTGGACTGAAAAAGACCATGTGATTGGCTGGTGATGTCTTTTGTAGGCTCATCTTTTTATGTAGAAGTCAGTGAGTATGGGACAAGTTGCTCTAGAATAATGAAACCAATTTCTAAAAATATGAAAGGAAGAGTATCTATAGATTAAATGCAGTAGCAGCAAATACACTGACATTGGAAAAATAAGTTGTCAGTAGAGAGGTAGAAGTTCTGTAAACAACAGTCAGTGAGAGAGAGTGAAGTCTGAGACTTATAAGCTTTGAAATACATAAAGGTAACATCTACTTCATGAGCATTTGAAAATGGGTACTCATATTTCACTAATACCTACTATACATACATATATAACATATAAATATATATTATGTGTATACATATACATGCATACATACACATGGAGAGAAGCCAACTAACATATAAACCACATCTTCCTCTAGAAGCAAGGGACAAATGCATAAAAGGAAAATTGGGCATATGCACATAGTCTAAAAAAAGTAAGTGAAAAAATGTTAATGGATTAATAAAATAATGGATTTTCCCACCATATATTATATTGAAGTTCAGATAAAGTAGCTATGGAGACTCTTATAGATGCTGAATCATCTGAAGTGACTTGAAAGGCAACCAGAGGCAGAAGCTGATCTTGGCCTGAATGTAAGCAATTCCCAAGAGGCCCCAGAACCAACACAGCTGGTGGCAAGATTTAGACTACAACAAAGCACCACCCACTTAGCCCCACAAGAGGCAAACACAAAAGGAATGGTCTTGGCAGGCACCAGAGCCCACTGGGGTGAATTCTGTTTGTCAACTCTGCACAGTAGCTCATATGTTGTAGTCATGGCCAATCTTCGCAGTCAATAAGCTTGATGGTGAATGCCACCCATTGACATGCCAACATCAATTAAGACTCAACTACATACAACAGGAAGGCACACACAAACCACATAAGGAATATACCTGAAGAACCTGGCTCAAGTGATCAAGGAGAGTGTGCCACTTGGCCACATAGGACACCTACTATATAAGGCCACTCTGCCAAGACTGAATGATACAGCAGATCTCCCTACTACATAGACACCAATACAGAGAGGCAGCCAAATTAAGACAAAGAAACATGTACCAAATGACGGAACAGGAGAAAACTCCAAAAAAAGAGAACTAAATAAAATGGAGGTAAGCAACCTACCAGATGCAGAGTTCAAAATACTAGTTATAGGATGCTCAAGGAACTTAGTGTGAACATCAACAAGGAGATAGCAAGGATAAAAAAGGACATATAAACCATAAAAAGGAACCAGTCAGAAATGAAGACTATATTAAAAGGAATCAATAGCAGATTAGATGAAGCAGAAAATCAAATTAACAATTTGAATGACATGGTTATAGAAAACACTCAATAGAAAGAGCAAAAAAAGAAAAAAGAATTTAAAAACTGAGGGTAGTTTAAGTGACCTCTGGCACAACATGAAGTGTAAAAACATTTGCATAATAGTGCAAATAGGTACCAGAAGAAGAAAGAGAGCAAGGGATTGAGACCCAATTTGGAAAAAAATAATGACTGAAAACTTCCCTGACTTGGTAAAGGAACCAGATACACAAATCCAGGAAACTCAGAGAGTCTCGAGCAAGAGACATCCAAAGAAGCCCACATCAAGACACATTATAATTATAATGGCAAATGTTAAAGACAGAGAGAGAATCATAAAAGCAGCAAGAGAAAAGCAATTAGTTACCTACAAGAAAACTCTCATAAGACTGTCAGCTGATTTCTCAACAGAAACTTTGCAGGCCAGAAGGGAGTGGCATGAAATATTCAAAGTGGTAAAAAGCAAGGACTTACAACAAAGACTACTTTACTCAGCAAGGCTACCATTTAAAATTGGAGAGAAAGCTTCCCAAACAAGAAAAAGTTAAAGAAGTTAATCAACACTAAACCAGTATTACAAGAAATGTTAAAGGGAATTCTTTAAGAAAAAGGAAAAAATGGAAATGTGAGTAATAAAATGGCAATACCTACATACATATAAATAATCACTTTAAAGGTTAATGGATTAAGTACTCCAGTGAAGACATATGGTAGCTGAATGGATAAGAAATTCAAGACCCATATATTTGCTGTCTACAAAAGACCCATTTCAGATCAAAAGGCACATAGACTGAAAGTAAAGGGATGGGAAAAGATATTTCATGAAAAAGGACATGAAAAAAGTTGAAGTAACAGTACTTATATCAGCAAAATAGACTTTACAACAAAGGCTGTAATAAGAGACAAGGAAGGATATTTCATGATGATAAAGGGATCAATCCAATAAGAGGCTATAACCCTTGTAAACATTTATGCATCCAAAATAGAAGCACCTAAATGCATAAAGCAAATATTGAAGAACATAAAGGGAGAGACTGACAGTCATATTCATACTAGGAGACTTTCACATCCCACCGACATCAATGGATAGATCTTCCAGACAAGAAATCAACCAAGAAACTGCAGCCTTAAATGACACATTAGACCAGATGGAATAAATTGACATTTTTAGAGCACTTCACACTGAAGCATCAGAATATACATTTTTTTCCAGCAGCACATGGAACATTTTCCAAGAAAGACAACATGTTAGGCCACAAAACAAGTCTCAATAAATTTAAGAAGACTGAAATCATATCAAGAGTCTTCTCTAACCACAATGGTATGAAACTAGAAACCAATCACACACACACACATACATGCACAAACACACACAAAAACCTAAAAAACACACAAACACATGGTGGCTAAATAACATGATACTGAACAATGGGTGACTAAAGAGATCAACAAAGAAATTAAAAGATACCTTAAGACAAATAAAAATAAATCACAACAACTCAAAATCCATGGGACACAACAAAAGCAGTCCTAAGAGGGAAATTCATAGAAATATAGGCCCACCTGAAGAAATTAAAAAAAAAAAATCTAAAGCAAATAATCTGACTTTATACATAAAGAAACTAGAGAAAAAACAGCAAATAAAACTGAAAGCGAGTAGAAGGAAGAAAATAAGAAAGATCTAAGCAGACATAAACAAAATAAAGGCTAAAAGAGAAACAATACAAAAGATCAATAAATCAAGACCTGGTTCTTTGAAAAGATAAACCAAGTTGATAAACTTTTAACTAGACTCATCAAGAAAAAAAGAGAGAAGACTCAAATAAATAAAATCAGAAATGAAGGAGGAGAAGTAGCAGTCATGGGAGGGGTATTGGAAGATGTGTGAAAAAGATGAAGACATTACGGAGTACAAATTGATAGTGACGAAATAGTCATGGGATGTAAAATACAGTGGGGAAATACAGTCAATAATGTTATAAAGACTATAGGGTGTCAGATGAGTACTAAACTTATAGGGGGGGGTCACCTCATAGATTATATAAATGCCTAACCACTGATCTGTACACCTGAAACTAATATAAAATAATATTGTATGTCAATTATAATTAAATATATAAGGGCTGTCTGAAAATAATGCAGCCATTGTCAATGTAATGAGAATGGTTTGTGGCTGTCTACTTTCTGGACAGCCCTCATATATAGTCACAAGATGTAAAGGACAGTATAGGGAATACAGTCAATGGTATTGTAATAGCTATGTATGGTATCAGGTGGGTAGAAGAATTACTAGGGCTATGACTTTGTGAAGGGTATAAATGTTTCATCATTATGTTGTTTTCTATGCCTGAAACTAATAGAGAAGAGATAACATACACCACAGAAATACAAAAAAACTTTTTAAAAGTACTATGAGCAATTACACGCCAGCAAATTAGACAATCTGAAATAAATGAATAAATGCCTAGAAGAATATAATCTTCCAATGCTAAATAAAAAAGAAACAGAAAAATATGAACTGACCGATTACTACAAATGAAGTCAAATTAGTAATCAACAATCTCCTAACAAACAAATGTTCTGGACTGTATGGCTTCATAGGTGAATTTTACCAAACATTCAAAAAAAAAAAATAACACCTATTGTTTTCAAACTATTTCAAAATACTCAAGAGGAGGGGAGACTCCCAGGCTCTTTCTATGAGTCCCCCATTACCCTGATTTCAAAACCAGACAAAGAGATTACAAAGACAGAAAACTATAGGCCGATATCCCTGATGAACATAGATGCAAAAATCTTCAACAAAAAATCCTCAACAAAATATTAGCAAACTGAATTCAGCAAAACATTAAAAGCATCATACATTACCATCAAGTGGGGTTTATCTCTGGGATGCAAATTTGGTTCAATACCATGAATCAGTTAACATGATACACCACTTAAATAAAATGAAAGATAAAAATCACATGCTCATATTAATAGATGCAAAAAAAGCATTTGACAAAATCCAGCATCCGTTTATGATAAAAACTCTCAGGAAAGTGGCAATAGAACATACTTCAGCACGATAAAGGCCACATATGACAAACCCAGAGCTAACATCATAGTCAAAGGGAAAAAGCTAAAAGTGTTTTCCTTAGGGTCAGCAACAAAACAAGAATGTCTACTTTCACCATTTTAATTCAACCTAGTACTGGAAGTTCTCGCCACAGCAATCAGACAAGACAAAGAAAAATCTATCCACACTGGAAAGGAAAAAGTAAAAATGTTATTATTTGCAAACAACATGGTACTATCTATAGAGAACCCCAGAGATTTTACCAAAAACTATTAAAATTGATAAATGAATTCAGTAAAGTAGCAGAATACAAAATTAATATTCAGAAATAGGTTGCATTTTTATTTACCAATAACAAACAATCACAAAGAGAAATCAAGGAAACAATCCTAGTTACAATTGCAAAATATATGTATCTTGGAATAAATTTAACCAAGGACATAAAAGACCTCTACTCAAAAAACTATGACATTGAAAACAATATAAATAAATGGAAGCATATACCATGCTCAGAGATAGAAATAATTAACATTGTTAAAATGTCCATACTACCCAAAGCAATCTATAGATTCAATGCAATGCTTATCAAAATGCCAATGACATTTTTCACAGACCTATAACAAATGATCCTAAAATTTATATGAAACCATAAAAAAATCCAAATAGTCACAGCAATCTTGTGAAAGAAGAGCAAAGTTGGAGGTACCACACTACCTGATACTATACTATACAAGGCTATAGTAGTCAAAATAGCATGGTACAGGCATATAAAGAGACACATATATCAATAGGACAGAAGAGAAAGCCCAGAAATAAATCCATACTTACATGGTCAATTAATTTATGACAAAGGAGGCAAGAATATATGTGAGGGTAAAGCAGTTTATTCAATAAATAATGCTGGGAAAACTGGATAGATACATGCAAAAGACTGACACTACACCACCTTCTTACACCATATACAAAAATAAACTGAAAATGTATGAAATACTTAAATGGAAGATCCGAGACCATAAAAAATCTAGAAGGAAACATATTCAGTAAACTCTGACATTACTCTTAAGTGTAAAAAGTTTTCTAATGTATCTTCTTGGGCAAAAGAAACAAAAGATAAAACACATGGGACAACATCAAACTAAAAATATTTTGCACAGCAAAGGAAACCAACAAATGAAAAGACACCTGCACGGGAGAAGATATTCACCAACAATACATTTGATAAGGGAAGAATATTCAAAATTTATAAAGAATTTATACAACTCAACTCCAAAAACAAAACAAAACAAAACAAAACATCCAATTAAAAAGTGGGCAGAGAACCTGAATAAGCATTTCTCCAAAGAGAACATACAGTTGGTCAACAGACAGATGAAAAGATGCTCAATGTCACTAATCATCAGAGAAATGCAAATTAAAACCATAGTGAGATATCACCTTACACCTGTCAGAATGGCCACCATCAATAAACCAACCAACAAGTTCTGGTGAGGATGTGGAGAAAAGAGAACCCTCGTACAGTGTTGAATTGCAAATTGGTGTAGCTACTGTGGAAATAAGTTTGGAGGTTCCTCAAAAAATAAGAAATGGAACTACCTTATGACCCAGCAACTCTAAATCTGGATAATTATCTGAAGAAATCCAAAACACTAATTCAAAAAGACATATGCACCCCTGTGTTCACTGCAGCACTATTTACAATCGCCCAGATATGGAAACAACCCAAATGCCCATCAGTACATGAACAGGTAATGAAGAAGTGGTATAATACAATGGAGTATTATCTGCCATAAGAAAGAACAAAATCTTGCCACTTGAAGGAACACCGCTGTAACTAGAGGGTAATGTGGTGAATGGACTAAATCAGATAGAATAAGACAAATACCATGGGATCTCACTTATAGGTGGAATCTAAGAAACAAAATAAACAAACATAAACAGACTCACGACACAGAGGAAAACTATGGTTGTCAGATGGGAGAGGGGTTGGTAGGCTGGGCGAAAAAGGGGAAGAGATTAAGGAGTACAAATTGGTAGTTACAAAATACTCACAGGGGTGTAAAATAGAGCACAGGGAATAACACTGGAGTATCTATGTGCAGTGCCACATGGGTACTAATCAGGCGGATCACTTCTTAAATTATATAAATGTC
This sequence comes from Lyroderma lyra, assembly GCA_004026885.1. Taxonomy (NCBI): domain Eukaryota; kingdom Metazoa; phylum Chordata; class Mammalia; order Chiroptera; family Megadermatidae; genus Lyroderma; species Lyroderma lyra. The sequence goes on along the minus strand of PVJL010001717.1, from coordinate 46,552 downwards.
TTAACACTGTACTGTACACCCAAAATTAACATAAAATAATATTGAATGCTAACTGTAATTGAAAAAAAAATTAAGAAAATAAAAAATAGTAAAAAATGAAAGCAAAACCCAAGGGAATATACTATAAAGGTAGTGCCAAACTGTCCACCAGAAAATCCACACCAATTTACAGTGCTGCGAAGATTACAAGGCAGTGGCTGTATCTTTTCTCTTCAACACTGCACAGTGTCCGTTGTTTTCATCCTAGATCATGAACTACATGAAAAATTTTGTCTTATAACCTCATTTGTTTATTTGGTATAGCTTTCGTTTGAATTGTAAATGTTTTTATGCATTAAGGATATTAGCCCTTTATCAAATATGTTGCTGATAAATTTCATTTGACATTTTTTTAGATCTTAAAAATTGTTTTATTCTTTTGAAGCTTTAATATTTCTTGTATAATAAAATCTATTGACTCTTTCATAACAGATTTTAGCTTCCATGACTTGCTTAAAAATATTTTCTCCATTATAAAATTTTAAAATATTCACCAATAGTTTCTCTAGAATTGTTGCTGCAGTTAATTTTTCGAAAATCTGAGAATGCCTTTGAGATTGGAAATGGCATAGTGAATCAAGCTTTACTTTTTAAAAAATAGACAACAAATTGAATCAGCAGTATTTATTGAAAATTTCATATTTTCTTCATGATTTGAAAAAATAAAGTCTATCATACACCAATTCTCAAAACAATAGATTTCATACTTCCTAGCTTTTGTGGAGGGGCAGGGATGGGAGGGCATGAGAACTTATGTTCAGCAATAATGAGCTATATTGTTAAGTTTTTCTGTTTAAGTACCTGGAAACAGCAATATCTACTGAAAAGAGTACTGAGTTGGGGATCAGGAGAACGAGGATCTTTGTTAAAATCACTATTTTTTCCTGCAGATTCAAAAATTGTCTCCTCTGAGGGATCTCTCACCAAATTTCCCTCGTATTTTTTACTCAAAAGATCAGAGAGGCACAGGAGCTAAATGGGAAAAAATTCTAATTATAAGTTTTACAGTTACTTGAATCTGCTTCAAAACTTTAAAAGCTTGTTTGTGTATTTTTTTAATGATTTTTATTGCAGTGGTTTAGACCAGGTCATCTGAGGATTGAAGTTTAGGGAGACAATTACTGAGCCAGTTTGCAAACAGAAAAAAAAAAAGGATTCTAAATTTAGGTGTGTGGCTTCAGGGAGCTCCGATTTCAGGATGAACCATTAGGTGCATGTCGACCTGAGCAAAAAGCAGGGAGTTGTAAAGGATGCCTGTTATGTGTGTAAGACAAACTCTTTATCATTATTAAAAAAAAATTTTAATGAAAGGGTAGAAAATATAATATGTAGTGACAAAAGCACAAAACCCCTCATTGGGCAATGCTGAACAAAAATTGTTGAATATAAAGCATACCTGGTGTGTTATTTATTGTGACTTCTAGTTACAGAGGCCAAGCAGAACAGTACTGGGCACAAAAGGCCTATGCTATGCATTCTGTAACGTTACTCTGGCTCACACACAGGAAGAAGTGACTTTTATGCCATCAACAAGAAGCCAGGTGATGGTCCTGTGCAACAGCTCTGCACGGGAAGACCTTTCAAGGCAATGGCACGAGAATTATCACCTCTAGGGTCTTGCTTCGCAGCCGAGTCCCTTGACTTCCGTGGTTTGACAGGAAGACGATATCAGAGGCTGAAGGGAGGTGCTAAGGAGTAGCTCAAAGGCTAGTGTGTGTGGTGGAGCACATGAGCAGTTCAGATCCCGTGTCACAGGCTGGCGGGAGAGGGAGTGTGAATCAAGTGTTGAACATGGGCCCTATCATTGAAAATATGCTTTTTGTTAAAACTCTCAATATCTAGGGGGAGGGACAACCTTTCTGGCATGAATGCTCTACTGCTGTGAGGATCCAGTAAAAGGTCTTCTCAGGGTTTGTTTAAAAAGGTCAGCTCAGGAACTACTGACCCCCGTGACTTCATCCTGACAGTTTCAGCCCTTTCACAAAATCACTCTTGTCACTTCTAGCCTCCTGCGCTTTTCTGAAAACAAAACCCTCTACCACCTGCCGTCTATTATTCCATCAGTGAGCAACGCACGCTCTGTTCAGCTGATATTTCAATTTATTTGTGGTTAGATGTGCAATAATCCCCTGACTGAAGCTGAGGGAACAATTTAAAGATTTAAAACAAAACAAAGCCAGTGCTTCAAACATCTCTTCATGCAAAGCTTACCAGACAAAAAAATGTGGCTAATTCTCATCCACACAAAAGCAAAACTAAGACACGCAGATGGTCAGTGCCTGCCCTCTGCAGAGGGAGGCTGGGGGTTGGCTCCAAGTAACAAATAATTATCCAGGTCCTTTGTAAATCAAGTTGTAGCACTTCTCCTGTGAGCATCCAGAGTTGGCTGCGTGCATTTGCTATTAGCTCTTTCTTTGTCTGGGGATTTTGTTAATGCCCTTTATTCACATAAGTTTGTGTCGCCTTGTTCTCACATTTGACACCAACTGAAATAGCCTTGCAGAACCTTTGTTTCTATTTTCTTCAAAATGTGTATTCCTCAATGAGGTTTCATCTTAATCTCCTCTTTTCAAAAGGATATGAATTGAACATGCAGAGAATCAGCCTAACAGGGCTGATTATCAATTTCCATTTCCTTTCAGCCGCTTTGCCACCCATGGGCCTCCTAGACAGCTTTCCTTGAAAACAAAGGGCGTCTGACGTGGACGACTTTATTTTATACACTGGTCTCTCTTAGTGGACGACAGAGACTCATCACCCATAATAAATCCTCCCTCTGACCCTTTTATATAATGCACAGCTGAGCTAAAAAGGAAATCAATGTTGCAATTTTAATTTAGCACTTCCATTTTGTTAATTTATCTAAAAAATCCTATGTCGTGACTTCCCCTTGTCAAAACAGCCAATTCCTGTCAATGTGAAAATGCTTTGAGTTCCTTCCTTTTTTGTGTAAAAAAAAATAGTATGGTTTTAAAACTACGGGTCACATACTGAGCTTCCATGTTTTTCTTTTGAGTGCAAAGCTCCTTTTGAAATCAATGTGTGTGCAGCAAGTTGGAGAAATGTGAAGGGTCTCCAGGGAGGAAAAAAACCTGGGCCTATATAGTTTATTAGCTTTGCTAAAGATGCTTGTGAAACACTACAAAACAAGACGCCAAGTGTTCGAGCTGTGAATTTGGTGGGAAAGCGTGATCATTTTAGTAAACTGGGGCTATTTAATCGTGATTAATCCGTAGGGAGAATTCTAAGTATTGAACAACACTGTGTTTTCTTTCAGGGCACCATAAAATGACTCTTGGCTTTCATTTTTTCTCTCTGTATTTCAGAACCTGAGAATAAGCTGCAGACAGAGCCTTATACAGCTCTGGGTATGATACTGTCATAGGGGACTGAGGCCAGCTCAATACCACAGTGCAACCAATGCCGTTGTGAGATTCAGGGATGCGTGCGTGTGTGCGTGTGTGCGTGTGCGCGTGTGCGTGCGCATGCGTGTGTGTGTGTGTGTGTATCCCACTAGGGAGGCAGGATCTAATGCCTTTTGAACAGGAAGCTTGTGTCAAAGGAATTGTGCCTGTAAGACTTCACTGAAATCACCCTCTTAGTGAGATCGTTCCTAAACATCCTATTTAAATTGAAAATGTTTCCTGCTTCCCACCCATCCCTAGCCCTACTCATACCTTTTCTATGCATTTTTCTCTCCTTAGCACTTATGACTTTCAAGCTCACTTTAAAATTTACCTATCTATTTTGTTTATTGTCTATCTTTACCCCCCAAAATATTTGTTCACTAAATTACCCTTGGGGTATGGCATAGTGTTTAACACATGGTAGATGCTCAATAAATATGTTTCAGAAATGTTACAAGGCCACATCTGTCAAACTGTCCCTTGTGTGTGGGAATGGCAGCATTGTACCTGCATTATCATCCCAAAACCGAGGCCTCGTGTAGAAGGAGTTACTGTAGGCTGACTCACATAATTACCGGATTTAGGAAGAAAACCACCTCTTGCTCTGCGAACCCTTAGGGCTTCTATTAATATAAGAACGGAGTCTGATATAGGAGAGGAAGTGCAATCCCAAAGCCAGAACAAGGAATTCGTGTGGGCTTCTAAATAGTCAGGTCCCGGGACTTTAGGGTTGTAGAGACAAACCTAACTGGCTTAAGTTTGACACCAGCTTCAGCCGTTGATCCTGCATGCTTTAAGCAAATGAATTTGGTGAGGGCCATTATATCATAGGTACCATGCCAGGCCCTGCAAGGGAGCCCACATCCTCGCCTATGTCTGTAAGTGGATTATGAGCTAGGGAGATTAGCCTGAATGGTCCAAGTCCAGAGAAGAACAGGAAGTACACTATTTTGAATCTTGAAGAATGGCAATGCTTTCAGTAATCAAGATGAGATAAATAGCATTAAAAGCAGTTGCAATGACATTAAGAGATTCAGAATGCATTTGAGGAATAGCAATTAGCCTCATGTAGTCTACTTACCTTGCAGAGATGTTTACTAGAAGCGATGTTTAAAAAGAAGCTAATTCTAGAAAGATAGTGGGCTAGTTATATTAGAGGTTGGGTTTCATGTGTTCTGTTATATTGGAGAACAACCTACAGCTTTTAAGGAGAGTAGACACTCCTTCAGATGTCTGTATTTTAGGCAGCTTGTTTCATTTTATTTGTTTTTTGTAAGAGTAATAGGGAGTAAATAAATATTTATAAGTACTGGATTGTAAAGGTTAAGAATTATGAAATTCACTCAACTTATAATTTTTGATAAAAATCAAATGTTCTAGAATAGTCATGTCCTTGCTTTTTGAAGATTGCCACCTTGCTTATCAACCTCTCTACATGCCGACTGGTCAAAAATTCTTCCTTTTTTCCAAACCAAACTTGTTAACACTTATTACAACCCATACCATCTGATTTCATTCTCTAGGTACACAGAAGATCACCATATGGCATCGCCAAAAGTCAGCCTGCTATATGCCTGAAGAGAGTAAGCAAACCAATTTTGTTGAAATAATCCACCGTTCTCAAAAAACCCTCTCTTTCCTTATGCCACTTATTTTATCCCTTCAGTTAAAAACAAAACAAAACAAAACAAAACAAAACAGCTCTTAACTTTCTTTGTTATCTTTTTATTTCTTTCTGAAAACTGACAATATATTACTCTAAGAATGGTATGACCATTGTAGAGACTAGTGGACGACCATTTTTTGACTTTTATAAGCCATTGATTGACTCTTTAGTTCTCAATTGCACTGCTCTGATTAGTTAAATTAAACATAAGTTTGCCTAAACCTCAGGTATTTTTCCTCTATACTTAAAGATAGTTAGATCAGACCATCCTCTATTACCTTCAAAGTAAAGGTTAACTACCATACGGCTAGGGAATAAATAGTGAAACATGGTCTTGACCCATTTATTTAAATTTAAAGGGAAAATCCTCAGTTTTTAGTTCATGAAATAGAGACTGAAATTTTTAATGGTATCACTAAACACTCTAGGTTCTCATTTGAATCCTGAAAATTGAATGATTTTACATATCTGAAACATATTTTCTTTGCCTACTGATAAGAGTAGGCAGGAAGGTAGATATGAGCAGGAGAAGGAGAAGTTGGCCTGGTCCATTATCAGCTGCCTGTAGCTTAAGAACACCAGGCAATCAGAGAAATCCAGGACTGTGGGCGAACTGAAGCAGGGCTGGGCATTAGGAGCCTCCATGCTGTGGACCCCGTAAAGTCCCTAGCTTCTATTTCCCCAGATCCCACATCTTAATCACTTTCTTAATCAGTTTTCCCTGGACCCTAACCTTAAACTATAGATTGTTTCCAGCATGACTCATAGGATGTCCCCTGCCTCCTGCTTTAGATAATTTCCCTGAAACTCGTGATGCATGTCCCCATGCTTGCTCATTTAATCATTACGGCCCAGCATCCTCTCCAGGCTATTCTGGACCCAGCTCCTGGGTTGATGACGACACCAGAATGACCAGTTAGTTGTTGGCCAAAGGAAAGACCTCAGGCTTAATGGACTCCCCCAGAATCATCATGTAGCCCAAGTGGCCCCTGGAAAAGTGCCAAGACTGCCCTCTAAGATTCCTGTTTCAAACCCTCCAACAATGTGGCGGGGGTGGGGGGGCTGCTTCCCTTTCTTGGGTCAGCCTCCTCCACTTCTCAGCGTGTACTTTCTCCATTTATAAACTCTTAACTTTCATGCACTCTGTCTCTTGACTGAATTCTTTTCTTCAATAGACAAAGACCAAGGAAAAAGTGTGTTTTCATGGTAACAATACCAGTCAGTACTAAGATACACACACAAAGAGTTTACCACACTTCTGTAGTTAAAATTTATTTTTCTAATAAATTCTGCTTCTAATATTAAGGCTGGAGTTTGGCGAGTTCATTGAGACTCGGTCCTTTATTACCGTCTGGGATTGGTACTATCAAATAAATTTAAGAAAACCACTAAAATTTTAACCAAATAAGATTTGAAATATAGTACCTTCAGTAGCCCAGAGGACTCTCTTACTTCCTAAATAGAATAAACAAAATAAATATATGAAGAGAAATATATATGGTCCTTGACATCACATTTATATACTAGCTTATTTATGAAATTTTTTTATTGGTTCTTGAATGTAAGAAGATCAACAATCTAGATGCTTTAAAAATGGATGAGAGCATTTATTAACCAAGAAAATATACATGAATGAATATCAACATTTACTCTTGAGTTTTTTATTCTTTCATCCATCTTTCCCTAATTTTTCTGTTTTATTTCCTGTCCAATCTTTAAGAGATTGTTTTTCTTAAAGCTTCCTTACAACATCCTAAGCATCCTATTTCCTGTGTAGCTACTGGTGTGCTTGGGGAGACACTTTTATTGAGTTGTCAGGGTGGTGCCGGCGCTGAGCCCTGCAGCATATAGAAGCAGCCTGGGTGATTCGGGTCAATAACGAATCTGGGTCCCGGCCAAATATGGTGTCCTAGTCAAGTTCCATCCCTGCATTTTAAATCACAATTCAGTTTCTTGCATTTCACTTCTGCTTATATTTTCTCATTAAACAACTTTGGAAGGAGTATTTTACACTCCCAATTTCTGTGTGAAAGTCACTGATTAATCTGTGGACTTATGGTTGGGAATGACACATGCCTGATCTGCAGGAACCAGAGGAAATTTTCATAAAAAACTTCTATATCACTTTGCCAAAGCAAATGGCTCTTCCAGTCCTGTTCCAAATAGCACAGATTTCTGGAATTTTAATGTGTCATTAGGTTGACCAGATGGATTTTAATCCCAAATAAAATAATTCTCCTAACCCTTAGGTTATTTATTTCTCTTAACACTTTCTGATGAGAAATGGCAAATAGTTATGTTAACTGGGTCACAAGGCTTTAACACTTTAATTTTAGTAACTTTTCAAAGTAATTGTAAAAACATGGAGAGATACACTTTCCCAAGGGAGAGCCCAGGGAACTAAACTAGATTTATTCTAAGCACAGATTCAAGAGGTCAGCGTCAACGTAAGAATTTGTGTTTAGCATATGTATTATTCCTTCAACATGACTCTGTCTACCAAGGATGAACAAAAGATAGCCTCCGTGGTCCATTTGGAAATTATCTTTCCTATTGATACATATTAGGAATAGAATACTTGGTTTCAATGGATAGACGTCTCCTGAGAAAAGTTAGGTGCTACTTAAATTTGCCATATCTTTGAATTTCCTGGAGGATCCATCTACACTTTCCTCCTGCCCCCAATATTAGTTTAACCACACAGAGTTGTTTATCTGACCCTCTCTTAGTGATTTCCTGGGTGATCTTTGCCACTTGAATTTTATCTGCTGAATGTAGGAACCACACATGCTCTCCAAAAACCTGCCGGCCCAACATGGGAAGTTAGAAGGCACTTCACTTTTTCCAGTGGGTGTGAAAAAAAGTGTAATTTTATCTTGAATATAGTTTAGAGGAGAAGAATTAGTAAGTAAAACCACAACTTCTAGCACATTGTTGTAGCTGTAATTTTGAAATCTTTCAAAAAGATTCTTTTAATATAAACTAAGTAGTGAGAAAGAAACAAACCACTTGTGTTTGAAAGTAATAAAAATAAAGGACCTGGGTTTCCTACACAAGAAGAAATTCAGCTTCAAGACTGCAATATAGAAACCCTGCCTGTGTTTCCCGTATGCTGGCTTGCCCTACAGATTTCAGACGTGTCAGCCTCCGCAACTGTGTGAGCCAATTACTTAAAAAAATAAATCCATTACTCACGCTCTTTCTCTTTCCATCTCTTTATAGATATACATATATAGATATATGAGGGCTATCCAGAAAGTATCCAGTCAGGTAATATGAAAAATAAAGGTATTTATGGCTGGGTTTTTTCCAGGCAGCCCTCGTATATAACAAATAGATTGTGGCCAAAAAAAGGGGTTCTATGGAAAGTGACCTCTCAGGGCGATCTGATCATAAATTCCTAACCGGGTAGGTCATGGTGGGTAGTCACTCCCTAGGCCTATGACTTCTTTACTAAAAGGCTTATCTTCGCTGTAAGCCATCCTTGTCCATCATTTCCGAGTATCTAGGTTAGCACACGTTTGAAATGCCTTTTTCAGAACTCCCAAGAGAACACATAATCTTAACTATCTTGTAACCACATCCCCACCTTCACGTGCTCTTTCTTACATTCCTTTCTTAATTTCAAATGCATAAAAGAAATTGCAAACTTATTCTCAGAAGCATGTATCTCAATCTGTTCAGATCTTGCTTCTAGATGTATCCTCTTTGTGCGCAAATAAATTTTTATATAAAAAAGGGACTTTGTAGTAGCAAGTTCCCAAATTAACTCTTATATCTAAGGTTTGCAGAAAACAGGAAATATTTTAAAAGAACCACCTTTTCATGTGTAAGGATAGGACTCTTAGTGAACAGAAACTGAGTGTGTAGACTACGTTATGTGAATGAAATAAACTTTTCAAAAGACCATCTAGACCACAAGATAATGTTTTTTAACAAACAAACCAAAAAAGTATTGCATCTTAGACATTCTGATTCTCTTGTCACTCACATAAAGCATCTCATTTGCAGAAAATTAGGTAGATTTCAGTAAAAGAAAGAACACTATCATCAAAGTAGAAAATGGAAAAGAAATGATACATCCAACTGGAGTGCTAAGAAAGGTCTTAAACTCTAACAAAGCTTTCAAGTACGTGCAGAGTCTGGGCATCATGGCAGAAAGAGAAAAGACGTTCCACGTCACAAGGTGATACGTGCAAAGAGGAAAGAGGCAAATGAAGCACATGTGAACCACAAACAAAAGCCTGACTGGAGCTCAGGGTTGATGAAAAATTGTAACAATGCTAATGGCATGTTGAAAAGGGAGTCTGTGTATAAGTAGTGGAGATCCTTGAATTCTAGGCTCCAAAGTTAGAGTACACAAAGGGTAGTACTGATGCTTATGAGCTTATGTAAATCTCTCATTAGCTGCCCCGGTCTGGCTTCATCTTCCTACACAATATCAGTGAATCCAACACCTCTCACTCTGTTTCAGCTTCCTTATTCTAATATTTTATGAGATTCTAAAAGATTCTCCTAAAAAGTTCAACGTGAAGGCTGCTAGAAAGGTCACTGACAAACCACTTCCCCCATCCTCATTAAGCTTTATTATACAAATCAGGTTAAAAGTCCCAATAATTAGTCTCTACTGTAGTTTCCTACTGGCATACTTCCAATTCCAATTTACCTGCTACGTATTTCCTAGTTCTTTTGAGACCTTCGACTCCAACTTTTCCATTTATGGAGCCATTTGCTTGTCTTATATGCCTCTGTGTCGTCTCTTTCTTGAAACATGAACTCATGACCAAGCTCCCTTGGACATCTTCTTGGATGATGGAAAAAGGGTGTCAAACAGAAGCCATTAACCCCCACACATACTGTTGTACATTGCAATAATAAACCTTGTATGTATTGATGATCTTTCATGAACCAAGTACACAGTAGTAGGTACTCAATAAATGCTTAATGAATGAATGGATAAATGTTGGTTCATGTTGGAGTACATGTTTCTCATTAACAAGAATTAGTATTTATACTCTATAGCCTCATCTACTCTCACTGGTATGCTTAATGCATGCTAATTAAATGAATGTAATTAATCCCCTCAAAGAAAAGAATATCTGTGGAAAATCCTAAGGAAGTGCAGAAAAGAATAAATTTTGTCACCTCAAAATACACAGAGCCTCATATACAGTGTTTACGGTAATACAGAATACGCTCTTCAGGTCTCATTTACTGATACTTGACCTATGAACTTTCAATAAAGTACAGCCAATGTTGATTTTTCTTAAAGCCCAACTCAAAAGCTTCATATCTTTAAGCGAAATAAGAGTTTTGGGTTTTTCTGACTTGCACCAACAAACAAAAGCCAAATGTGGTTAGAGTTATCTCTGCCTAATAGTTTAATTCCATTGTTCAATAATTCCGATTCCTTTGCATTACTTTTGCTTTATTATACCTTTATAATACTCTCAAATACGCCTATAAAACTTTACAACCCTTTTCCAATGGCATATGGTGTGTGTTCTGAGGAGAAACATGTTTATGAGCTAAAAGATGGGAAGAACACGAAAAGTTCTTACGGGACTCCGAGTGGGACTGTGCTGCCCCGGTGGCTGGAGCAGGGCAGTATGTCAGACCCTCGCAGCCGAATCGGAGAATCAGCAATGAGGAGAAGGCTGGCAATGTACTACGCCGACTTAGATGCTCTTAGCATTCCCTTTACCTCTGTGCTGACTGAAGTTAATAGTTCCTGAAACAATACTTTAATTTTGTTTGCTGTAGAATGGTATCTGTTAGGAAGAAGACAAATTTAGAGTGTGGACTGAGGTGTGACATGAATTACAATTTGACTGTCTTCTCCCTTTGGAGCCCACCTAGACTTTGGGGGCCAGAATTCGCAAGAGTGCTCCTTGGGGGACTTGTCCTTCCATAATCATGCTTGTAAGCCTACAAGTTATTGTTCTGGAAGGTCCTGCTGTGTTAAAATGCTTCACTTGTTGAGCTCTATTCAAATTTTCAGCTGCCTCCAATGTATCGTCCCTATTTCTCTTTCATGTCATGGATCATGGATCTAATAACAAAGGCATATAGACTAGAAACCTTAGTGTGATCTCTCACCTCTCTTTTTGCTCCCTGGTTAGTCATGAAATCATGTCTCTACTCGCTTCTCTTCTATCTACTGCTACCCTTTATCTGCATTGCTGTTTCACAGTTGTAGGTCTTGCCCTCATCTCACATGATGTATTTAGACTTTCCCACTGAAATTATCCTTCAAAATGCAACCCAGAAGACCACTATTCCTTTAAAAAAGACTTCAATAATCCATTGAATAAACAACATTTTTCCCTCTGGCTGCTAACTCCTAGGTGGTCTGCTTCTCATTAACATTTGCTCATGGTCTCATCCTCACCACCCTATGTCCTGCTCTACACCTTTTGAGTCAGCAATACTGGGGACACTTAGGCTCTTCTGCACACTCCACTCAACCCTGAGTCCTCTCATGCTTCTCCACCCTCTGCAATGTGGTACCTCCGGCAAATGGTGTTTCTGAGACTCCAGTACGTATTCCTGGATTTCTCCAATTAGGAACAATCCCACTTCTCTGCCCCTTGACACTACTGCATCTTCATTATAGTATTTTTATTCTTTTTTTTTAAATTAAAGTTTGTAATTTAAATTCTCATAGCACACAGTGATTTGTAGGTTGCATCTTCATGTCTTCTTCAGCATTTCCATTACCCATTTGACAGTGTATTTTAAGTGGACCCAGAATTATCTTGGCACAAAATATTGGATCTACTCATAAGGCTTCTCCTGACCTCCATTCCGAGAATTCTAAATGTCCCAGCCTTTCCTGTAGATATTCTGTTAAAAGGTAGAATAAAAAGACATGGATCTGCCTTAGTCAGCATTATGGGGAAACTTCACTGGAGGTCAAAGAGGATTCTCTCGTGTTGTCTGCCACTCAGTGGTGATCAAACATAGACTGGAGAATAAAATATTTATGGAGAATGATCCAAAGGCTACATTTTCCTGGTGTCTCTAAATTTTATTTCTAGGTGCTCTGTATTTCAGCTTTAGAGATCTACTTAACTGGATGGTCCTTTGTAAAACCCTTGTTACCGTCAACAGTGAAGGAGAATGTTAAGTCCTGCAGTACGAAACCCACCTGTATTTGAGATGGGTTCTGAAACATACCTTCTTCCTAAGGGTAGCTCAGACATTTTTTAGGGGTTCAGAAAAAACTGTGTTTCTGTTCTTCTGGTTTACACCTGTAGCTCTTGTGAACTGTATATGTGATTCCTTCACTTTTTGCATTAGTTGTTAGGCAGCTCAGAATCTTTTGTTCAACATTCTTTTATTAGGGTGTATGGGGCCACAACTATTATTGGCTAACTTCATTCCATCTCCATTTTATTCTTCTCACTTCAATACTTACCCTCTGATTTTTTTATATCTACCTATCTATCATCATCTACTTGCCCAGTTATTACTTACATAGTGAAAATGATTATAAGAAGTCTTAAATATGAACAGGGTTTGGGAATAAATAAATACTAATTCCTATTTCATATAAAATACATAAAATAGAAGGTACTAAGGGTTTTCTGACTGAATCCAAAGAATTTCAAAGCACTGAAAAATTCCAGAGTAAAAGTCTGTAGGACAGACATAATTGGTCACTTGAAGGAACCCAAATAGGTTTTTAGTCAAAGTGGAACACAACAATATGGGGCTCACCATTATGAACTTTCACTTATTCTTAGTGACTCATATTGCATAATTTTAGAGAAAAGAGCAAGGCAACACATACAGTATTTTTCCTTCCTATAATTCCCACGTGGAGAATCCAAAAGGCAGTGGCACTTGTCATGCAGGTAATAATACCCAGCACCACTATATCCGCTGATTCTGCTAGATAGCGGTCACAGAAAGGACACCAGTCTCTCTTACCTGCACCTGAGAAAGGTTAGGGTGTGCACAAGAAGGAGGCCAAGGAGCACAGACTGCTGGTCCCTGATATATGTCACAGCAAGACAACTGAGGGTCACCTAGAAGGTCAAGAGCTGTGGCAGCTGAAGGGACAACTATTTGTGTGTGTGACTGTTCACAGGATCTGAGAACACCCTGAGTACAAATGTCAGTCTTCATAACCTGATCACATGTGACTCAATACAGAAGTGATACCAAGACGCTCCTACTGAGAAACTCCTAAGGAATGAAATGGCAATAAACCAAGAGATCCAGTCCTAACAGGAAGGAAATCTATGAACAAACTTTTCATATTACGCTCAGAGGAAATAGATATAAGGAAAGATCATCTAACCTGAATAATTTTAGTTGCCACATTTACCTTGTGGCATTATTTTTACATAACAGACCTTCTTTGATACTTATTTTCCTTTGCTTAGATGCTTTTTAAATAAAGATATATGGTTGCTAAGGAGCTTACAATTTAAAATCTGTTCGAAAAGATTTCTGTGACCTACACAATTACCATGCTATTAAAAGCGAACACAACTAAAATTGGGAGGTACATGGGGAAAGAAACCAGGAAAAAAAAAGATATTTATAAAGACACACAAGAAAATGTAATTCCTTTATCATCCTCATCAGACTTTCTTACATCTCAATATTTTTTAGATCAATGAGTCAAATTGCTGTGAATGCTTTCAGAAGCAGGGATATCATGATTCATGTTAATATTTCAGCTCAAGAACTGATAATAATAATAAAAATTTATAATACTAGAATTTTTATCCCTTATGTGATGTAGAAATGTCCCTATAGACAAATAAAATGCTATACCATTCCACTAATCTATTCCACATTCATTAACTTGACTACAGTATAGATTACTGGGATAGAAAATGAATAAGATGGAGGAAATCTGCATAGCTCCATATTTCTTATTTCATATTGGAAATAAAATTGTATGCATTAAGACATTTGTCTATTTATCAATTACAAAGGTAAAATAGTACCACAGAAAAATACACACAGAGAAAAGTACACACACACACACACACCAAGCAATCTAAAAATTCTTATCATTCTTATAGGTCCTCCTTCAATCTTTTTTGTGTGCAAGTCATCATGATATAAAATGACTTTTAGAATATATTTGCTCATTTTGCATTTTATCCTGTGGAGTCTGCCAGACTGCTGCCTAGAGACTGAAATATTTCATTCAGTGATGTGCCATAACTTAATCAACTACTTTCCATGTTGCTTCCGGTTTATTAATAGTACCATTTGATTAAGTAATAATAAAATTAACTTCTGTGTCCACTTAAATATGTGTGTGTGTGTGTGTGTGTGTATAATTTTCTTAGAATTAATTGAAAGGCTTTAGATTATAGGCTTTCTTTTCCAAAGAGTTAAAACCATTTCCAGTTATTGGGCCACTTGCCTGTTCGGGCCTGCTCCTGCTTTGAAGTATACTCTTTACTTCTAATAAACTACTCTTTCACCACTTAAAAAAATTTTTCCAAAGTTATCAATATTTATAATATCACAAGTTTCAAATCATTACTTGATATTATTGCCTTAATATACACAAATGTAATATTTCCTGCTTAGTATGTGTGTGATATAAAAATAAGACTTTTTTTTTACATTTTTAAAGAAAATATTTTCAAGTTTCAAATTTTTGTTTTTCATTAGCTGTATTTCTTGTTCTATACAGGAGTCAAGATATTTTTCTTAAAAATTTTATTTAACCTTTTATGAAGTAAATGTATTATCTCTGCAATATTCATTATATGTCCCTTAAATCTATTGCTGGCCTTTTCAACTTGGGCTATATATTATGTAAACAGGGTTGAAATGTATGGAGATAAATCTATAAATCTATTTGTTGGTTTTTATTTTATTTTAAAATTGCTTTTTGATATTGATAACCTATAGTGATATAATAGTTTTATTCTTGTCTACATTTTTTAAGTTTGTATCTAACGTAAGCCCAGATATCTACTTGTTGGTATTTTTGTTTTTCTTTCTTTTCTTTCTTTTTAAAATTGATTACCTACAGAAGTTCAGTAGATATTCAGTTTAAATTTCTTCTACCTGCTCTTTGTTTTTTAAAAATTTATTTACTACTTTGGGAATTTGTTTTTGTGTATGATATGAGACATTTTTAAATTTTTTCTATAATTTCTATACAATATCCTAAAACACATTTCCTCCTTTATTTAAAGTTTTTATTAGTTTCATGTGTACAAAAGAACATAATAATTAGACATTTGCACTTCTTACACTTAACAAAGTGATATTCCTGACAAGTCTATTACCCATCTGACATCTTACATAGCAATTACAATGCCATTGGCTATATATCTTTTGCTGTTCTCTACATCCTGTGACTGTATAGTTGACATTCAATACTATTTATATTATTTTCAGGTTATATAGCACAGTGGGTTAGCATTTATTTATGAAGTGCTCTTCCTGTTACGTCTAATGACCACCTGACACCATACATAATTTTTAAGTTTATGACTATTTTGTGACTACCAATTGCACTTTTTAATCCTTTCACCTTTCTCACCCATCTCCCAACCTTCCTTCCATCTAACAACCATCAGTTTGTTCTCTATATCTATGAGTAAATTTTTGTTTTGATCGTTTATGTATTTTGTTCTTTAGATTCCACATATATGAGGTCTGACAATTAAGTTTTTGGCAGCACTGTACAAACAACTCGGTAAGGTTTCATAATCTTAGTGTATCTGTGTCTCACAGCTGTGCTTGTGTCGATGCCTGGAGGTGTCTTGCTGAGTGGTGTTCATTATTGTTGTTGCGTGTTTTTGCGTGTGAATATTGATACTTGAATTAGAGCAATGAGCAAACATTACATTTCTTGTTAAACTTGGCAAGAGTGGAAGTGAAATCAGGGACATGTTAGTCCAAGTTTATGGGGATAATGTCATGAAGAAAATGATAGTATACAAATGGATTAAACAGTTTTCTGAGGGGAGAGACAGCGTCGCTGATGAAGAGAGTTCAGGGCAGCCAGTAATGAGCAGAACTGGTGAAAACATTGCAAAAATCCATCAGATTGTGCGTCAAAATTGTCTACTGATTGTAAAAAGTATAGCAGAAAAAGTAAACATTGACAGAGAAACAGTTAGGAAAATCTTAACTAAAAATCTTGGCATGAGAAAAGTGTGTGCAAAAATGGTCCCAAAGGAGCTCAGAGATGCACAAAAGCAAAGGAGAGTTGAAGTTTGCCAAGACCTTTTGGAGAGGCAAGATGAGGTTTTGGGCCATGATATTTCTGGTGATGAAATGTGGGTGTGCCAATACGACCCTGAAACCAAATGTCAAGTGCCAATGGAAGTCAGCTAATTTCCCATGACCAAAAAGTTTCTGTCAGTCCAAATTCAGAGTCAAAACAATGTTGCTAACCTTTCCTGATATCAGAGGGACTGTTCATTATGAATTTGTACCAACTGGACAAACAGTAAACCAAGTTTATTATTTGGAAGTGCTGAAAAGGCTGCATGGAAAGGTTAGACAAAAACGACCTGAACTTTTTGCCAACAACTCAGCTCTTGCAGCATGACAACGCACCAACTCACACAGCACTGTCTGTGAGGGAGCTTTTAGCCAGTAAAGAAATAACTGTATTAGAACACCTTCCCTACTCACCTTATCTGACCCCCAATGACTTTTTTCTTTACTTGAAGGTAAAGGAAATATTAAAAGGAAGATATTTTGATGACATTCAGGATATCAAGGGTCATACAATAACAGCTCTAATGGCCATTCCAGAAAGACTTTTAAAATTATTTTGAAGGGTGGACTAGGCACTAGTGTCAATGCATAGCTTTCCGAGGGGAGTACTTCGAAGGTGAGCATAGTGATATTCAGCAATGAGGTATGTAGCACTTTTTCTAAGATGAGTTCATGAACTTAACTGTCACATCTTGTAAGTGAGACTATTATCTGGTATTTGTCTTTCTCAGTATGACTTGTTTTACTTAGCATGACCTATATAGGTCCATCCATGTTGTTGCAAATGGTAAGATTTCATTCTTTTTTATGGCAGAATAATACTCCATTATAAAAAGTACTATGATTTCTTTATCTAATTGTTTATTAATGGGATAGTGTTACAAGAAATGTTAAAAGGACTTCCTTAAGCAGAAGACAGGAGAAAACAAAAAAAAATCAAAATATGAATAATAACATGGCAATAACTATGTGCCTATCAATAATCACTTTATATGTAATTGGATTAAATGCTTCAATCAAAAGACAGGGTAGCTGAATAGATAAGTAAACAACACCCATGTATATGTTATCTCTAATATTAATACAAGAGACCCACCTCGAATAGAAAGACACACAGAGACAGAGTAAAGGGATGGAAAAAGATATTCACACAAACAGCTGGGGTAAGCAAATACTTCTATCAGACAAAATAGACTTTAAAACAAAGGTTATCCTAAAATACATTTTAAATTAAAAAAATTCTTTCCCCATTGTTTATTATGGGATAATTACACTGATCATATATGACAAGTATGGGAAGCAACGTAACATTGATAATAATTTCTCTATTTTTAGGTAATGACTTCTGATCAAGCTTTAGGGAGTTGGCTCTGGGTTGACCCTAAGTTTCCAAGAAATGAAAAGAATATAATTTTTAATTTTTAAATTAGGATATTATTCTATCTCCAAAATAAAAATAATGCTTTTTATTAAATCTGAATATAAATATTTGTTTTCTTTGGTAAATTATTTGTTTAAAATAAGGCTGAATTTCTATCACCATGTAGGACTTGTGAGCATGGGTTCTGAAGTCAGGCAGCCTGAATTCAATGATTGGGTTGGCTATTGCGATGCAGGATAGTTTGGGGCAAATTACTTAACCTCTTGTGCACTATTTTTCTCATATATAAAATGGCAATAATAACATTCATTACCTCCTGGGGTTGTTACAAGTATTAAATGAATATTTATATTGTTTTACTTAGCTGTAGAGGAAGAGGGAGAAGTGTGTCATTAAAGGCTTCCTAGGGATTGTTGCCATTAGACTAAACCTTACAATGTAAGTAGATGTTTGACATTTGCATTTTCTGTTTTGACATGACTTTCTGAAGTTGGCGGTTGGCTATTTAGCAGAGAAGTTTCACTGTATACTTTCAGAAACTTCAGTCCAGTGTGCTTGGGCATGCAGGATATTGTTTTTTCATAGTAGCCCTTGGACAAATTATTATGTCCATGTTGCCTCTGACACCTACCTCTTTTCAGTGGAGATAGGGTGCTGAGAGTACCCCAACGTGTAGAGTATAAATGGCAAAGGTTCTGACAGAATAATTTATATGTGAAAGTGAATAGTGGTTTTTAGGTTACTTCTTCCAGGTAGAAGCTTATGTACATTTTTCTTTTAATTTAAGAAGTATCTCAGAGATCATTGATATTTAAAAATCAGCAGCCTAAAGGGCAGTTTATTCCATCATTTTTTTGGGTTTCTTTAAACATTAAGTTTGGTCACAGGAAGCAATATTCCTAGAGTTTATTGGCTTAGCTTTGCTCAGACATACTTCTGCTGAGTTGATTTAGCTAATCCTTAGCTTCCACTAAGAATTGACATGGCATAGTTATAGGAAGAACATTTTGTATCTTTCCCAAAACACTAGTAGCAGGCATATTGCATATTATATTAATGAGTGATTCTTAAATATAGATTCATGTAATATAATTTTTCCAATATTTAGTGCCAAGAACAAAACATTGTCTCTTAAGACAAACCTGGGCATTCCCTCTTATCTGACCACAAGGGCTGCAAAGCCCAAGAGCTTCTTTATTTTGTCGGCTACCAAGAAGCTGAGAGCTAAACTTGCTGTCCTGTTTTAGTGGTGTAGATTAAGTTTGGTTTCCGATACAAGTATTTCTTACTTTCTAAATGATTATTGACCTATCGTAAGTGTAAAAACTTGTATTGCCTGAAATTTTAAATCTGTAGCCTGCTTTAAAAAGCATATATGTTACATAAATGAAATAGTTATTGTCTGTGTTCCTCATGTGACTTTTACTAAATGTTAAAAAATAGTGGTAAATTGTTTTTCCCAAGTAAATGTCAATGTCTTACAGTAGGACAAGATTTCTTATTTTATACCTTCTATACCCCTCTCTCATAGGTACTCAGTAACTAACTTGATTGATAGCTGTCTTTTAAAAGATGACATCTAAGAGGACTGCGACTATTTTCTCTCTGTAAGACAGCGTATATCCAGGATCATCCTTCCTTAAATTGGAAGGAACTTAGACAGAGCCCAGTTTCCTCTTGAAAGATGAGGAAATCAAGGCCCAGTGAGTTTATAGCACATGCAAAGGTAACATGCTAAGTCACTAAAAAGTCAAGACTGGAATCAAGGCTTTGCATTTCCTAGTTGTGTCATCTGAGGCCAATCATTTATTAATATTTTGCCTCCACCAATAAAATAACCTGCATAATGTCCAAGGTTTGAAAGCCGGGATGATCCCAATCAGAATCTCCATTCTCAAAACCCTGAGCTTTAAAAGTGCTAGGAATCGTGACATAAAGAACCAAATCCTGAGTACTCAATGGGCCATGCCCTGTGCTAAACATCTTTCATCATCTCATATGATCTTCACACTAACCCTCCGAGGTAAGTATTATTATTTTCCTTGTTTTACAGATGAGAAAACGCATGGCACGGCCTGAGCTGAGCACCAGGGTGCACTGTGAGTACCGCCTCACAAGTCCGTCAGCGTACGAACACCCACTTCCTTTGGATATGTAAGGAGATTTTCCCCGCAAGCCAGACTGACCTACTCTCATATATCTCTAGTGGACCCTATGCAGTTTTAACTAACCAATGTCACCCCAATACATTTAGCAATAAAAAAATCTTAATTCCTACCCACTCAGTGTTTTTCCCTTGGAAACTTCATGCCATCAAAACAGGAATTCATACTCAGCACTTCAGAAGTAGTGCTAGAATCCAAGAGAACACCATGTATTTGGACAAATCAGGGAGTAATAGTCTGCATCTCCTTCCAAAAGAAGTCAGTTAATGAGGTGATGCCATTAAGGAATAGCTTAGAAGAGTGCCGAAATGTGTATCTGTGATGTGAAGAAAGGGAATTCAAGACAAAAGCATCTGGATTCTTTCTTTTTATATGCCACCCTCACCACTGGTCAAGAGTGGCAGGCTAGGCTGCCTTGGGCTAGAAAGAATAGCTCAACTGGACAACCAAACACTGTAATATTTAAAAGTGACACAAGAGGGCTTCCCTGGTGGGCTAGCGGCTAGGCTTCGATGCTCTCACCGCCTCAGCCTGGGTTTGATCCCTGCTCAGAAAACCACCACCAACAAAAGAATTAAAAGTGACACCAATCAGAGAAACTCCCAGCTAATAAATCTCTTCTTTCCATAACCGTGATATTTGCTAACAGTGATCACCTATTAATTTTTCTGATAGAGCCCAAGCAATAACACGACAAATGCTAAGGAAACAGTTCAACCTGAACAAGGTGTATAGTCCCACCGCTGGTGCCACGGTGCTGTGTAGAGCTGGTGAGCCTTGGAGCTCAGAGTGTAGTGTCTTCCCAGAGCGGATCCACCGGATGCCGGCCTCCCTGACGCACGCCCCAGCTACCACCACGCCATCCGCCTCACAATGCCTTCATCTGCCTTGGAGAGACTGAAAATTCTACTTCAATGTGGTGTTTCATGTAGTTGGGAAATTTTAAATCACAATTGGTACCATGATCAATACTTGGCGTAGTAAAGTAATTCTTCCAGGTCCATCATCTCTCTTGAAGCTGGACTATTTAGTACTTTGTGGAGCATTCAATTCAAGACAGGGGAATAGGTTTTGATAACACAACGCTCAGCAGAACGACTTTTCCATAAGCTTTCTCATAATGGTATTAACAGGAAAAGACAATTTCTCTCATCGTACTCTGCAGACTTTCTGCTGGCTCTTTATCTCATCAGTTTTTCCATAATGTGCTCTTGGCACACGTACTTTGGTACTGCTGGTTTGAGAGCACCGTCATTTTTTTCCTTGTCACCGAATGTGACATTTTGAGCACTGCAGATACACTGCAAGCAGGGACAAACTGATTATATCGAGGCCACAACGGCACAGTGTGCAGGATCATCTAACTCTTTGAAATGAGATTTTAGGAAATGACTTCATTTTGGGAATATATTTGGCTATTCTATCCAGTTTTTAAAGGGCTAATAATTAATGTACCAAAGAGCAGTTCTTTCCTAATCACTGCCTACAAACACAGTGGTCTTGCTGGGTGCACACCTCAACAGAAAGGAGGTAACACCTACACTTTGCCTTTGCTGTGGAGAGTCTGATGGCTCCACTACGTACATCCCTGATCCAAGATGTTAGTGAACACATTTCTTTGCAGCAGTGGAGTTTGCGAAGATGTGTGTGTGTGTGTGTGTGTGTGTGTGTGTCCACCTACCCCTTTCCAGTCTGCACGAAGAATGTTAGCTAGGTACAGGACTGCGCACAAATGGATACTCAAGCTGACCCTACGGGTGGATGCTGGCTGCACACTAATGTGGCCTGGCTGAAACCTGCTCCTCCGTGACTGTGGCATGTGGAAATCAGGACAGATGGTGGGGTCAGGAATAAGGAACTTGTTTGTTGTTGCCTACTGGAGGACATTGCTCCTGCCAGCGTGACTCCATAGATTTATGCTAGCACTGGTGACCACGGGGAGACAAGCAGCGTTGTTCAACAAGCATTCTGAAAGACAGCATATGGCGGGGAAGAAAGCCCTAGAGAATCCCAGGGTGTGCTGTGTCGTGCTGTCCCGCGGTAGTACCGCTCCTAAGCTGCAGGGGGCACGTGAGGTCATCTGGTCAGGAGCCTAAACACAAGTCCCTGAGAACAGCAGGAAATAGAATCCGTGAGCTAGTGAGCAACTGGGTTGTGTGCTGCTTCTAAGAGTATTTGCTTAATAAACTGCATTAGTTTTATTTTTTTGCATTTTAGTCCCCGAAAAGATGAAATATTTGCATGGGTTGGGTTTAGGGTGACAAAGTCTTCAGAGTTTTTGTTGAATATATATGTATATACACATATGGACTAATAAGAGAGAAGTATTAATGATACTAGTCTAGAAGCTTGGTTAATTGGGAGTCTCTGGGGGAGTCACTCAAGTTGGCATCTGCTAATTAAGGCAATGCATTTTCCGGGGATTTAGAGAATAGCTGGTCTGTCTTACAGCTGCCTGTGGGTTATTAGGTGGTAACAGTAACCAGCTTTCACTGATTCCAGTCGCATGGCTGACTTGGTTAGATGCATTCCACTGTCATAACAAAGACTGGACAGTGTCATAACATTAGTCATCAAATGAAACACCACGATGATTCCACTTTAACCTTTTTTAGGAATTTAGAAAATTTGTCATTGAGTTAGGTCCTTTTGAAGAATAAGAAATCTTATACAACTACGTATTTCTTCTTCAGCTTTGTGGATCAAAAATATTATTCAAAATGTAAATTGATTTCGTGAGATAGCTCTAAATTAGGAATTCTGGAATTCTGCTGGCCTTGTTTTATGCATGCCAGCTCCAGGTCTGCAGTTCCTCAGCCCCTCCCCTCCTTTTCTTGTCCTACAGCGGGATCGCCCCAATGAAACTGCATCAAGCAAATGAGATTTTTAGAAAACTGTAAACTCATTTTTATTCTTCTGAGAAACAAGTCATAAAAATAAGAATATTTATTCTCAAAGTAGTTTCACAAGATGAATCTTTTAAAGAAAAATCAAAACACTTTGAAAAACTAATACAACTTTCAGATATACAAAAGAACAATGAAACAAACTGAAGATTGGGTTTTATTCATGGGTTTAAGAAATCCTGGACTTGCAGTGTTTAAAATTTCTTTCACTATAATTCAGGTTTAACTGATAGAGGCATCATATCCTTGTTTTTAATGTTATTACCACACTACCTGATATTGCTAGTCTGAAAAGATTTCTGTTTATGTTTACAAACAACAGATTGAAGGCAAAGGCAGAGACTGAAAACAAACTTAACAACGCTATTGTAATAAGATGTTATGGGATGTTTTTTAGTCCAAATCTAAGACCTAAAGATAAAAGAAATGTTGGCACATTTCCTTCTTTCTACAGGAGATTGGGTAAGACATAGTAAGACATGATTCAAACTTGGACTGTAGATCTGGGGTCTGCCCCATCACTGGCATCTCACCTAGCTCTGATGAGGGCCTGGGAGAAGGGACTGTAGGAAAAGAGAATTTGTTATATGCCTAGAAAATAATGCTATACTTTTCTCTTCCTTGTCCTGCAGAATCTTGTGTGACTTAAGTCAAATGACAGAGGCCTCTAGAGAACCAATAAAGAGTGAGGAGTTTGCCCAAAGAGGCAACTGCCATTTTTGATTCAGGGTTACATGTCTTCTACCTGCAAAACTCTGCCTCTACAGGACAGCTGCCGACTACAGTCAGAGTGGTCCTGGCAAGTTGGACATGGACATGCCCCTTGGTTTGGGGAGGGTAGCCAGGGAGGTTGATGGCCATCGCCTAGAAGGTCTAAACATTAGAGTTTGGCTGTTAGGGGTCCCAACTAGTAGGGTCAGGAAGGAGATATCTGTACATGAGAAGCTCTGTGGCCATGATGGCAGGATATGGGAGCTCATTTGGGGGACATATAGAAGGCTGCTCTCACAGAAGTGTCTTGAAAGCCCTGATAAGAAGTGATCTTGGTAGAAAAAGGCTGACTCACAGGGCATGGTAACGGGCAGAAACAGAGGCTATCACGAGGGTCAGAGAATGGGAGGAGACTTGCTGAAGAGCCCATAAAGGTACCTATCCCTTCAGAAAAAGAGCCAGCATTTGGGAATGTGCCCCATCGGGTTGGTGTCAATACCAAAACAGCATCTTTTAGCCTCACATGCTTCTCCTTTCCCAACACACTGGAGGAGTCAGAGGTGACACTGAGGAATGGAGAGGTGGGATGGAAGAGAGAGGTAAGAACATCACAGAAGACCTAAGCATGCCCACCCCTGCCCTGTTGCTGCTACAGAATTCAAGGTTCTGGTGCAGGTTAATGCAGAGAACCTATAAACAGAAAGAGAGCTAGAAATCTCCTGGCTGGACTCTTCACTACCTGGGAGTGTTCTAATGCTGAAAAGTGACCAGAAAGCTCTGAGATGTGCCCAGGGTTTTACCCAAAAGCAAGGAAAGGAACTGGTAGAAAACAAAGATGTTTCTGGCTTGTTCTGAAAATGCAGCTCATCCAGTAGACTGGAGTATCCTGTTTTCCAATATTCAAGTAATTAAGTTTTGTGTTATGTAATAGAGTTGAATAAAAGTGTGAGCTGAGAGTGGGCTTTAAGTCTTATAGGTTTGCAAACACGTGGACGGTAGAGAAAGTGGTCTTCTGAGCATATGTTATTCCTGCAAACCTTGTCATTCTATTCCAAATAGAGGGAATGGTAAGTGCTACTGTGGTGACCTGGCTTCATGCAGGAGAGTAATTGCATTTTCTAGGACAGTCCCTGCACATAATAGAAAATTGACGAATGTCTATCAGACTGAGCTGTGAAGCTTGGAAGACAACAAGGTAGAATTGCAAAGAATATGGCTGACAAGTTAGAAGGGAACTAAGTTAGGGCATGAAGATGGGCACCCTGTCTCCACCCAGCCTCACCTGCCTGACTGCATCTCCTATTAGCTTCCCGATTCAGCACACTGCTCCTTGTCCCTCAGCGCTGGCTGTTCACTCCACCTGGAAATCTCTTCTCAGGAACATCCATGTGGCTTATTCTTCACTTCCTTCACATCTGTGCCCTTTGGAATCAAGTCTGCACTCACTACCCCCAACACATACACTATGACATGCCTTTTGACCCCCATACTTTTGGCTCTCTTTGCTTGCTCCACTTTTTTGTTTTACATGTCCTGTCACCTAACTTACTGCCATTTCTTATCTTTATTGTTCATTTTTATGTCCTCTTACTTGAATATAAATTCTTTACAAGGGTAGGATTTTTATTTGTTTATTGATATATCTCAAGTATCTAGAACAGCATCTAGCAAATAGTGGGAATTTAATCATTATCTTAGCCAAATGAAGAATGACTGTAAGTGACCAGAGACTTCTGTGTCATGTTGATCACTTTGAGGCATCACAGATCATATGCGGGGGCGGGTGGGGAATTATCGACTCCGTTGCCAAGGAGTTGCAGTGCTTGTCCACAACCTCCTGCCAAAATCCAGCATCCTGGGATTTCTAAAACTACGTTTAAGAACCACACAGGGGCTCTCAAACAGATATCCACACCCCTGTGTTCACTGAAACATTATTCACAACAGCCAAGGTATGAAAACGACCTAAGTGTCTGTCAATGGATGAATGGATCAAGAAAATGTTTATCTCTTATCTCTGTATCTATCATCTATCAATGATCTATCTATTTAAATATAGATCACATACACACACGCACATGCACATGCAAGCACATGTGCACATGCACACACACACACAGACACACACACACACACACACACACACACACACGCTGGGATATTATTCAGCCTTAAAAAATAAAAAAAAAAATCCTGTCATTTTTGACCACATGAATGAATCCTAAAGGCATTATGCTAAATGAAATTAGCCAGACAGAAAGACAAATACAGCATAATATAACATAAGTGGAACCTAAAAAAATAAAAAACAAAGTTGAGGTGAATAAGGTCTGGGGATCTAATGTATAACATGCTGACTGTTAGTAACAACACTGTAGTGTACAATTGAAGTTTGTTAAGAGAGTATAAGTTAAATGTTCTCAGAAAAATACAAGAGATACATATATGAGGTGACGCATGTGTTAATTAACTTGATGGGGGAATCCATTCACAGTTATACATATATCAAATCATCATGCTACACACTTTAAATATTTATAATGTTATTTGTCAATTATACTTCAGTTAATTGGGGGAAAAATCAGAACTCCTCAGGGCTCGAAAGTCACATGGCAGGTGGGCAAGCACTTGGGGACTCTGGCTGCTGGAAGTAGGGCTGACAACACCAGGTGTGGTCTCAGGTTCGTACCTTTTTTGTTTGTTTCTAGTATTTTTCTTTTCTATTTTTTTAATTCATTTTTATTGTTAGACTTATTGGGGTGACATCTTAGCAAGGATTACATAGGTTTCAGGCATACAGTTCTACAGTGCATTGTCAACTTGTTGTATAATAAGTTCACCACCTAATGTGACTTCTCTTTCCATCACCTTATATTTAGCTTCCCCCCCTCCTCTCCCACCCCCTCCCCTTTCTCCCCTCCCTAACCCACTCGTCCCCAAATAAACATTAAAGTATTGATTGTGTCCATGGGTTATTTTTTTGTTTGTTCATTTCTTTTCTCGTTGTTGCTTACAGTTTTTATATTCCACATATGAGTGAAGTCATGCAGTTCTTTATTTTTTCTGTCTGGCTTATTTCACTTAGCATGATGATCTCCAGGTCCACCCATTTTGTTGCAAATGGCAATATTTCATCTTTTCTTATAGCTGAGTAATATTCCATTGTGTCTTAAAAGCCATTCCTATATATGATGCAGAGGATAGGAATTTGGATACTAATTGAAATTAAAATCAAATTGAATGGAATCAATTTAGATTAGATAGTTCTTCAAATCAACTTGCAGTCTGAGTCTTTTGGACCATTTTCAGCAAAAGATAATGATACTTCAGTTTGGGTATAGTTCAATGTATCTTCAGTATGATTTCACTAAGTATTTTTGGTGTTTTGTGCAAAGAACCAACTTGAGAATTTTGATAAATGTAGTTTAAAGAAAACTTCATGTAACATTAGGGAAGGTAAAGAAACTAGCTTCCTTTGTATGGTTCTACACATTTAGAATTACAGATATGTGAGAATCTCTCTTTTTTTTGCGAAGATCTAAGAAAAGAAATAAAGAAAAAAAGAGTCTAGAGATTTTTTTCAGTTCCCTTTAAGAAAGCATACCTTCTGTCAGATTTAACTTTTTCATATTGATTTAATTTCCCTTCCTCAGTAGTAGACCTAGAAAACTGTCACTCCTTTTCATAAAATTTACATAATAACCTTTTTTTTAAAGCAGTAATTTTCCTCAGCCTTTCTTTGCTGGCTAAACTAAGTTTACCTTATGCTACAAGCTAAGCAATGCCAGTTCTTTATACTCTTCCTGCTTTTTGCTTTCTGATGCTTGAATAGTCTTCATTCTTTTAAATCAGCTCTTCTAGGGCTATTTTGATAAAATATTTGATCAATATTCTTTAGAGGCTCATACAAAACCTTCAAAAAAGTATAAAACTACTACATACATTTTTAGTCTTTCTTCCTATAAAAATGTACACTCATTGGTGTAGGAACTTGAGGAATTATAGAAAGAAAAAGAAGGAAACCCAAATCCAGAATATCTGTTCTCAGAAACGCCTGTTAAATTATAAATATCATCATAGCTTTTCCCCCGCCTATATGTACATGTTTTTGAAGAAAACTGGAATTATATTTAGATATAATTCAGTTTCCTTTTCTTTTACTTAATAATGTGAACATTTCCTAGGGCTATTACATATTTTTTTTTCAATGTTATATTTGTTTAAAAAAGAAGTTACTTTCATTCTACCAAGGATGTTTGGAACACGGAATATTTTTGAAATCCTGCTCAGTAGAACAGTTATGTAAGAAGTGGGGAATCTCAGCATCTGTTTCAAACACAATGAAATGTCTAATGGTCAGGGTGTGGGGAACTGAGACTACATGACGAATTAGGGTAAATTCTCTGAATCACAAAGTGAATAAATGCAGAAAAGTGATGACCTCTGACTAACACTGACGAAGATGTCTGAACCACCTGTCCACAGGTAGAAAGAAGTCTCAGGGATGAGTGGATCCATATTCTTGACTAAGCGATTTTAGTATTTAGGTGACTGTACCATTTGGATAGATCCTTTTATCTAGTGATTCAGAGTAACCATCTATAAAATAGTAAATACAATCTTCATCTATATGCCACAAGAACTTTCTTAGAATTTAAGTTTGTCAAGCACTTACAGATTAAAAACTAGTTCTTTTTAATTATAAGAAATTTTTATCAGACCGTATTACCCATTTACTTAGCTAGTATTACTTCACACTTTAGGTTTCTGAGGTTAAGGTTTCAAACCACAAACGTTCTGAAAATGAATTTCACAGCCCATCTTTATAGGGCCATTTCTTATATGTTGTCTTGCAAATTTCACTCTACCAGCAAAGAGAATTGGGCCAAGAGAATTATTCTTAATGAACATGTAAAGGTTGTTTTTTTGCATTAGCAAGAACAACTGTCCACCAGCAATTGCTGAGTAATTTGTCTAGTGTACGAGTATGTTTTATCCCCAGTTATGGGCCTTCCTTACACAATAATTATTAATCCTGTCATGATTCTCTGGTCATCAAACTCCAGTATGTATTGTGGAATAAATGTCCAATAAAGGATCATCTCTGAAAAGCCCCAGAGCTGGGTTTTGACTCTCAGACCCTGAAAAAAATATTTAAGTCCCTTGCTAAATCAAGCGACGTTTTAAAGCAAAAGGACAAGAAATAAGTATGCTTCCTTCATGTAGACAAAGGCTATTGCTTCTCCTGTCTGCTTTATACAAAGATAGAAGAATCTTTTACATTCTGGGCAACG
Organism: Lyroderma lyra; assembly: GCA_004026885.1. Taxonomy (NCBI): domain Eukaryota; kingdom Metazoa; phylum Chordata; class Mammalia; order Chiroptera; family Megadermatidae; genus Lyroderma; species Lyroderma lyra. The sequence continues at coordinate 17,763 of PVJL010001717.1, read as the reverse complement.
AACTGGAACTCTATGAACTAGTAGATAAACTAAACTAAACTATATGTTCCAGATGTAACAGGAAACAAATACATTCAATCAATGGAAGATAATGTCACAGTGCCCAAACGGGGGGACTTAAAGTTACCAGGTCATTCTACACAAAAAGTCCATTTTGATATTTCTGTTGTATTCACAATTTGTTCCTACTTTGGTGGCCTTGGAAGAATGAATAGCAATATTCAAAATCTCTTCTATCAGCTATGTTAAATTTGTTTGAAGACCACTGGCTATTTATTACCCCATCACTTTTTGCTACGTGTAGTGCTTTCATTTCTACAACAAACAGATTAAAACCAAGGAAGAAAAGTTTCAAAGTGTGTCAAGATGGTTGGGATTTTTCATGAGAGTGTTATGATTACTCTTTTATACACAGGTCATTTGAATCATAGCCAAACATCCACTATTGGGAATCACATGCTGTGCTTTGTGGCTTTGGCAGATCAGAAAAAAAAACAGAGAACTGGGGTCCGTCACTATAATCTGATGCAGCAAGAGAAATGACAACTGAAGTGCTCTCAGATGAGTTATCACTTTTTCTTAAAAATAACATTCTTATTCATTCTGCAGACATGCCAAAATAGTATTAGTTCTCTCACTAAATTTAACAAAATAGTACACCTTTCAATGTGGTGGCTAAGATTGGGTGACATTGAGGGGAGGATGATATATAGAGAGATGTTAGTATGGCACAGGGTGGTGGTGGGGTAGGGGGCAAGTGTGCACCGTTAATAGGAGAAAATGTCAAAAAAAATGAAGCATAATAATAGTGCAATTTATCCTTGCTAAACGTACTGCAGTGTGCTATAATTAAATATGAAAACCTAAATTTATCTCTATGTTCGGTTGTCATTAATTTAACAGGGAGTGCACATGTTCTAATCTAATGGCTGATTTTTTTCCCTCCATGTGCAGCATATTAAAATGTATATTAGCCTCAAGGTGCATAAACACAAAATAATAGACCAAAGGTTTTGGCCTGTGGAGAAAAAAATCCATGCTCAAAGGCTGTCAAGTAGCTGTGATGCAGGGGAGACACTCACTTAGCCTCATTAAGCCAAAGCTCTCTTTTGCTTGTCTTTTGTTCTGCATGACAGCAGCCTCTTTGTTGTATAATAATTCATTCCAAGTTCGTTCCAAGCTACCGAAACTGGTGAACTGTGGCCATTTTAATGAGAAGTATTGGTGGTATGCATAATCTGTAAGCCACGTGGGCCAGACAATCACAGAGCACTGCGGCCAGCAAAATGAGATATTGTCGAAATCACAAATTTGTCAAGTTGTTTTTGGACAGGGTATTATAATAAGCACTAAAATATGCATCCTATTACTCTGCATCTGCCAGTCAAAGATCACTGTAATGAATGCGTGCTGCAGGGTAAAACCAGGCCGTTTTCCTAAGTAAAACAAACCACAGAGTACAGAAAAAATTACGTGGTTTTTTGGGGTGGCGGAGCGGGCATTGCTCGATGTTTTTGTAAATCCTTTTGCACCAGGAGTCAGGTTCTCCTGGCATAGTGTCCACTGCTGGCGGTGAGCGAGCCTGCTGGTGCCCGGGAGTTAACGTGAATACATTGCTTTTTGATAGGTGTGCTTACCAACTGAGAATACAAAACCTCACACTCAATGCTTAAATTGAGTCTAATGAAGAATTCCCTGGAGACAAAAAGAAAAAAGAAGGATGAGAAAATCTCTCCCAATGAAACCGAGCCTTATGTTTTGTCCTTTCCTACTTCAAATGGCTTGTCTTTGGGACTTATCAGTTTTGTAGTTTTTCTGGGTTTTTTGTTTGTTTGTTTTTTTGTCTGTTTAATGGTTGGTTTGCTATTTGAGATTGACCTCTAGCTTTGGGGGTAAATTGAAAGGGATGGTAACTCATCCCACTTTCAAACTAGCTTGTTTAAAAAACCTAATACAGTAATAAGGTATAAGGCTTTCCACGTGTCAATAACAATGGTCCTCAGGAAGAGTTACCATATAATTTACCATCTAAGCTGGAAGTCCTCTGAGAATGGAAGGAAGAGTGGTGTCAGAAGCTACAGGCATGAGTGCCACGTCTGTCACGAGCAAACTGGCCTGTCTGATTACCCCCGCTGCAGGGTCTTGCACTGGCCAAGGTGAGGGCAGCTCGCCATGACCGAAGGCAGTACCATGCCTCCTGTTATTTTAGGCAGTCTATGTCAATGTGTAGGGTTTTTTGTTTGTTTTTGTTGTTTTGCCTTCAGCCAATGGACTCTTCATAAGGTGACAGACAATCTCAGAATAGGGAGAAGGATCCCCACTCTTTCCTAGGCACCCATTTAAGGAAATCTTACTGAAAGTTTATGATCAGCATGCACTACGAGGGACAGAGGGGTAGGAGTGTGGCCTCCGTGGTGTTTACACTCAGGGCAGCGGGTGGAAAGACGGTTGAAAGAGGTACCACAAGGACTCAAACAAATAGGTACATGCATAGTGAATGTTAGTATGGGTGTAAACTAGGTGATCTCTTCATTCAGAGGCAAGAAATAACGTATCTGGTGGGGGGAAATGCACAAAGCTTCCTGGAGTAGGTAAAAATATCTTAAAGAATTAGTACAATTTCAATAGGCAGGGAGAACAGAGTCAGGAGGATTGCATGTCATAAGCCAAGATGCTTAGATTGTGCTATGAAAGGACAGAGCATGTTTAGGGACCACTTGACTCAGAGGATAACAAAAGCCATATTGGCAAAATAGGCTGCAGTGAGATCACAAAGGACCTTGAATGCCAAATGAAGGAATTCTTTACATCTGTTGAACAGCAGTGCCATTGAAGGCTCTGAACAGGAAAATGAGTTTCGGAAGGAGTAAACTGGCAGTGAAATACGAGAGCTGGAGGGAAAGAAGCTGGGAGGAGAAAGTCTTCACTTATAGTCCAAGAGAACAGTCCTAGAAGCCTAAACCAGGATCCCAGCATTTGAATTGCACAGGCAAGGCTGCTCAAAGTGTTCCTATTCTTTTCTGAAATAGTCCTACTGTAAGACTTACGCCTATTTCCCAAGTTGTATCACATCTTCTCAATCATGTCCGTGTCCTCAGCCCACCAGTCCATCTTGTTCTCCTGCCCAACTTCTCTGTGCATTGTCTCGGGCTTAGAGACAGAAGAGCAGGTGACAGCTCGAGACCAAGAGGGTGAGTCTCTTTACATGACATGGTATATAGCTAGTGTGGCAGGTATTTTCTTTGGTCTTAACATTTAAAATTGTGAGTACTCTGGGGACATAACCACTTTATTCCATGGGTTCAGGATTGAAAAGGAAGGTTAAGTGCAAGGCAAACCAGAGCCCTGAGTTCGTCTCAGGAGATGCAAGCTACACACTCTGCCCCCAGTTGAATTGTGGAAGCCTGAAAGTATAACAAATGTCCTAAGAAGTAATATCTGGAGTCCTAAAGCTGTGATGCATGACACACTATGCTCTTCAGCGTCAGGGGTCTCCATCTCTGGGGCACTGGTATATCCCTCCATTTCCCAGCTGTCTCCTGTGGAGGGGTGTGTGTGTTTCCTTTGGGATGTTTGCTTTGAAGTCTCATCACCAAATTCAGCTTTTCCCCGGTGAGAGCTCTGTACCATAGAGAAAATGTCCACGTTTGTGTGCAGTTTGTGTAAGCCGGAGACAGACCTGCTGCACAGCCACCAGAATGCTTTCATTTATCTCTTAATTTCATTAGATTTCTATCTACTGGTCAACATTCTGGTTTTATTTTTTGACTGTGATGATGAACACTAAGAATTATTTTAGTTATAGCTTTATTTCATCTTGTAGGAAATAAGGAAAGGTATTTTGAATATGTTTTTCTTTAGAGAGCTCAATTATATTTATCTTCTAAATGGAATCCTCAAATATAGGAGCACCATCTTATGGCTTACTACATATGGAAGATGCCTACTACGGAATCCCTGGCAATATCTGATTTTAATTCAAATGAAATGTCACAATAATGTCATTCCACATTCAGATGTCATGACAAAAATCACTGAAATGCTGTTAACTAAGTAGACACAATTGATAAACCTTTCAACGGTCCTTCTAAAAGAATGGAGTCCGTCCCAGTGTGGTGTTTGCATTTCCTTTGTGTTGTATATTCCCCCTTGCATTGTAACTATTTGAGTCTTATCTCTCAACTAACTTATAACTTCTTTATAGATAACACCCGCATGCCTCTGAGTTCATAGCACAGGGTCTTCTGTGTGCTCTGGGCTCAGCAGATGTAAGTGGAACACAAAAGGTAAACCTCGATGTGTCACACTCTCAAGAGTTCATCTCTATTACAGATACATCATAGTCAGATACACTAACAGGATGACAAAAAAGAGCCATCTTTTGAAAACTAGTATTTACTAAGTGGATGGGATATGTGTTGATTATCATAAGTTAATGCTGTACCAAGAATTAAAATGTACTACCTGGACCAAACTGAAAGCTCATATTGGTGGCAATTGGATGTTGGGTTCCAATGGTATGTCACCCGCAAAACAGAGGTCACTTTTCTGCACCCTCAGAGCCACCATCCTAGTCTATGGCAACATCATCTTGCAACCAGATTTCTGGGTAACAGTCAGTACCATCTCCATAATTTGGGGGCCCAAAGTAAAATAAAAAAGCAAATCCCCTTGTTTAAAAATTATCGACTTCAAGATGGAGTCCCCAGAGCACTAAACCAGGAGCGGGCAGCTTTGGAAGAGGGGAGCCTGCAGGTTGCACGCCCTGATAGCCGTCTCCAGGTGAGCTCTCTGAAAACGATTCCGCACGTTTCTTGTCTATGTTCACACAGCAGCATGACGATGCATTTAGAATGAAGTGAGAGTAATATCATTGTTTCTGTGCACTGCCTTTGACAGCTTCCCTTTGCACCTTTAATATGATCCAAATATTTTATCACGGCCAGTAAGGTTCTACGTGATGTAGCCACTGCCAAACTCTCGAATCCCATGTGGTGTCCCTGTCACCCTTGGTCTCTAACTTGGGCCAGACAGGCCTCCTTTCAGTTTATTACACAGCGTTACAGATGCTGTTCACTCCCAGCAGAATGCTGTTCCCTGGCTCCTTTTCATCCTTCAGATCTCATTTCAAATGTCACTCCCGCAGAGAACTCTGTCCTGGATACACGCTCCCCATTATTCTCCTAAGCAAGCCTTTTGTTCTCCTGCTGATGGTTATCACAAACTGTAACTTCTTAAAAAAATAAAACTGTCTCTCTCCGTTATCAGACTGCCATCTCTGAGAGGGCAAGAACCCAGTGTGTGTTAGTCACCACAATACAACAACATTTACCACAGTGTCTAGCTTACAGTGCTTAATACATTTGTTCAATAAATAGTTTTGTTGAATGAATGAATAGAAGGGTCATTCAAATGCTCGATGACGTTTTTCTTATTATCATTCCTTTCATGAACTCGAGATTTGTTTAGGCAGCCAAAAATAAAACCACCTCGCTCAGGCATTTTTTAGGGGGTACTGGGCTCTATTCTGTACCCACAAAGAAGCTATTTTCTCGGGATAATGAGTATTTTTTTAAGGTTTATTTCTTTTATACAAAATAGGATGCTAGAACTAAGAACATTCTGAAATCATCCTCTGTCATGATTTCTGGACGGGTTGAGATGGTACGCCCATTTCTAGGGCCTTCTCTTTTTCATTTTCTATTCTATCTTACAAGAATAAGCTGTTAAGTCATTTTCCGCTGGTCACCTTGTTCTTCTTTGGCTGCAAATTGCACTAAAGCTGTTTGTAAGAAACTGCACAAGGGTATACTGCATCATCCTGGAATTCTAGCACATCACTATGACAAATGTTTTTCATAGCAATATTCATTGCATTATGTTCTGCTGTTTTTGTAGTCGGCCTGAAAACATTAGAAGTACAATCACTGGCTTTGATAAAGTAATAAAGTCAATGGAATAAAACGATGCTAGGATTATGGCCTCTTGCTAGAAGACAGGTCGCAAAGCTAAGTCAATAGACATACAGAAAATTAATACTGACATCAAATCTAGCTATCTTATGTTCAAAATGAGATATCATCATATTCTTATAGCATTCTTCTTTGAAACATATTTCTTTTATAATTTGATCACTACAGAAAACATTAAAATACTTGACATTTATTTATAGAGTGCCTTACTTAATTTAGGAGCTTTTTATTATATATACAGTAGTCATGCCCCTTGCTTACAGTTTCACTTTATGTCATTTTAGTTACCTGGGGTCAACTGTGTTCCAAAAATATTAGATAAAAAGTTCCATAAAAAAGAAATTGTAAGTTCTAAATTGTGCACCATTCTGAATAGCACGACGAAAGCTTGCACTCTCTCACTCTCTCCCACTTGGACCATAAATCACCCCTCTGTCCAGTACACCCACGCCACACGTGCCCCGTGCCTGTGAGTCGCTTAGCAGCCATCTTGGTTATCAGATCGGTTGTGTCATATCAGATGGACTGTGTGGTGTCCCAGTGCTTGTGTTTTACTTAATAATGGCCCCAAAGCATAAGAGTAATGGTGCTGGCAATTCAAATATGCCAAAATGAAACTGTAAAATGCTTCCTTTAAGTGAAAGTGTACACATGTATATTATAAGGAAAAAACCATAGTATATATAGGGCTTAGTACGACGCACAGTTTCAGGTATCCACTGGGGGCCCTGGAATAGATCGTCCATAGGTAAGGGGGGACTACACAGTATAATCTCTTTTGATTCCCCATGGGTTCTGTGAAATCAGCCGGGAAAACATAATTATCTCCATTCTCTAGATGAGAAAACCGAGACTCAGAAAGATTATCTGTTATGCAATCAGCTAGCTAATAGTAGAGTCAGAATTCAGCTCTTCAGTTCCTGTTCTATTTTACTGTTTTATCCTTAACAAATATAGCAGCTATAAAATGCATTTTAGATAAAACTATTCTAAAAAACATACTCTATTATTCTATTAAACACTTAATACCGAAAACTTAATTCATGAAAAAGTTTTATAATAGTTTATTATCTAAATGTGTCTAGTATTATTTACTAAGCCCTCTTCAGCCTCTCCTCATCAAAAAGAACTGTATTAAGTTAATACTATAGTCATTTAGGAACTAAATTTTTCTAACTTGATTTAATTTTATGGATAAAGTATTAGTTATCATGATCTCTTGGTTTCCCATCAAAATACAGTAGAGCATATCTGCACTGGTATTTCCAAGAAACTTCTGCTAAAGTCGTAAAGCTCTTACTTCAGGGAGCATTTTAAACACTTCTGGGGGAAAACACACTATGCAATTTTCGCTTAAGTTTCTAGAGATGTGGCTGATTTATTTCCTGGCCGAAACTATCTCTAAATGAGATTTAAGAGTTTAAAAGCTAGGACTACATGTAAGGTTAGGTTACATTGTATTCAAAAGAATGAGATTGGCAAGGTCAATGTCAGTATTAAATTTAGGTGTAAAATGCAAAGGGAGGAAGTTTAAATAATGTTCTCTTTTTGTTAGGTGATGGCTGACTTACAGATATATATACATATGTATGAACGCATGCATATACAGATGCACATATTTAATATCTATTAAATAATGGTATAATACCACATATACATACATAGGCTCCCACATATAATTATATATATGGACACACATAATAGATATCATCATATATGATGCATAATAGATATTGACATATATCATACACAATATATTAATATAAATTATATCTATATGATATTAACACTATCAGTTTTTCTCAAATGTTATTCTCTCAGGTATAGCATGATCAAGAAATGGCTACTTTTTCAAGTTTATGTTTAGATGATTTTTTTGTGTGTTTTCTCACTGATAAGGTAGAATTTTAAATATAACTTGCCTTATTTTCATCTGCCCTCAATTTGAGTACTTCCTGGTTCATTAAATTTGGAAATCCCTTCTCATTGCCCCTCTGCCATGTACTTAATGATCTGTAAAACACTTACAAACACTAGAGGAGTTCATTTTTTAAGAGGAACCCCATGGAGAAGCCTTTGGAAATGTGAGAAAATCTTTTGTAATCAGCCATTTATTTATTTGTGCTTTAACTACTGATTTTCATATCATAGAGGTGTTATTTGGCAGAGCCAACCTGAATGTGTTCTGTAGTTTAATCTGATGATAGCTTATAACACCCTTTTTAAAATTTGGTTTTACTACTGTAACAAAACTAATTTAGAATCTAATAAACAGAATTGCTATTCAGAAGAACAGGAGTAAGGTCAGAGGTGGGAAAAGAGGAAAACTGGTATCCCGCACCCACATTCCTCTGCCATCACACTCCCACACGGTCATTACCACGTGCAGGGACGACGGGGCGATGTGGATGACACACGAGTTTGGGTCTAGCTGTACGCTGCCGAACAGCGTGAGCACAGCAATGGGAGCACATGTCTAGGTCAGGTAAGTTCATGTTTTGTCTGTGTCATTGAAGACGTGGAGCATGCTAAAGTGAAATTAGACTGAGCTTTTCTAAAGACCTGGTAATGAAATGGGGGGCTAGCAGCAACTGGTTACCTTCTCTTTGGGGGCATGCTTATGTGGCCTGCAGAGTGAGCACACAGACTTGGGTTGGGTGGGATGTATATTAATATCTGGGACATATTTTTCTGTTTGATTTTACTACTACACTTTAAATTTCATGTTTCCTAAAATTAAAGGCTTTTTATGTTTTCTATTTCCATGTGTTGTCATGTGTCTGACCTTGGAATCATTACTTAAACTATTCATAGTTCCTTCCATCTATCAAACTTTATAACCTGTTATTCTCTGGATTCTGTACGCAGCTTGAGCCTTTCTGCTTTTGTGTTCACATATTCTTGTTGAATTTTCACCCAAGTCAGAAAAACAAACAAACAAACAAACAAATGCTCCCCAAAACTAATACCCCCTCCCACCAAAAAATGTACACAACCAAAACCAAAACCAAACAAAACAAAAACATTATCTGCCTTTTCCATGATTTGTCTCTGGGTAGGAGGCCACAAACTGCATAGTTGTCGTTATTACCCTAATGCACTGAAAGTCTGATTTCACTATAATTTGTTCCTTGCTTTCATCCCAGCACTAGGTCTCCTGATAATACTGCTTTCTAAATTGTGTCTATTAAGTGTCTGCTTTGGCATGATGGTTTCACGGTTTCATGTCTTACATTTGCCTAAGTTTCAATTCATTACTTCTTTCTTATTTGTAACTTCTTCTTTATTTATGTATTTATTTTTAATTCATTTTTATTGATAGACTTTTTGGGGTGACATCTGTTAGCAAGAATTAGATAGGTTTCAGGCATACAATTTGTAACCTCTTCTGATCTTTTATATGAGTTATCTTTTCCTGGGAACTGAAAGTAGCTCCTAAGTTATGACCATCTACACATTTCTTTCATTTTGACCTCACCTTCCAATGATATCACTAAAGAAGACATATGAGGTACTTCTTACATTGAGATTTTATTTATTGCATTATCTACACCAGCAGTTCTCAAACTTTAACATACATATTAATCACTTGGAAATCCTGTTGAAATGCAGGTTGTGATTCAGTAGATCTGGGTATGAACCTGAGATTCTGCATTTCAAACAAGCTCCAGGTGCTGCTGATACTGCTGGTTCAGGTACTGTATTTTAAGTAGCACTGAGCTAGACAAGTCCAGTTCATGCACACAACACAAATAACCTAATTAATTTCAAGTACAGTTTTAAGGAAAATGTTCATATTTTTATACATGAACGTTTTGACATGGTAGTTGTTTGAAATGAATGACTTTCTTTGACTTTGGGTCAGAGAAAAATCTCTCACTTCAGTATGACCTAAGAGGGAAATTAGAACTTGGTTTTCCCTTCTTCAGATGCTACAGTTCTGTTCTTGGAGAGGAAAATGCTTATTTGGTTCTTTTCAAACCCCTTTGATGGTAAACTATATGTGGGCTGTCTGGAAAAAATCCAGCCATAAGTGCCTTTCTTTTTCTATTACGTGGCTGGATACTTTCCAGACAGCCCTGGTATTATCTAGTGTTTGCCCACATTCAAACACATGTCACTTTTTCTGCCCATTCATAAATATAGAGATCCCTTCTCAGCATAATGCCTTCATCTCGCCTTTTGCTTACTGGGAAGACTTATCTATTTACTTATGTGGGATTTTATTCTTCAGTAACATAGGTTTTATTACTGACCCCAATGCCTAGTTATTTCTATCTGTAGCTGCTATTATTGACTCAGTTTTCTTTGCAGAACAACAAAGTCCCTCTCATTTCCATGGTGACTGAATGAAGAAGCAAGGATTATAAAAAGTCGGCCAGAGCATATGAGACAGAAAAAAAAAAGGCTTGAAATTTCTCCAGATTCAGGATATATGTATTCCATGGCACAGAATAGAGTACCATTTCTGAAATATTTCACTTTCTGTGAAGACTGGCTACACCTCTCGATGGATATATTTTCAGGTTGTACAAGCATCCCCATACCTGCAATGTGTGTGTAAGCTCTCCTTTACTTTTTTGACACTTTTATTCACCATGAATGGTACATGGAGCTAAAAGTGACATTTTTTTTAGAAATGGATTTATTTTAGGTGATGTATATCTGCCACTAGATAGTAAGACTCTTTACAATAGCAATGTTGAGTAGGTGCTTCTATAATAATTAGACATTACGTATTTGGACTTGACTGTTCAGGGAAATCATAAATGAATATATTCTTATTGAAGTGCTGGGTGCTTAAAAATGTTTTACTTCATTCCACTGTTAACAAAAATGACCCCAAAAAGTACACTGATAGCAAGCAGTAGGCACCAATTATACCCTTCACTGCATTTGATTGTAGGGTTTTCTCTTTATTAGCTTAAAAGTGAGCAATACTAAGTCTAATTCCCTGGGGTCTTTTGTGCTTCTACAAATCATGTCAAGTTGCTCACAACCACTGAATTTATTGCTTTGATCTGGAGATGGTAGTACATAGGGTGAGAATTTAAAAACACAAATGGCAAAAAGCATTTAAATCTTCAAATTGTACAAATTTGCAATTTCAGGTTTTATATTGAGGTGGATGCTCCTTCTATGAGGATTTCTCATGTCCTTCATGTTACAAAGGGCTTTTTAGAGAGTCCCACTCTGGCAGTGACAGGGTACCTTGTGTTGCATTTGTGCAGGTAACTCACCACACACACATCACCATCATCATCATCATCGTAAGGTACTGACGAATGTCCTGAAAAGGGCAGAAACTGGAAGAGATTTGACACTTGGAAGAAAGGAATGGCACCATCAGTTTTGCCTAAGGACAGACTCAGGTGGTACTAAGCAGGGAGGTAAAAAATCAGAGAGAAATAGATAGTCTTACTGTTTGAGAAATCAGGGTTCAATGCCATCAAAACCTCTAGAAACTGCAGGAATATCTAAGAAAGTGGAAAGCTACAGAGAGAGCATTGGATTCTGCATATGGACTCAATCCAAATGTCTGGCTGACTTCTGTCTGAGCTATGCAAGTGTTTGGCGGGTTCCAAGCAGCCCAGGTATGACTGAGATAACTGAAAAGGTATGTCAGCTGCCGCTAACTGCCAGAGGGGACAGACAGAGCTTTGGGTTTGTGTTCAGAGAAGTTAACTGTCTGCTAAAAGAAACAAACAAACAAAAACAGTGCTTGTAGGAAGCAAATAATAGAGTCCAGAGTCTCTCTAAAATATACCATTCACATAATCCAGGCACAGTAAAAATTACCAGACATATGAAAAGCAGGAAATTATGACAATTCTCAAAGGAAAGGGCAATCAGTGTAGATCAATCCTGAGATGGTCCCCATGCTAGGATTAGAGGTCAAGGATTTCGAGGCAGCTTTTATTCCAGACTCAGGAAGTAAGTAAAAATGCACTGATAATGAATGACAAGATGAAAATCCTTGCAATAAATACAATCTATAAAATGAACCACAAAGACATTCTAGAACTTAAAGATGTGATATCTGAAATAAAAAATTCAGCAGGTGAGCTGGCTTAACAGCATAATAGAGATGATATAAAAAGAAAGACTCAATGAATAGGAAGGGAGAACAATAGAAATTATTTTATCTGAAAAATAGAGAACATAAACAGTTGAAAAATAAAATAATATCAGGGACCTGCTGAACAATATCAAAAAGTCTAATGTACATTTAATGTGAGTCCCAGAAAAGAGGCAAGGAAAAATAGGCCACAAAAACAATGTGAAGAAATAAGGACTAAATATTACCCAAATTTGGATAATACATACATTTACATGTTTAATAAGCCCAAAGAAGCTTAAGATGAAGCAACACTATAGATAATTTTTGAAGGTTTATAATCTTTTAATATTTTGTAGAAGGTAAGTTGAGGAAAAGATTTGAGACTTCAAATTTGTAAGATGTCTGGAGAAAACTGTAGCAAAAGAGATACGGAAAAATGGATAATAACAAAATGAATTAAAAATTAAAATCTGTCCCTATTATTAGAATGCTAGGTAGAACTGTTATAAGAATGAATTTATCCATTAGGTAATTAAGTAGAAATAATATTATTCAGTTGCTATGCCACTGAAGTAAGTTCTAAGATTTCCCATCTCTCTTCCTTCTCTTTCCCCTTTTCCACTTATCCTGGAAAAAGGCAAAGGATGCAGTTTTTCTTATTGACACCATTAGATTGAGTAAGAAATGACATTTTGTTATTTGGGTCAAGAGTCATTGTGATAACTCATAGTTTTTATTTTTATTTGTAATGTTGCATATTTAACTAACTTCTCCACAATTACTATGGAGTAGGGTGCTAAGCTTTCCAAGATAATTTTAGAATGATTTCTATTTTAAAAGACATGAAATAAAACAAAAAGTTATTTTATAAAAAATAGATGATAAAAATAACAACAAAGACAAGTTTTATCCTTTATCCCATCAGTATATTAGAATAGGGTAACTGGAAAACTATATTTGAAATGCAAGACTAAATGTTTTCTTTAAATATTCTTAACAAGTTAGTTATACACCCTCAATTGAACTAACACTCTGTACCTTTTCCATAATATTGATGAGAGTTGAAAATAGATGTCTTTTTACTATACTACTGCCTGACCAATGTGAGATTAAGAGTCTAGAAGAATTTTGGAGGCCAAGAGATGGGTGTCTGATTCTGAGAGTTACGCTAACTCTTCAAATAGAATATAAAGCTCGTATGAGATTTCCTCCACCAATTATTAGGCCCCTCTAGTTCTCAAGGTTTAACTAATTATCCTCTCATTGATAGTTAAATTTTCTCTTATTGTCATAATTTCTGAATAACTGCATTTCCAAGGGAACATGACAGCTTTGCACACAGAATCAGTCAGCACTGGAAGGGCACCACGTAAATTATTTACCTTGTCCACAGAGGTTGTACCACTCTTAGGGTTCAATAATGTGATATCTGACTAAAAAAACACCTTACTTTAATTACTGCTTTCATTTTTTTTCAAAGCCCGGTTTTTAACAAATTTTGAAAACAGAAATTTGGACCCAGTCACTGTTTGCTCTCCATTTAATTCCTCGAATAGCTTCAGGATAGCTTTAGTTAACTTGGCAAGATGCCATCAAAAGTGAATTAACATGTTTAACAATTTGGCCAATCTCTCCCTCACCCCTACTCCAAGCAAAGCCTGTTTAATTTCAGGCAGGCATTTCAGCATATAGTGGTCTAAATTCCATCCTGTGTTCATAACTTGAATTGGCTGATTTGGAAGCAGACTTCCTTCTGTATCTCATGCAATTTAGAAACAACAGCAGATTAGTGATTAAATTGGCTGAACAACTTCTGCTTCATATCAATTAATTTCTCCAAGGGTCTTTCCTTAAACAAAGCATCTTTTCTACCCATCTGCAGGCAGTGTCTCAAACAGCCTGGCTATATAATACAGCATTATCTTTGACTATTTCCATTTTTAATGTTAGAGCTCTGTCATGGAAAACGGCCTCAAAACTTGATGGAGATGATCCACCATTATTCTACCACACTGATACAAGTTTAAGAAGTGAGAGTATCCATGTTCCAATACATTAAGACTCATTATATTGAAGAACTCTCACCTTCTGAAAGCATCACAATCGTTGATGGAACTGAGGTTTTCTAAACCAGTCAACGGAGAACAATATATTTGGAACTTATAGAGGCATTCTCTTTCTTTTTCAGTTCAATGTAAAACATAAATCATGTATAGTTAAAGTGATTTTTGAAATGGAAAACAAACAGCCCAACTGAGTTATTTGAGTTATATGAGTTAAGAGTTAAGAACTCATATAACTTAACAACAAAAAGAAGACAAACAATCCAACTTAAAAATGGGCAGAGAACCTCAACAGACACTTCTCCCAAGGAGACATACAAATGGCCAACAGATATATGAAAAAATGCTCAACTTCATTAGATATTAGGAAATACAAATCAAAACCACAATGAGATCCCACCTCACACCTGTGAGAATGGCTGTTATCAACAAGACAAGGAATAACAAGTGCTGGAGAGGATGTGGAAGAAAAGGAACCCTTGTACATTTACGGTGGAAATGTAAATTGGTACAACAGCTATGGAAGACAGTGTGGAGGTTCCTCAAAAAATTAAGAATAGAATAACCATATGACCCAGTAATCCTTCTTCTGGGCATCTACTCGAAAAATCTAAAAACATTTATCCATAAGATATATATACCCCTATGTTCACTGCAGCATTATTCACAGTGGCCAAGACATGGAAACAAGCAAAGTGTCTTTCCACAGATGACTAGATAAAGAAGATGCCACACACACACACACTCACACAGACACACACACACACACACACACACACACACACACACACACAGAGGAATATTGCTCAGCCATAAAAAAGATGAAACACTGGCATTCACGATAACATGACTTGATCTTGAGATTATCATGTTAAGCAAAATAAGTCAGAAGAAAAAAGTCAAGAAGCACATGTCTTCACTCATATGTGGGATATAAAACTGAAAGCAACAAACAACACAAACAAACAAAAATCATAGGACAGACAACAGATTAGTGGTTAAAGAGGGAAAGGAGAGAGGCAGAGGTAGAAAAGGGTAAAAGGAGTCAAATATGTGATTACAGAAGATTGGATTTCGGGTGGTGAACACACAATGTCACATACAGATGACGTAATAATAGAATTGTACACTTGAAACCTTTATGATTTTATTAACCTATGTCACCCCAATAAATTCATAATAATTAAAAAAGGAAAACAACCCACCATTCGAGTCCACACCGTAAGCCTCATGAGCATCCGCAGTAAATGGGATAACCATCTTTGAGAAGCCGAGTTGAGAGGAATATGTGACCTTCATTGCTTCTGGTCCAAGGACTTCAATTCTTAAGAAAAGGTGAGAGGCTACAATGTTGTACAGTGGCCCTTGAGCCACTCTCTCTCGGGCCTGCTCCTCCCTCTTTGGAGAGAACTCCTCACTGCTGATAACCTGTCTTTTCACCACTTACAAAAAGTTGTATAGCAAAAGTGAGTCTTTGTGCAATGGGAAATAATTCACCTGTTTCTTAGGGTTTCCGTAAGATGACTGGTGGTTTACGGGTATTGTCTGCTCACCACAGGCAGCTAACCCACCCAGGTACCTACTTCCAAGCCTCCTTCTTCCCTCAATTCAGAGGTACTGGGAATTACCCACAAAGTACATTTTCTAATTAAGAACTCCCCAGGCATAAGCAAGAATCCCAACATTTGCCATATGGGACAACACTTGTACTTTGAAGATTTTTTTAAAAAGCAGAATTAATGCAGATAGAGGAATATTATCTACATACCATACTGTTTGCACATTTTGGAAAATTTCCTTATATTTTATTTCTAATAGTTTTTATTACCATTAATGTTTTCAATCACTTTAAAGAGTATATTAATGCTAAATTTAAAAATGGGAATGTTTCTGATAGCAAAAATTGAATTTATGAAAATATGGTATGATGCTTTTCATGAATAGATTTATATAACAAGTTTTTATAATGAAAATTTTATTTTTCCTTTCAGAGGATGTTCAACAAAAAGTTTTTATTTTTCAAAAGTTTTAGCACTGATAAAAGTTAAAATCATTTTGGCCACAGAAAGAATATTATATTTACTTCTGTGGACTATCTACTTCACATTTATATAGTCCCAAGATTTACTTAGTATCGCAGTATTAGATTTAAAAATTAAAGCACATATCACTCCATTTCCTATAAGTTACCACTTCTTGATACTGTACAATTCTTGGACATAATTACTTCAAGTCTCTAGTGTAAGATCAGTAAGCAGCTAAATGAAAGATTCCTGATAGAAGGAGATAGCATGAGACACTGACTACATAACTGAGATCAAATTATAGCCATCAGGAATATGGTGCTCTCTGTGTTCTACAAAAGTCTATAGTAAAAGCTCACTAATTTGGATGAATTGTGTGAAGAGTTCTTCTGAACCGGTGAAAAGTCTGAACCACTGATTATTGAGAAAGAGACACAATTTCAGGTATAATCAGTGGAAGGAATTGCTAACATATGTTCATTTAAAACTGTACATTCGTTGTTGGTTTTTACATGAATTTTGATAGTGTACTTGAAATCTGTTCATTAACTTAAGTAGGTTAAACAGTTTCTTGAAATGGGTTTATATTAAAGTTCGTTTAGCAAAACAGGGCTTTTTCTATTATCGCATAAATGCACGTTGCAGCTTCTAACGACTAAACAATCTGCATCAAATATGAGTTATATCTAAAATGGACAAGTCTGCAGTTTTTCATTATTAGTCCCTGGAAAAGTTCTAGGCCTTTCTTTCAGAGGTCCATCAGTCTCATTCAATACTCATAAATATATTAGTTTAATTCAACATTACCATTTCCGGATAGAGGACAGATCTCTGGAGTGCACGATAAGCCTAACGCTTGTCTTTCAATCAGATATTCCCAGATTCTAACTGTTAATCTAAGAAACTCTGAGACTATGAAATCTTTTTATAAGTGTGGTATTCTCCAAACAGCAAGTTAAGCTCTTTTTAAGGAAATAAGGATATTATGAGGTTTAGCTAGTATCTATGAAGTCTTCTCCACAGTGTCCAACAGGCTACCCCAGCCAGCTGTCAAACGCCTCCGGAAATCAAGTTCTACCTAGCCAGAAGCAGTTCGTCCCTCTTTGGAGGGGGATGGAGTATGGTTCAGGGAGTGGGTTTGGATTTCCTGTTATCTGGGTCCAGATCCCAGTGTGACTATTTGCTACTCATAGTTCTGCCCCATCCTCTCATCTGTACAGCAGGTTCCCCAGGAAGACCTACTTCAGAGGTTGCTCTGAGGGTCAGAAACGCAACTGCAGTAAGGCTGAGCCCAGCCCAGGGCGGGTATTCAGTAGGAGCCAGGCGAAAGTCATTGCCTACACACACATCCAAAAGGGAAATCAGGGTCATTGGCATGGATTGTTTTTACTGGGTTTTCATTGCCCCCACCCCTACCCCTGCACCAAACAAATGCTGCTTCTAAAGGCACACTGCATACCTTCCCTTTTTTACAATTACATATGCATGTGTGTGTATGTGTGTATGTATGTATGTGTGTATGTCTGTATGTATGTACGAGGGCTGTCTGGAAAAAATCCAGCCATAAAAGCTTTTACTTTTCATATTACATGGCTAGATACTTTCTGGATAGCCAACACTCACACAACACACACACACACACA
>PVJL010001716.1:181725-239930 GCA_004026885.1 Lyroderma lyra | reverse complement strand
CTGTCAGAATCCACCAATTACCCCGATAGTCATCAATCCTCTGTGTCCTGGAACTGGCCGTTCTCACCACATACCTCAGCAACTTTTAAGCACCCTCCAGGTGCAGGCAGAGACAATGCCTCAGGAGCAAAAACAGGTTAAGCATTAACTGAGCCAGTCTGTAAGGCTCTGAATTAGCTGTAACCATGGCTCCCAACAGCTAGGAAATGAAAAATTTTGCTCAGGTTTTAGAGAGACAGAGAAAATATATCCAGGAAAAAATAGGACCACCTTACATTCCTGTAGATTTGGCTTGACCCTCAAAATATGAACTGTGACAAAGAGAGGTTAAAGGGGGCAAATATTTAGAACAAGTGAGGGACACTTTAATATTATCAGAACTTAGTGATTATCTATAAGGAATCCCCACTTAAGGAGGTTAAGTTTGGAGCCAAATGTGCTTTGGCTTGCCTTTCCATCCCTTTTTGTTTTTCAGGATTAAAAATTATCCTGCATTTTCTTATTTATTAATCAAAGATATTACTCTGTGACTTGTACTCACTCTTGACTCAAAATACTTTGCCTTTACCTTTCACCTAATTTGGTGGGTGTCAATCTATAATGCACACAATGTATCCTAGCAACTATCTCTTAAGCTTAATGGTGGAAATTTGTTGATAGATCACAGAAGCTATAACAAAAAAGAACAAACACTTTAGTTTAAAAGTATATGGTGTCTATTGTATTAATACTGACATCATTTT
The DNA here is from genome assembly GCA_004026885.1 of Lyroderma lyra. Classification (NCBI taxonomy): domain Eukaryota; kingdom Metazoa; phylum Chordata; class Mammalia; order Chiroptera; family Megadermatidae; genus Lyroderma; species Lyroderma lyra. The sequence goes on along the minus strand of PVJL010001716.1, from coordinate 239,187 downwards.
GTGTGGTAAAATTACTTTTCTGTATAAAAATTTATTTGTATTAATGTTTAGACACAGGAATGGAAGAGAAGAAGAAAGAGAGGGAGAGAGGGTGAGAAAGAGGAGGAAGGAAGAAAAAGAGAGGGAGAAAGAGAGAGAGAAATTATTTTTAAACAAAGAAACAGGGAGCTTGTTAAACATAAGGATTCCCCATATCCATTTCCCCCAAAATTCTGATTCAATAGGTTATTCTGTTGCCAGTAGGTTGGTCCCACCCTTGAAAAACAGCACTCTTGTTCATAGGTTCTACAATTGGTTCTACAATTTTACAAGAGTTCATCTGGGAATTGAGTATCTTGGATAGATAAGGGCTGATTATGCCACAACAGTTCAAATGTCCTCAAGATAAATATTGATTATTGGTTGAGAAATCTGTGAAAAAATCTTCTCTAAATTGATGATTGAAGATCCATTAGCACGTAGCTACTCTTTCTTTACTCTTACTTCACTTGCAATAATGAGTCTGTTTGTTTACTTGAGCAATATATACTATTTTGAGCTATGTTTCAGATGTAAAACTTTCTGCTGCCTTAACAAAAATTAGGCCAATGTTGTTGTTTCATAGTCTATGATTCAGATACCTTGATTCTTAGACCTCAAGAAAGCTCCAACTATTGAGCATGTATTTGAAAGAGGATGGCTGGATGAGTGAAAGAAGGTGGTAGCTCTCAGAAGCTACAATAAAATAAAGCAAATATTGTTAGCTTAAGAAACAAGCTAATACCTGAAAAATTCAGCTGGACTTTCATGAAAATAAGTTCTACCAATTCTGAAAAATATAAAGGGTTTACAGAGGCAGTGAAAGAGCAAAGGCAGGATTTTTGTTCCATGGTGATTGATTAGGTAGACACCATGCCTACCAGAATCATACCAAAATTACAAACAAATTATAGAACAATAAAGCTCAAGAATCATATGAAGACTAGCTGAACAGAATCCCTATAATAAGAATATAAAGAACAGGGCACATCTGGATACATAGGAGGGGTGGAGACACAAAATGGCTTCTGGAAGACTCCAAATCCACCTATAATGCTTGAATACCAGGAGGCACACCTCAGTGGTGGAGGACCTCCAGAATACAGATGGGTTTCAGTGGTCCCAGCCCCACAGCAGGCTCCCCAGCCCAGGATTCCTGTGCTAAGAAAAAAAGTTCACACAACATATGGCAGTGAAAATTACCAATAATTTTGTCTGCTCATCCCTGTGAGACAGAAGGCAGCTAGAAATCCAGATGTTTGTTTGTTTGTTTGTTTTTAAGGGCCTGGTCTTCAGTGGAGGAGTCACAACTCAAAAGGTGCCAGAGACACCTGGGAAAAGATTGAGTTGTTTGGCTCAGTGGAGGGGGAGCAGCCATTATTACTGTGTGGAGACTTCCTCATGTGTAGCCTACATAAGAATCCCATCTTTTCTATGTTGAACCTTCTCACAAAGGCCCAAATATAAGACCACATTGATCTGGTAAAATCCATGTTTGCACACCATCTTGGTGACTCCCTGGGTCCCCACCCAACACAGCTAGTACTGCATCACTGACGACACTCTCAGCTACTGACCAGCTGGCCTCTCACCCCAGTGTATAGAGAAGTCTTTGACAGCTAATATCCTGTGGTGTTCTGGGAAACTTGGTGTGGGCATTGAGCCACAACCTGTGTTGCATCATCTTTTGGGTGGGTCTTGAGGACCTGCAGGCCTAAGGCAAGTGGTGGTTGGCTGTGGTGTTCTCAGAGAGTTTTTGAGAAGTGGTTATGTGTCATACACCTCTGCAAGAAGTAAAACTGCATTAACTTTGTAAAAACCACTGCCCACATCCTGTAGCTTCTTGGTATCCACCTTGCCCACCTAGAGTTGCATTGTTAAGGGCACTCTTGGTCCTTGAGCTGCAGGACCTGCCATAGAAGCTGAGAAAGCCTTTTACAGCAGCTACCTACAGAACTTTGGTGGTAGGCAGTAAGCCACAACTTACACCACAGCCGCTCTTGGGTAGCTCTTGGAGATCTGTAATTCCAGGCAAGAGGTGGCTGGCTGTAGTGTTCTCAGGGTGGTTTCTGAAGTAGTCACAGGCCAGGTACTGGCACAAAAACTAAATATTCATTAATCTTGTAAGAACCACCAGCCATACCTTATGACTCCCTGGAACTCCACCCACCTAGCTAGTGCTACATTTCTAAAAACACTCTCAACACTGGGTCAACTGGCCTGGCACATTCAATTAAGGAGGCTTTTCAATGGCTAAACCTTATAGGCTGCCAGCAGGTGGCAATAAGCCTAAAGGCCCTGGGCCTTTTGCTAAGCTTCACCAGACTTATACTGGGTGGAAGCAAGCCTTGGTTTACAGCGAAGCTACCCACACATGCCTCTAGGTCCAGCACCATCAGCAGATAATGACATATAACTTCATAGCTCCTACCATTTAGCCTCAGACTGGTCACAGGCAATGTTGAAATTGGCCTGCATGGGTGGCTCTCCCAAAAAACAACAGAAACAACACTTCCAGAAGCCAGCTTCAGACCACTCCAGAGCACTACCTGGTTAGCCACTCAAGTGGCACACCCAAAGGGTGGTCTCACAAGAGCAAGAGCTCATGGAAACGATTCTCCCTCTGAAGGGTCAGCTTCCAGACAGCAGAACATAAACTGTGGAGATAACCAATTCTCAGTGTCAGAGAGCCTGTGAATTAATCCCACCCACTGACACACCAAAAACAATTAAGTTTCAATTACAATAGGAAAACAGACACAACATACTCAAGGGATGCTTCTGTAACACATACACAAGAAATTAGACAGATCGGGCCATTGGACCACACAGAACAAAATTAAATGGCCACTCAGCAAAGACAAGGACATAAGAGATCTACCTAATACATAGGAAGAAAGAGAGAGGCAGCCAGAATAAGTAAACAAGCAAACAAAAAAAAAGAAGAAAAAAATACATGTCGCAAATAAAAGAACAAGAGAAATCTTCAGAAAAAGAACTAAATGAAATAGAGTAAATGAACCGAACCTACCAGAAACAGAGTTTAAAACACTGGTTATAAATATGCTTAAGGAACTTAGTGAGAAATTCAACAAAGAGATAGTAAGTATAAAGGAGAACATTGAAACCATAAAATGAACCAGTCAAAAATAAGGAAGACAATAACTGAAATGAGGAATACACTAAAGGGAATCAATGGCAGATTAGATAAAGCAAAGAATCAAATCAATGATTTAGAAGGCAAGGTAGCAGAAAACACCCAATTGAAACAATGAAAATAAATCAGAATTAAATAAACAAAGATAGTTTCTGGAACTGGTGAAACAATATCAAGTGTAACAACATTAACACCATATGAGTACCAGAGGGAGAAAAGAGAGAGCAATAGATTGAGAACATATTTGAAAACATAATGACTGAAAACTTCTGTAACCTGTTGAAGGAAATAGACATACAAGTTTAGGAAGTACAAAGATTCCCAATCAAGATGAATCCAATAGGCCCAAACAAAGACACATCATAATTCAAGTGGCATAGGTTAAAGGCAGAGAAAATAGTAAAAGTAGCAAGAGAAAGACAACTATCTCCTTACAAGAGAGCTCCCATAAGACTACCAGCAGCTTTCTCAGCAGAAACTGTGTAGGTCAGAAAGAAGTGGCAGGAAGTATTCAAAATGATCAAAACAAGGTCTTATAACAAAGACTACTCTATGCAGCAAAGCTATTATTTAAAATTAAAAGAGAGATAAAGAGCTTCCCAGACAAGAAAAAGCAAAGATAAATTATTACCACCAAGCCAATGTTACAAGATATGTTAAAAGAACTTCTTTAAGAAGAAGAAATAGGAAAATAAACAAACGAATGAGGATAAAAGTATAAATAACAAAATAGTAATAACTATGTACCTATCAATATAAGTATTCCTCACTTAATGACTGAAATTTGTTTCTACAACTAGATCTTTAAGTGAATTGGTCGATAATGGAGGAACAAGGCGGATGTCTTGTGGTATGTCATGACACCATAAGGTATGTGTTTGTCAATAGATGTCATGCAACACCACACTTATAAATGAAATATGTAGTCTTGTATGACTGGGACACTTCCTGTAGTGAATATGAACTGACTGCAAGATCAAGACAAAGACAGGAAAAGAAGATTCCTAAGACACAAAGAGTGAGAAAGGGGATGCTCCACATTTAAGAACTGGTTGTAAGTCTGAGCAGTCGCTAAACAGGTTAAGTGAGTTGTTAAGTGAGAAGTGAGTATAAAAACTTTAAATATAAATGAATTAAATGTTCCAATCAAAAGACATAAGGTAGCAGAATGAATAAGAAAACAAGACCCATGCATATGTTGTCTACAAGACACTCAACACAAATGGAAAGACACACAGAAACTAAAAGTAAAAGGATGGAAAAAGATATTTAATGTAAATGGAAATGAGAAAAGTCTAGGGTAAAAAATACTTATATTGGACAAAATAAACTTTAAAATAATTATTCTAATAAGAGAAAAAGAAGGACATTACATTATAAAAAAAGGATCAATTCAACAAGAAGACATCACCCTAGTAAACATTTATGTACCCAACACAGAACACTTAAATAAAAAAGCAAGTATAGACTTACATAAAAGCAAAGATCAATAGTAACATATTCATGGAAAGGAATATTAACACCCAATGATACCAACGGACAGATCTTCAGACAGAAAATCAACACAGAAACAGTGACCATAAATGACACACTAGATCAGGTGGAGCTAACTGATATTTTTAAAGCATTTCAGCCCCCTCTGCCTTTCCAATTCCTGCAGGAAGAAGGTTAGGACCCTAGTCTACTCCACACATGGAAAACTCAACTTACCTCAATGCAACCCCACCCAGGTCAGAGGCTGACAGGTGCTCGCACGGCCACAATTCCCCCAAGTGCTCCTCCCCCATGTTGCCTTCTAGCCACCAAGGTCTCTGTGGTTCCTGACATAGCCATGGAGGGGGCCTTGGCTTTGTCTCAGGAATTCTTGCCAACCACTCCCCACTGAGATGTATTTATCTTCCTCCATGATCTCTACTACTGATAAAGTGAAAGAAACTAAGGTACCTTTAAAGAAAAGTAACTGGGACTGAGAAAGACAAAGTGGGAAAAAATGAAAATACTGAGAACCTAAGATGGCAGTGAGAGAGAAGATTCTTGAAACCTCTCCTAGAAAATACAATTGAACAACTGAAATCCAACAGGGAAAACCCAGAGTGGCATAGCCTCAGCTGAGAGATCCATGCATCATAAGAAAACACTTGAAGGTCAGATGAGAAAAAAAAGTGAACTGGACAGAAGAGAGGGAGCAGAGTGGAGACAGGGCTGAAAAACACAACCCAAGGCTTGCAGAAGAAATGAGGTGGGAGCCAGGGAACACTGGCCAAAGAGCAACACGATCCCAGGTGAGTTGGAGGCCAAGAGGCAACAAGAGCATAGGCATGGGCAACTAAAACCCTGTGAGAGTGTGGGTGAGTTGAAACCCTAACAAAGTGGCAGTGCACTAGGGCCCCAACAGGAATGCCATGACCCAGGGCAGGTTAGAGGCTGAAGAAAGGATCTGAGCTCCCCTGAGATTGAAGCCTCAGTTGCAGCAGGTGTCACAAGCACAAATCAGCTCTGGGTGAGTTTGAAACAAAGAACCACCTGTTGTGGAAAAGCAAACCAGAATAAAAAATGGTACTTAGTGAAATATGGGCTCCGGAGAAGAGAGAAAGGCTGAGCTGGCAGGTCGTACTTGGCCCACTCCCAGCCCACGCTCAGCCAACACAAGCATCCCTGACTAACAGGCTTGTACCGCAGCGGAGTCAGCAACCAAGGGAGCAACCATAGGAAACAAAGCATACATACACCACACCTCCCCCACCTCCAGGCAGAAACCAGAGACACTGAGTCTTGCTTCTTCCCCTAACTCTCTCCCAAAGCTCACTCTAATATTTGCTTTATAGCCAGTTGAAAAATAAAAAGGCAAACAAACCCATGCCCTCTCCAACAAAGCCGCACCCGAGAAAACCAATAGAGTCCAGAGAAACTCTAAAACACAGGCACAGCAGCTTTTCTATGCATTGATTTCAGAGGCATAGTACACCATCACCCACCACATTTTTCAGAAGAGGAGGCACACTGAGACCAAGGCGACTAGGTCAAAAGAAGCTCCCAGAGATAGGAGATTGAATAACCAAGAGAGAATATTGTAAGCTATAGTGACACCAACTGAAAAAAGAAAGACCTCCCTATATCTTCCGCAGAAAAAGCCTTCAAAAAACAAAAACAAAAACAAAAAAACACAGGAAAGTCTGGGAGAGGGCAAAATGGCGACTGGAGAGAAAGTCCCTAAATCTCTCCCAGAAAACACAAATGAACGACCATCCAGGCGCCAAGAAAGAGGATCCTGGGTGACACAGTCACAGCCAAGAAAGCCATGCATCACAAGAAAACGCCTGAAGGTTGGAGAGGGAGGGGTGAGTGGGAGAGAGAGGAGGGAGCATAGACAGATTGTGACAAGACCCCATTGCTGCTGACTATTTGGGAGCAACACAGTGCATGGGAGAGAGGAGACCAAGAAGTGACAAAAGTGAAAGCCGGAGTGGTAGAACACTGGGAGACTGTGGGGGCGTGGTGCCTTAGAGTAGCGCACTGGGGACAGAACATGGGGGCCAGCTTCTGAAGCTCTTCAGTAGCAAGAGGGCTGAGCAAGAACTCTGAACAGCCTCAGGCTGAGGTGGGGCCCCAGAGATAGCACCTCAGATCCTGGTGCACCCACGGTCCACAGCACATACATGCATGGTTCCTCTGCAGGGCCGCGGCTCCCAGCCAATGGCAGAGGTACGCCAGTGACGTTCGCAGCCCGTGAAATCAGGCCCGCAGCTTTGGACCGGTGGCTCACACACACCCAATGCCCTCATACAGTGCATGCCTGCAGACTTGCCCCGGCTGATCACTGAGGCACACCTACCCAGAAAAGAAAGGCGGATTTGATAGCATTCACCCCAGCCAGCAATAGCAGCCTTGGCCTGCATCTCATCAGCCTCCTTCATCTTCCCCAGCTTCCACAGCAAAGGGCAGGAGGTGGAGCTGCCTCAGCATGCATTTTGTTGGACTCTCCCTTCTCCCAAAGCCTCCCCAATGAACTGCAAGAAGCAGAGGGACTGCGGATAGATGCACCCCACCTCCAACCATGGCTGCAGACCAGAGATAAGCCTTAAACACCTCCCCTCTCTCCCAAATCTTGGTGCCCAGTGCCGCCTAATGTCTGCCCTACAACCATACACCGCAAAATACTAATCAGAGAAGGAGCTCCTGGGCTCTGCTGAATATAAAGCCCTCATGCCAAAGAAGAAGTACACAGTGGACGCAGTGGACAATATGAGTACTTTAGGAACTAAAGCTGCTCGGAAAGGAGATTAAAAATCTCCAGAAAAAAATCTCATAGACCTAGAAATTTTTGAACTAAGTGACAAAGAATTTAAAGTAGCCATTCTAAAGGCTCTGAGAGAAATGAAAACATACTGGCAGAACACCATAGCTGAGGTGAACCTAAGAAAGGAAATCTGTGAACAAAAAGAACAAATTTAACAAAGAAATTCAAAGCATAAGAAAGAACAAGATGGAAATTCAAGAGATAAATAATAAAATAAAAGAAGTGAGAAATGAAATAACTGCCATAGAAAACGGTGCCAACTAGATGGAGAAAAGAATTAGTGATATTGAAGATCAGAACATGAAAACATCTCAAAAAGAGGAAGATGGGGAATACAGAACCAAAAGGATTGAAAGAACTCTGCAATAACTATCTGACTCCATGGGATAAAATAATATCAGGATAGTAGGACTGAAAGAAGGAGCAGAGAACTCTACAAATAACATAAACAAATAGTAAACAAGAGCTTCCCAAGCATATAGAAAGATCTGGAACCCCAATTTTAAGAAGAAAATAGGTCCCCTAGATACTTGGACCCTAGAAGATCTTCTCTTAGACACATGGTACTAAAGATGTCCAAAACTAAAGACAAAGAGACAATTCTCAAGGCAGCCAGGAAAAAAAGAACTATACACTTTAGAGGAAAACCCATTTGGCTGGGGTAAGATTTCTCAGCAGAAACTCTACAAACCAGAAGGAGTGGAATTAAATATTCATAACTTTAAAAAAGAGAAACATGCAGCCAAGAATAAGTTATCCAGAAAAATTATCCTTTGGATATGAAGGAGGAATAAAGATCTTCTCAGACACATAGAAGCTGAGGCAATTTGCAAGTACAAGGCCAGGACTTCAAGAAATACTGAAGGAGGCCTTTCAACCCGAAAAAAAGAAAACATCAGGATAAAAGGGATAGAGTTGGGGCAACAAGAAAGAAACAAAAACAAAACAAAACGACAACACAAAATTAGTGGCCATAGGAAATCTCACATGTTGATCATCACTGTAAATGTTAATGGACTGAACTTACCAATTACAAGATACAGAATAGCACACTGGATTTAAAAAAAAAAAACATTTATATGCTGTCTCCAAGAGACACAACTCAGCCATAAGGACAAACACAGGCTCAGAGTGAATGGATAGGAAACAATACTCCAAGCAAATGGTAACCAGAGAAAAGCAGTAGATGCCATACTGATATCTGATCAAATAAACTTCAGGTTAAAAGAGATAGTAAAAGACAAAGATGGACATTACATAATGATAAAAGGCACAATACAACAACAAGAAGACTTGACACTAATTAATATATATGCTCCCAACCAAGAAGCACCAAAATGTACAAGGAAACTACTAACAGATCTGAAAGGAGAAACTGACAAAAGCACAATCATCTTGGGACACTTAAAGACCCCCTTAATAGCCATGGACAGATCATTCAAACAGAAAATAATTTTTAAAATACCAGGTCTAAATGACACATTACAGCAACTGGACATAACTGACATTTACAGGACACTTCATTCAGCAAAAAGAGACTATACCTTCTTTTTCAGTACACACAGAACATTCTTAAGGATAGACCACATTCTGTGACACAAAAGTAGCCTCAGCAAATTCAAGAAGATCAAAATCATACCAGCTGTATTTTCAGACCACAAAGCTTTGAAATTGGAAATCAACTACAAAAGGAAAGCAGATAAAAGCCACATACACATGGAGATTAAACAACATCTTATTTAAAAAATGACAAATGATAAAAGAACAAATAAAAGAAGATATTTGCAAACATATAGAAACTAATGACAATGAAAATACCATGTATTAAAATTATTAGGACACAATGAAATCAGTAATAAGAAAGAAATTTATATCATTACAGGCCTATCTTAAGAAACAAAAAAGAATTGTATGCCTGAAACCTATGTAATCCTTGCTAACAGATGTCACCCCAATAAGTCTAACAATAAAAATGAATTAAAAAAAAAAAAAAGAAACAAAAAAGTATCACAAGTACATACCATAGTATCTCATCATAAAAAAACAAGAAAAAGAAGTGGAGACAAAACCCAAAGTCAGCAGAAGAAAAAAAAATAATAAAAATTAAAGCAGAGCCAAACCAATTAGAGAACAGAAGGACAACAGAAAAAATTAATATCACAAAGAGCTGGTTCTTTGAAAAACTTGACAAAATTGTCAAAACCCTGGCTAGACTAATTGAAGTATGAAAGAAAATGACACAAATATCCAAAATTAGAAATGAAAGGGGAGAAATTACCACGGATACCATAGTAATACAAAGAATTATAAGAAAATATTATGAGAGGCTTTATGACACTAAATTTAACAACCTAGAAGAAATGGACCAGTTTCTAGAAATGTATAGCGTACCTAGACTAATCCAAGAAGAACCAGATAATCTAAATACACCAATCAAAGCAAAGAGATTGAAATAACTATCCATAATCTCCGTAGAGGCAAAAGCCCCAGACCAGATGTTATCACTCAAGAGTTCTACCAAACATTCAAAGAATTAATGCCTATCCTCCTCAGACTCTTCCAAAAAATTGAAGAGGAAGCAATACTCCCTAACTCATTCTATGAGACCAACATTAACCTAATACCAAAGCCTGGTAAAGACAAAAAGAGAAAACTAAAGAATAATATCTCTGATGAACACAGATGCAAAAATACTAAATAAAATATTAGCAAATAGAATACAACAATGTTTCAAAAAGATTATACATCATGATCAAGTGGGATTCACCCAGGAGCACAAGGATGGTTCAACATATGAAAATCAATCAATGTGATACACCACATAAACAAAATCAAAGATAAAGACCATATGGTCATATCAATTGATGCAGAAAAACCTTTCAACAAGATAGAACATCCATTTATGATCAAAACACTAAATAAAATAGGTGTAGAAGGAAAGTATCTCGACATAATAAAGACCATATATGACAAACCATGAGCCAACATCATACTGAATGGGGAAAAGCTGAAACCTATTGCCCTAAAATCAGGAACAAGACAGGGATGCCTCCTATCACCACTGCTATTCAATAAAATACTGAAAGTTCCAGCCACAGCAATCAGGCAAGAGAAAGAAATAAAAGGTATCCAAATTGGGAAAGAAGAGGTCAAATTTTCACTATTTGCAGGTGACATGATCCTTTATATAAAAAAATTCCAAAGATTCTACCAGGAGACTATTAGAAACAATAAATGAATACAGTAAAGTCACAGGATACAAAATCAATGCACAAAAATCAACAGCATTCCTTTATACAAACAATGAATCTTCAGAAAAAGAAATGAGGGAGTCAATTCCTTTTGCTATTACAACAACAAAAAGATGAAATACATGGGAATTAATAAAGAACATGACAGACTTATACATGGAAAACTATAAGACACTTTCGAAAGAAATTGGAACAGACTTTAAGAGGTGGAAAAATATTTCCTGTTCATGGATAGTAACACTTATCATTGTTAAAATAGCCATTTTGCCCAAAGCAACCTACAGATTTAATGAAATACCTATCAAAATCCCACAATCACACTTTCACGATATAGATAAAAGAATTTTCAGATTTATATAAAACCATAAAAAAGACCTCGAATTGCCAAAGCAATACTACATAAAAAGAATAAGTTTGGTGATATTACACTCCCCAACTTCAATTTATATTATAAAGCATCAATGATCAAAACAGCTTGGTACTAGCAAAAAATCAGACACATACACCAATGGAACAGAACTGAAAACACAGAAATAAATTCACAAATTTATGGACAAATATTTTTTGTGAAAGGAGCAAAAATATACAATTGGAAAGACAGCCTCTTCAGTAGGTGATGCTGGGGAACCTGAGAAAACATATGCAAAAGAATAAATTTGAGCTGTAAATTCTCTCCATATACAACAATTAACTCAAAATGGATTAAAGTAAGCCTGAAACCTATGTAATCCTTGCTAACAGATGTCACCCCAATAAGTCTAACAATAAAAATGAATTAAAAAATGGATTAAAGACCTTCATATAAGACCCAAAACAATAAACTCTATAGAAGAAAACATAGGTACTAAACCTATAGACCCAGAGATCAATGAAGACTTCATGAACTTGACATCAAAGGCAAGGGAAGTAAAAGCAAAAATAAATGAATAGAACAGATCAAACTAAAAACCTTCTGCATAGTAAAAGAAACCATCAAAAAAGCAAAGTGACAGCAAATTGTATGGGAGAATATATTTGCAAACGATGCATCAGATAAGGGTCTAATATCTAAAATATGTAAAGAACTAATATGACGTAACAACAAAAAAACAACCCAATTAAAAAGTGAGCAGAAGAACTCAACAGACACTTCTCCCACAAAGAAATACAAATGGCCAACAGGCAAATGAAAAAATGCTCATCCTCATTAGCTATCAGGGAAATGCAAACCAAAACCACAATGAGATACCACCTCACACCTGATAGAATAGTGATTATCAACAAGACAAGATATAGCAAATGCTGGAGACGCTATGGAGGAAAAGAAACCCTTACACACTGCTGGTGGGATTTCAAATTGGTACAACCACTGTGGAAGATGGTGTGGAGGTTCCTCATAAAATTGGGAATAGAATTACCATATGACCCAGCAATCGCCCTTCTGGAGACCTACCCAAAAACTTGAAAACCTTAGTTCACAAAGACTTATGTCTCCTAATGTTCATTGCAGCACTGTTCACAGTAGTCAAAACATGGAAACAACCAAAGTGTCCTGCAACAGAAGACTAGATAAAGAAGCTGTGGTACATATACACAATAAAATATTACTCAGCTATAAGAAAAGATAAAATACTTCCATTTACAACAAAATGGAGGGACCTAGAGATCATTATACTAAGTGAAATAAGCCAGACAGAAAAAATCCAAAAATTGTATGACTTCACTCATATGTGGAATATAAAACTGAAAGCAACAAAGAAAAAACAAACAAACAAACAAAAGACCCTTGAACAAAATCAAATGTATAATGATTATATGGAGACAAGTGGGGAGGGGAGAGAAAAAGGGGGAGGGGTAGGAGAGGAGGCAGGGGGAGCTAAATATATGGTAATGGGAAGATAAGTCACACTGGGTGGTGAACTTATTATACAACAAGTTAACGATGCACTGTAGAATTGTACACCTGGAACCTATGTAATTCTTGCTAACCAATGTCTTCGCAGTAAGTCTAAGAATAAAAAAAATAAAATGAGGGGAAAAAAAAAGAAAAAGCCCTCATGTTGAGGAAAAGAAGCACATCAAATAAAATGAGTACCTTAGGATTCAAAGCCACTCAGAAAGAAAATTTAAAATCTCAAGAAAAGGAACTAATACATCTGGAAATATATGATCTAAGTGACAAAGACTACAAGGCTGCAGTTCTTAAGATACTCAGAGAGCTGAAATAATATTGGCAGAACACCCAGACACAGACAAATTATCTCAGAAATAAAATCTCTAAATAAAAGGAACATTTTAAAAAGGAATTTGGAGCTATAAAAAAACAACTGAATAGAAATTTTGAGATAAACTATGCACTTAAAGAAAAGGGAAATGAAATTACTACCATAGGAAACAAGGCCAACCAGATAGAGGACAAAATAAGTTATATCAAAGATTGGAACATGGAAACAACACCAAAGGAAGAAGAGAACTTCAGAGTAAAAAAAAAAAAAATGAAAGAACTCTACAAGAACCATCTGACTCCATTAGAAAGAACAGAATTAGAATAATATAAATACCAGAAGTTGCAAAACAGAATTCTACAGAAAGCTTACTCAAACAAAGAGTAGACAAGAGATTTCCACACCTATGAAAAGATCTGGAACCACAAATTCAAGAAGGAAACAGGAACCCTAGCTACATGGACTCCAGCAGATCTTCTCAAAGGCACAATATACTGAGGATGTCAAAAATCAAAGACAAAGAGAGAATTCTTAAGGCACTCAAGAGGAAAATTAACTATAATTTATAAAGGAAAGGTTATCTGGCTATCATCAGACTTTTCAGCAGAAACACTATATGCAAGGAGAGAGTGAAATAAAACATTCAAAATATTAAAAGAGAGAAACTAACAGCCAAGAATAATTTATCAATCAAAGTTATTCTTTAGCTATGAAGAAGCTATTAAGAACTTTTCAGACATACAGGAACTGACTGTATTCTCCAGCACAAGGCCAGCATTTAATGAAATATTGAAGGAGGTTATTTGACCTGAAACAAACAAACAAACAAACAAACAAAAAGGCCATGGAAAATACACATATATCAATTATCACCCTACATGTAAATGGACTGAATTCACCAATAAAAAGGCAAAAATATCAGACAGACTTAAAAAGCAAAACCCATCCATATGCTCTCTCCAAGAGACACACGTCAGCCACAAGGAAAAACACAAACTCAGAGTAAAAGGGTGGAAAACAATATTCCAAGAAAATGGCATCCAGAGAAAAGCAGCAGTTGCCACACTGATATCTGATGAAACAAACTTCTGGGTATAAAAGGTAACAAGAGACAAAGATGGACATTTCATAATGATAACAGACCATACAACAGCAAGAACACATGATACCCATTAATATTTATGCCCCCAATCAGGAAGCACCAAAATTTACAAAGCAACTACTAATAGAACTAAAAGGAGAAACTGGCAAAAGCACAATAATAATAGAGGACCTAAACACCCCCTTATCACACATGGACAGATCATTCAAACAGAAAATAAATAAGAAAATATCAGCTTTAAATGATACACTACATCAATTGGACATAATTGATATTTACGGGACACTTCATTTTACCACACAAGAGTATACATTCTTTCTAGTGGACTTGGAACATTCTCAAGGATAAGCCATATGCTGGAACACAAAATTCAGGAAGACTGAAAACATACCAAGTGTATTCTCAGAAGACAAAGCTTTGAAATTGAAGCTCAATTGTAAAAAGCAAGCAGAAATAATTACATCTACATAAAAATTTTAAATTGTTATTAAAAATTACTGGATAAAATTAGAAATAAAATATGATGCAAATGCATGAAAACTAATGACAATAAAAATAAAACATATCAAAATTATTGGGATGCAATGAAAGCAGTAGTAAGTAGAAAGTAGTAGAAACTCATATCATTACAGAGCTATCCTAAGGAACAAGAAAAGTCACAAATAAACATCCTAAAATCCCATTTTAAAGAACCAGAAAAATATTAACAGAAAAAAACTTAAAGTCACCAGAAGGAAAGAAATAGTAAAAATTACAACAGAACTGAATGAAATTGAGAATAGAAAAAAAATTAATGCAACAAAGAGTTGGAACTTTGAACAAATCAATACAATGATAAAACCCTGGCAAGGCTAATTGAATGAAAAAAAAAAATCACAAATAACCCAAATTAAAAATGAATAGAAAGAAATCATGACTGATACCACAGAAATACAAAGGATCATAACAAAATATTATGAAAAGATTTATGCCCCCCAATTTTCAAAAGCTAGAACAAATAGACAAGTTTTTTAAAAGATATGGTCTATTGATAGGAACTGGATAATCTGAACACACCAACCAATAGTAAATAAAATTAAACAATCATTTAAAACCTCCCCAAAAGCAAAAGCCCCAAACCAGACAGTATATCCAACAAGATTTACCAAGCATTCAAAGAAGAATTAATTCCTATTTTCCTCACACTCTTTCATAAAATTGAAGATGAGGCAATACTTCCCAATTCATTCTACAAGGCCAACATTACCCTAATAGAGAAGCCTGGTAAGGATAACACAAAAAAGAATACTATATATCAATATCTCTGTTAAACACAGATGAAAAAATCCTTAACAAAACATTAGCAAATAGAATACAACAATGCATCAAAAAGATTATACACCACAATTAAGTGAGATTCATCCCAGAAATACATGGATGCTTTAACATATGCAAATCAATCAATGTGATACATCACATAAATACAACCAAAGGTTAAAAACCATATGATTATATCAATTGATGCAGAAAAATCATTTCACAAGATGCAACATTCATTTATGATCAAAACACTGAATAAAATGAGTATAGAAGAAAAGTACTTTAACTTAATAAAGGCCATATATAACAAACCATCAGTTAATATTACACTGAATGGGGAAAAGCTGAAGCCTATTTACCTAAAATCAGGGACAAAACAGGGATGCCCCGTGTCAGCACTGCTGTTCAACATAATACTGAAAGATATACCAAGAGCAATCAGGCAGAAGAAAGAAATAAAAGGGTATCCAACATGAGAGAGAAGAAGTCAAACTGTCACTATTTGCAGATGACATGATCCTTTTTATAGAAAACTTCTAAGACTCCAATGGAAAACTGTTAGAAACAATAAACGAATACAGTAAAGTTCAAGGATACAAAATCAATGTACAAAAATCAATTGCATTTTTACATACCAACAAAGAAACTTCAGAAAAAGAAATTAGAGGATCAATAACTTTCACAACTGCAACAAAAATAATATTATACCTGGGAATTATGAAAAAAACATGACAAACATACACTAACAACTGTAAGACACTATTTTAAAATTTTCAAAATGACACAAAGAAATGAAAAGATATTCAGTGTTCATTAATCAAAAGACTCAACATGGTTTAAAATGGCCATATTATTCAAAGCAATATATGGATTTAATGCAATTACCATTAAAATTTCACAGACATTCTTTCAAGAAATGAACACAAAAGTTTTCAAATTTGTTTGAAACCACAGAAGACCTCGAATAGCCAAAGCAAACTTACATAATAAGAATGAAGTTGGAGGTATCACACTCCCTTATTTCAATTTATACTCAAAACATCAAACAGACACACAGACTAATAAAACAAAATCGAAATGCAGAAATAAACCCACTAATATATGGAAAAATAATTTTTGCTAAAGCAGCAAAAAATATACTATGGGGAAGTGAATGCCTTTTCAGTAAATGGTGCTTGAAATATTGAAAAACCATGGGCAAAAGAATGAATCTGAAATGTGAACTGTCACCATATACTAAAATGAACTCAAAATGATTTAAAGACCTCCACATAAGACCTAAAACAATAAACTGTATAGAAGAAAATGTCATTAATAAACTTATCAACCTCAGGTTCGGGGAGGACTTCATGAATTTTACCTCAAAGGCAAGGCAAGTAAAAGCAAAAATAAATTAATGGGACTATGCAAAACTAAAAAGCTCTGTGCAACAAAAGAAACCATCAACAAAGCAAAGATGCAGTCAACAAAATGGGAGAAAATATTTGCAAATAATGTCTCTGATAAGGGACTAATTCTAAATATATGAAGAACACATATGGTTCAACAAAAACAAAACAAAACAATCCAATTCAAAACTGAACAGAGGACCTATAAAGATACTTTATGCATGAAGACATACAAATGGCCAACAGATATATAAAAACATTCTCAACTTTATTAGCTATTATGGAAATGAGAATCAAAACCACAATTAGATACAGCCTCATACCCATTACAATGGCTACTATCAACAAGAAAGGGATAACATGTGCTATTGAGAGTGTGGAGAAAAAGGAACACTTGCACACCACTATTGGGAATGTAAATTTGTAGAAATGCTATGAAGGACAGTGTGGAGATGCTTCAGAAATTTGAGAATGGAGTTACCACATGACCCAGCATTCCCCTTTCTGGGTATCTACTCCACACATTTGACAACCAGAGTCCACAAAGACTTATGTACCCCAATGTTCATCACAGTGCTATATATGGTGGCCAAGTCATGGAAACAACCAAAGTGTCCTTTGATAAATGACTGGATAAAGAATCTTGATACATATATACAATGGACTATTACCCAGCTATAAGAAAAGATGAAATACTGTCATTTGCAAAAAAATGGATGACATCGAGATCATCATACTCAGTGAAATAAGCCAGACAGAAAAAAGCAAGAACCATATGCCTTCACCCTTTTGTAGAATGTAAAACTGAAAGCAACAACAACAACAAAAAAAAAAACCCTCATGAACAGAGTCAATGCTTTAGTGGTTATCTGAGGGTATAGCTAGTAGGAATGGGAGAATAGGGAGGGGGTGTCAAATACATGGTGATGGAAAGATAACTGACTCTGGGTAGTAAACACATAATGCAACACATAAACAATGCAGTGTAGAATTGTACATCTGGAACGTATGTAATTTTGGCTAACCAATGTCAACATCACAGTAAATTTAACAATAAAATTATAAATCATTTCACCCCAAAGCCACCTAATACACCTTTTTTCCAAGTGCACATGGATAATTTTTCTAGATGAACCACATATAAGGGCACAAAATTTGTCTTAATAAATTTAAAATGTTGAAATCATATTAGGCATCTTCTCTGACTACAAGGATGTAAAACTAGAAATAGGTTACGATAAAACTAAAAAACACACAAGCACAAGGCATGCAACAAAATGGCAGCATGAGAAGGACTTCAGAAAAACTCCTCTGGAGATTAAAACTAATGAAGCATCTATAACTCAACCACGAACCCTCTACACAATGCACAAACACAGCTAAGAAACCCACTCATCCCATTAAGGTACCTGAAGGCAAAGAGAGGGTTAAACAGAAGAGAAATAAAAGGGGAAGTGCAAAGACACGGCTGCTTGTGGGGCATTGCTTGAAACTCTACCGCTGAGGAAGAGAGGAGGAAGTTAGTGGGGGAGCGCTTGGGACCTCACTCTGTCGTGGAGACAGAGGAAAGAAAGCCCAAAGGTGGGGGTGTAAGATACCACAACAAGACCTCATTTTGGCCCCCAGAGGATGCAGACTGGTCCACAAAATGAAGCAGCTGGACTTCACTTCAGATCCCAGAGGAGGGGGAAAAAATTGAGTGGTGAGGAGCCTCAGCACAAATGCTCTGGCTGGGAAAGAGAAGGAGAGAGAGAGCTACATGTGCATTTCTTGCCCATCAACCAGCACAATCTCAAAGACCAGCATGCAGAACTGGCCCTGAGGCTCAGGGAAGAATCTGTATGCAGGCCAAACCAAGAACAGAAAGGTGCAATCTTGCCCAAAATCCCTGCACCACCCCCAGAGTCATAGGAAGAAAACAAAGCTGCAAGAGCTTCCCCACCCCCGACTTCTGCCCAGTCAGTATCAGCAGCAAACACAAAAGAAATTGCAGCAGCAAGGATCCAGAGTGGCTATCTAAATGAGAAACCAGGGAAAGGGAGCTCAAAATAAATCCAAACAACAAGACAAAAAAAAAAAAAAAGTAAAAAAGATAGAGACGAATGACCCATCAGAAACAGAGCTCAAAGCAATGATTATAAAAATGCTTAAGGAACTGAATGATAACTTCAACTGAGAGATAGCAGACATTAAAATGAACTTACAAGCTATCATAAAGGAACAGACAGAGAAAATGATTGCATTAACTGAAATGAAGAATGGAATTAAACTCACCAAACTAGATAAACTAGAAGCACAAAACAGGGATTTGCAGAAAAAGCCAGCAGAAAACACCCATTCAGAACAGACAGAAAGAATAAAAAGTAAGAGAATGGTTTGAGATTCCTTCAGGACAATATTAAGCATAGAAATATTTGAATTATATGTCTACCAGAAGAGACAGAGCAAAGGCAAGGGATCAAAAAATTATTTGAAAAAAGACTGATTGAAAATTTTCTTAACCTGGTGAAGGAAATGCACATACAAGTCAAAGATGCACAGAGTCCCAAACAAGATGATCCCAAACAGAAACACACCAAGACACATCAAGTCACATTAGGTGTTGAACTTATTATACATCAAGTTGACAATGCACTGTAGAATTGTATGCCTGAAACCTGTGTAGTCCTTGCTAACAATAAGTATAACAATAAAAATGAATTTAAAAAAATAAAATAAAATGGCAAGAGTTTAAGAAAAAGAGAAAATTCTAAAAGCAGCAAGAGAAACGCAAGTAGTAACTTATAAAGGAACACCCATTCAACTCTCAGCTGATTTCTCACCAGAAACTTTACAGGCCAGAAGGGATTGTCCGAAAATATTCAACGTGATGAAAACCAAGGATCTACGAACAAGGATAATGTATTCAGCAAAGCGAGCACTCAAACTTGAAGGACAGATAAAGAGCTTCTCAGATAAGAAAAAGTTAAAGGAATTCATCAGCACCAAACCAATATTAAAAAGAATGTTAGAGGGACTTCTTTATGATGGGAGGAGGAAATGGAGAGTAGATAAAATAAGGGAAGGAGACGAAGAAATTTAGTTTGATTGTTACCAGGCATAATCAAGGAGATAATAGTGTATAACATGGGAAAGGAACATAGTCAAGAAGAATGCAGTAACTGTGTGTGGTGTTAGATGGGTACTAGATTTTTGGGGTTGATGGGAGAAGAGCTGGAGGAATGGGGGAAAATGGAGGAAGAAATCAAAAAGTACAAGTTCATGGTCACGGAATAGTCACAGGGATATAAAATGCAGCATAGGGCATATAGTCAGCAACATTATAATAACTATGTGTAGTGTTAAAAGAGAAGTAGATGTTTCAGAATAAGGATTCAATAAGTTATATAAATGACTCATCACTGTGCTGTACACCTGAAATCATTATAATATTGTAGGTAATATGTAATAAAAAAATTTTTTTAAAAGCCACTAAAACCTATGGAGGCTAAATAACATGCTACTATATAATCAATGGGTAACAATAAAATCAAGAAAGATATCAAAGTGTATTTCAAGATAAACAAAAATAAAAACACAATGATGCCAAATTTATAGGACACAGTGATAGCAGTCCTAAGAAGAAAGTTTATGTCAATGAAGTCCTACATAAAGAAGCATGAAAAATCTCAAATAGTCTAACTTTACACTTATTGAAAAAAGAATAGCAAATGTAGCCCAAATTGAGAACAAGGGAGGAAATAATACCAATAAGAGCAGAAATAAACAAAATAGAAACTGAAAAACAAAATAATACAAGAGATCAATAACACAAATAGCTGGTTATATGAAAAGATAAATAAAATTGACAAACCTTTAACCAGCCTCATAAAAAGGAAGAAAGAGACAGAGAGAGAAACAGAGACAGAGACAGAGGCAAAGACAGAAGACCCAATTAATGAAATCAGAAATGAAACAGAAATGACAATGTACACCCAATATAGAATACAAAAATAGATATTTAAAAAATACTATGAGCAACTGTATGTCAATAGAACAAGCTGGAAGAATATTACATATATATATATTATACAGTCTTCCAAGGCTGAATCCAAAATTTAAGATAAAACCAGAATATCTGAACAGATTCATTACTACCAAAAGTAAAAAATCAAATCAGTAATCAACAAGCTCTCAACAAACAAAAATACTGGACTAGATGGCTTAACAGGTGAATTATACCAAACATGTAAAAAAGAATGAATTTCTATTCTCTTAAAACTATTCCAAAAACTCCATGAGGTAGGATGGTTCTCTAGTTCATTTGATGAGGCAACCATTATCTTGATTGCGAAACCATACAGACATTACAAAAACATTAAAAACTATAGACTGATATCCCTAATGAACATAGATGCAAAACTACTCAACAAAATTTAGCAGTCTGAATTTGGCAATACATTAATAAGATTATACACCACAATCAAGTGGGATTCATTTCTGGTATGCAAGGTTTGTTCAATACTTGTAAATTTAATTAATGTGAAACACCGCATAAACAAAATGAAAAATAAAAATTATATGGGCAAATCAATAGATATAGAAAAAGTGTTGGGCAAAAGTCAGTATCTATTTGCAAGATAACCTTTAAGAAATTGGGAATGGAGAAAACATCTCAACATAATAAAGGCCATATATGACAAACCCACAGCTAATATCATACTCAGTAGCAAAAGATAAAAGCATTTCCATTAAGATCAGTAACAACACAAAAATGTCCACTTCTACCACTTCTATTTAACATACTACTTGAAGTTCTAGACACAGCAATCAGGAAAGAAAAATAAATAAAAGGCATTCAAATGGGAAAGAAAGAAGTATATTTGTCATTATTTGAAGATGACATGATACTATTCATAGTGAACCCCAAAGATTTCACCACCAAATCTATTAGAACTGATAAATGAGTATACTAAAGTAGCAGAATACAAAATTAATATTCAAAAATTGGTTGTGTTTTTATACACCAATAATGATGATCAGAAAGAGAAATTAAGAAAATTGCATTTATAATTGTATCCAAAATAATAAAATATTTAGAAATAAATTTAATCAAGAAATTTAAAGACCTGTTCTCAGAAAATTATAGGACATTGAAGAGAGAAATTTTTAAAAATACAAATAAATAAAAACATATACCATGCTCGTGGACTGAAAAAAATTAGTATCATTAAAATGTCTATAATACACAAAGCAATTTATAGAATCAAGGCAATTCCTATAAAAATTACCAATAACATTTTACACAGAACTAGAACAAATAATCCTAAAATTCATATGAAACCATTAACAATCTCAAATAATTATGGCAAGTCTGAGAAAAAAGAACAAAGCTGCAGGTATCACACTATCTGATATCAAATTATACTATAAGGCCATAGTAAGTAAAACAGCATGGTACTGGCATAAAAACAGACACATAGATCAATGGAACAGAATAGAGAGCCCAGAATTAAATCCATGCCTATATGTTCATTTCATCTATGACACAGGAAGCAATAATTTACATTGAGGTAATGATAGTCTATTCAATAAGTGGGGCTGTGAAAACTGGGCAGATACATGCAAAAAGTTAAAATGTACCATCTTCTTATGTCATATACAACAATAAACTCTAAATGGATGAAAGATTTAAATGTTAAGACCTGAAATGATAAAACTCCTAGAAAAAAATATATAGGAAAAAAAGCTCTCAGACATTAACCTTAGTAATAATTTTGTTATGTGTTTTCTTGAGCAAGAGAAACAAAAGATAAAATAAACAAACAGGAGTACATCAAACTAAAAAGATTTTTCACCAAAATAAAAAAACCATCAACAAAATGAAAAAATATTCTGCTGAATGGGAGCATATATTTATCAATGATATATCTGAAAAAAGGTTAATATCCAAAATTTATAAAATATTCATACATTTCTTCACCAAGAAAACCAACAATCGAATTACAAATGGGCAGAGGAAATGAATAGACATTTCTTCAAAGGGGACATATAGATAGGCAATAGATATATGAAAAGATGCTCAACATCATTAATCATTAGAGAAATGTAAATAAAAACCACAATGAGATCCCACCTCACTCCTGTCAGAATAGGTATCATCAATAAGTCAACAAACAAGTGTTGGTGGGGAATGTGGAGAAAAGGGAATCCTTGTGATCTGTTCGTGGGATTACAAATTATTGCAGCCACTATAGAAAACAGTATGGAGTTTCCTCAAACAATAAAAATTAAATGAACTAACTTATGACCCAGCAATTTCACTCCTAGATATTTATCCAAAGAAATTCAAAACAATAATTCAAAAAAAAAATTAGATACCACCTCACACCTGTTAGAATGGCTGTTATTAACAAGACAAGGAATATCAAGTTCTGGTGAGAGTGTAGAGAAAAAGAAACCCACACACACTGCTGGTGGTAGTGCAAACTGGTACAACTGCTGTGAAGGACAGTGTGTAGGTTCCTCATAAAATTGGGAATGGAGTTACCATATGACCCAGCAATCCCCCTTCTGGAGATCTAACTCCAAAATTTGAAAACCTTAGTCTGCATAGACTTATGTACCCCAATGTTCATCACAGCACTATTCAAGGTGGCCAAGTCATGGAAACAACCAAAGTGCCCTGCGACAGATGACTGGATAAAGAAGCTGTGGTACATATACACAATGAAATATTACTCAGCAAAAAGATGAAATACTGCCATTTGTGACCAAATGAATGGATCTTGAGATCATCATGCTAAACGAAATAAGCCAGACAGAAAAACCAAGAGCCATATTACTTCACTCATATGTGGAATATAAAACTAAAGGCAATGAAGAAACAAGAACTCATGAACACAGTCAATAGTTTAGTACTTACCTGAAGGTAAGTGGGGGAAGGTTATGAAAGGATGGTTGGGGAGTCAAATATATGGTGATGGAAAGAGAACTGACTTTGGGTGATGAACACATAATGTAACACATAGAAAATGCACTGTAGAATTGTACACCTGGAACCTATATAATTTTTGCAAACCAATGTCACCCCAATAAATTTAACAATAAAAAGAACAGGAGAAAGAAAGAAAGAGAGAGAGAGAGAGAAACAAACAAACAAACAAACAAACAAAGAAACAAAGAAAGGAAAAAAGAAAGGTACATTTATATAATGACGCATTACTCTGCCATGAAATGTATGAAATCTTACCATTTGCAGTGAAGTGGATGCACCTACAGCAGTGGTTCTCAGCCTTTTCCCACTTCTGTACCCCTTTTAAACCCCTTTCTATAAATTGTACCACTTGTTTGTAAAACAGCTCTTTTTAAATACTGACATTTTTGTTCAATGCTTATCTGCTGCGACCTGCGCGGGTGAACAGGTGAACCGGAGGGGAGGTGGTGGGGAATGAAGAAAAAACACACACAGACACAGACACAGACAGAAAAGTTGGGACCGGGTGGTTCTCTGCGCTCTGATGGAGACACAGAGACCCCATCTGGCAGCAGCGAGTTTATTTTGTAGGATGGGCAAAACAAGTGAAATCATAGGGGTAAATCAGCAAAGCGAGACTGGAAAGTACATCTTAACTGGGACAAATAGTTACAGACAACTGTATTTAATCAATACTTTGGTACATGTTGCTAAGGCATTACTGATTATATTATTATTATTCTCTTCAAGGCAGGCAGGCCACAAGTTATGTCTCAAATCTTTTCCAGAGACCAAACAACCTTGCTCACAAAGTCATATTTTGCCAGAAGTCAGAAACCACACTCCGAGCATTGTCCTTGTGCACCCAGCTCTGGGCTGCCTTGCAAAGTCCTTGAACTGTGGACTCCAAGTACACAGGTAGCCTTGCTAAAACCTGTTTACTCAAAGGACCTGGCTCTGGCTCATGTGCTCCCTACACTTATCTTAATGTAAAATAGTGAAAATGAGGTTAACAAGTTAAGAAAGAAAAATTACTACACTGAAAGTACAAAGCACAAATTTAGTTTACAATATTCATATCAGTTAAATATTTGTAATCATAATCAAGTATTTAACAAAATTTTATTTTATTATTAATAATAATATGTATTTGTTTTTCTGCAAAGTCTGTAATAATCATTATACAGATAACTAGTTAATTGAAACATTGTAAGTGAGATAGTTGAGCTTGCTTCTTGAAATCAGGCTCAAAAATGTAAGAGACCGTCTTAAATTCAAACTTGCATTAAGTTTGTTGTGGGACTTATTTTTTATGAAGGTGTAAAAAGAAAAAGCTCTCTCCAATATTTTAGTATTAGTAAATGGCAAGAGATATTTGAGTGCCTTCTCACTGAGCTGTTTGTATTCCTCACTGACATCTACCCAGAAGGTAATAAGACATTTTCTTTTAAAATCAGAATTTAAAAAATAATTGGTTGAAAGTTCAATTAACTGCTTTTTTTTCATTAACTGATAGTTTAACTTCTTTGAAGATTTCTTCATTGAAGGGATCTGCAATTAAATTGTTTTCTTTTTCATGTTAAGGAAATACTTATTTTAAAAAAACACACTTTAAGACCTTCCAAGTGACTTACAATATTCTCTTTCAAGTTTTGGGATAGATGCAAGTCATCTAGAAGTTGTGCAGAGTTTTACAAATCTCAAGCTGACCTCTTTCACTACACGCTTTTCCTAAGTCCAGATTTTTAATCACTCAATTTTGTCAGTTACATTGAATACAGTGATTGAGCTGTTTTGAAGTCCCAAGTTGAGTTTGTTTATTTCTAGAAAAATATCTGATACATATGCAAGACTTTGAAGCCAATTACTGTCCTGAAATTGTGGAGCAAGAAGGAAATGATGGTCTTCAAACAATACCTGGACTCCATGTCTCAGTTCAAACAACCGTGTTAAGTACTTTACCATGACAAACCCACCTTACCTCTATATGCAAAAGGAATGTGCTATGAATGCTGCTTATTTCTTCACACAGCACTTTAAATGATCTAAAGTTTCATGGTTGTGGCTTAATAAAATTTACAACTTTTACAGCCTTGTCATGAATGTTAAAGTTCACTAGGAAGAAACTTTGATGCAAGAGTTTGTCTATATATGCAGCAGTGACTCTATCGTACATGGGGAGCAATATTTTTTAAATATGGCCATGTAGGCCTATAAAACAACTTGATAAGTTTGCCTCTGTCAGTACATACACAACAACAATTCAAACAATTCATTTTCAATGAACAAAAACATTAATTGCATTAAAAATATATTTGTATGCTCTGTCAATGGGTAACAAACAACAGGTTTTCCTCAATTTCATTTCTTACTGAGTACTTCACAATAATGAGCAGAAGAGGTGAACCAGCAACACCTACATTTTCATTTATCTGAATAAAAAATAATTTAATTTTTCTAAAAAATTAATTTACTTTTTCTAATTCTACATACTACTACAGCTTCATTATTGTCAGACATTTCATGAATTCAATGAGATATTGTCTTGTTTGAAAAAGAAATAGTATTGATTTCATGGATGGTCTTCCCTAAACATACAAAAAAAATGGTATCATTAATACAAGAAGAAATTATATCTTCTACTATGGTGTGGTTTTTAGATTTAGCTATGCAATAAGCAATATGGTAGAAAGACTCAACTGCATTCTCATTGTCTTTTTTTCCTGAAATCATGTATGAAATAATAGTTTGATGCTTTTCTAAGTGCCAAAAATAAAGTATTTATTTTTATACAGAGGATCTTTAGTTTCATAAATGTCACATGAGTGTAGAGGTTTTCATGCAACTGTTGGATAGTATTTCCCCACATGAAATATACAAAGGCTTAGGACAGTCATCATCCCCTGAAAATGAGAATTCATATTGAATGTTCTCTCCAGAGTATTTCCTTTTCTTCTGAGGCATGCAACTATTTACTACCTCCTGGTGTGGCTGTATTTGTAGTGGTGGATATGTGATGAGAACTATTTGGTGACGAGTTATAATTTACATCAAGTTTTGGTGTTTTAACCACTTTAGTTTTCAATAACTGTTCCATAACTGACACACTTAAAAATCACTGACAATAGTAACTGAAACTACTTGAATAGAGTCACAATTAAAGAAAATGCACTTACTTTTACTCAGCCAATAACTAAATGGCTCCAACAGTCTGGCCACAGATGTATTTATATGTTTGGGGAAGTTCTAGAAACATTGCAAATTGATTGTTCTGAAACTATGTAATGATTGGTAGGAAAGTAGTTTAAAGGAAGTGGTCATAGCCATCCCCTCACCAATCATCATTTGCTAATGTGATCTAATTTTGAAGTGTCTCAATTAATGGTGATTTGAACTTAACATTTATTGTTCCATAACTAACGTTTTGCATTTTTTTTTACTTTACTTGTTTTTTCACAATTACTGATTATTTTTCACATACCTCTGAATGGCCCAGCCATACACCCAGAGATATACACACCACTGATTGGGAACCAATGACCTGGAGGTCTATTATGCTAAGGTGAACATATCAGACTGAGAAAGACAGATACCGTATGATCTCATTTATATGTGTAATCTAAAGAAAAAAATAAATAAACAAAGAAAACAGAAATGGATGCATAAATACAGAGAACTGATGGTTTATAGATAGGAGGATGTTGGGGTACTAGGTGAGAAAAATGAAATGATTATGAAGTACAATCGGTAGTTATAAAATAGTCACAAGGATGTGAAATACAGTATGGGGATTATAATCATTAATGTTTTAAAAAATATGTATTGCATCATATGAGCACTAGATTTATGGGGGAGATCGCTTCATAAGTTATATAAATATCTACTCACTGCACTACACCTGAAACTAACTTGAAATAATATTGAATGTCAGCCATTATACACACACACACACACACACACACACACACACACATGATACAAACACACATATGATACACACAATCATGGGATTTAAGTACAGCATAAGGAATATGGTGAATGATATTGCAATAGCTATGCATGGTGTTAGATGGGTAAAAGACTTATTGAGGTTATCACTTTGAGAGTTGTGTAAATGAATAATTATGTTGTTTTGTACACCTGAAACTAACAATGGAAAAAAAACAAATAATATTATGCAATAATATTAGGTGTTAGCTAACATTATAGTTTTAATTATATTTTAATAAATAATTATATCAAAATCAGATACTGTACACCTTATACTTACACAACATATACATCAACTCTATCACAATAAAAAAGAAAATGTGGTGTATGTATTAGAATATTATTCAGCCTTTTAAAAAACAAATCCTGTCATTTGTGACAACATGGATGAACCTGGGGAGCATTATGCTAAATAAAATAAGACAGAAAAGGAAATACTTCATGATATCACTTATATGTAAACTTAAAGAGAGTCTATGATTATATGGTAGTAACTTGTCAATGTCAGTTTTCTGATTTTGATTGGTCACATTATGATTAGATAGAACAATGTCCTTATGCATAAGCAATACATACAAAAGTATTTGGGAATAATGAGCTTTAGATCAGAAACTTCTCTGAAATTGTCAATATAAAATTTATTTGTATTCCTTTTGCAATTTTTTTAATAAATGGATGAAAGAATAAATGAATAAATAAATAAATAAATAAATGGTCATAGAAGTTTAGTCTATTTACAAATCATACGTGTTGCCCACTTAGAAAGGCTGGGTCTACAGTAAATAAGGTAATTGAATGAAAAGAGGTAGACTTGATGAGTTGTTTGGATGGTTCCTAGAAATCCCTGAATATATGTAAAAAGTAAAATAAAATATACACTACAATTTTAAAACAATCAAATTAGTTATAGTACGGTATATAAAATTAATTTGCCCATATGTCATAAACCATAATTTTGGGAAAAAGCTTTTAAAATAAAGGCAGTGGAATAAATACTTCATACATTCACATATTAATAGGGTGTCTACTATGTACCATCTGGTTACTACATGATAAAATGTACTAGGATATAGATGTCATCAAAATGATGGCATGAGAAGAGCTCCTAAAAATTTCCCCTGGAAGTTACAACAAACTGAACTATAATTCAACAAAAGATTTCCTGTGCAACACACAAACACAGTTGAGAGACACACTCATCACATCAAAACACTTGAAGGTAAGTGAAAACAAAACAAAACAAAACAAAAAACAGCAAACTGGGGAAGAGGGGACAAGGAAGGGCAGAGGCTGTGGCCATGGGAATGCAGCCTGGAGTTCACTGAAGTACCGGGAGAGAGAAGGACTGAGAAGGCCACCAGCATTCCTGCCTGAGAAATCAGCATATAATACAGCTGAACCCAGAACTCAGGGCAAAGACCAAAAATAGAAGAGCAATAGAATACACACTGTCAGACAGAAAACAAAGACATTCAGCCTTGTCTCCTCCAGCACATCCTCCCAGTGTTTCTACCAGCCCCAGAAGAAACTGCAGCAATGAGTGTCAGGTTAAAGAACAGAATATCTACAGCTCTGAAAACTAGGGAGACAGTCCTGAGTGGCAGATGCACACTGCAGTTAATTCCAGAGACCAGGGAAAAAACAGTGGGGTGAGGCAGAAACAGGCTGACAGGGCCATTACCTAAATCAACAAAAAACTAGCTGCTTCTTTTAACTGAACCTTGTCCTCACCCATTCCAGCTGAAACAAGCTGAAGTCCCCAGGTCAGCTGAGACACACAGGCACTACAGCTTCTAGCTGTAAGGGCAGAACTAGTATTCTAGAAGCTCAGAGCCCCATAATCCACCACATCTTTTCACAAGGTTGATGCACTGAGATCAAGATGACAGGGTCAAAGAGGAAAAGCCCGCCTCATAGGAAAGCACTCACTGCAAGAGAAAGGAACAATGCTAGAGAAAATAAAACACTACTGTGATACTTACAGGAAAACAAAAGAAAAACCTCTTCATGTCTATCTGCTGTAGTATTCACTTCTATAGATGTCCAGATACAGAAAAAAAATTATATATATATATATATAATCTCCAGAAAATGAACTTAGAGACATAGAAATATGTGATCTAAATGACAACAAATTTAAGATTGCAATTCTGAGAAAATTGAACATATTGCAAGAAAACACAGATAGTCTTTTTAATGAACTCGGAAGTAAAATCAACAAACAAAACAAATATTTAACCAAAGACAATGACATTTTTTTAAAAGAACCAAATAGAAATTCTAGAGATGAAAAGCTCAATAAGAGATAAAGAATAAATATCTAGCTTAGAAAACAGAGCTGATCAGATGAAGTAAAAAATCTATGATATTGAAGATAGAAATATATAAATGACACAGATGGAAGTAGAGAGAAACATAGAATTAAAATAAATGAAAGAACTATACAAGAATTATTCCCCTTTATCAGAAAGGCCAATATAAGAATAATGGGTGTACCAGAAAGAGAAAAAAGTAAGAAGGGCATAGAGATTCTATTCCAACAAATAATGGACAAGAACTCCCCAAGCCTATGGAAACAACTGAATCCTCAAATTTAAGAACCAAACAGAACATCTAAAAGTGTAAAAAAGTGTCCACATACATGTGGACATTAAAAAACATGTTATTAAACAGCAAATGGGCTAAAGAAGAAATAAAAAATAAAAACATAGAAACAAATGAGAGTGAAAACATGTCATATCAAAATTATTAGGGAGTTTCCTGGTGGTGTAATGGCTAGGCTGCGGCATTTTCACCACTGCGACCTGGGTTCGACTCCCAGCCAGGGAACCACGCCCCCGAAAATTATTGTAATGCAGCAAAAGCAGTATTAAGAGGGAAATTTATATCATTACAGGCCTATCACAAGTAACAAAAGAAATTCTGAACAAATAACTTAACATTACATCTTAAAGAACAGAAAAAGAAGAACAAATGAAGCCCAAGTCAGCAGAAAGAAGAAAATAGTAAAATCTAGAGAACTAAATAAAATAAAGAATGAAAAAAAGTACAAAAAAATTAATGCAACAAAGAGCTAGTTCTTCAAAGTGATCAACAAAATTGATAAACCTCTGGCTAGACTCACTAAGGAAAAAACAGAAAAGACACAAATAATGAAAATAAGAAATGAAAGAGAAGAAATTACGACAGACACAGCAGAAATACAAATGTTCATATGAGAATACTATGAAGGACTATATGCCACCAAATTCAATAATCTAGAAAAAAATGGGCAAGTTTTTAGAAACATATAGCCTATCTAGACTGAATTAAGAACTGGATTATCTAAATAGACCAGTCAACAGTATAGAAATCTAAACAATTATCCAAAACATTTACAGAAGCAGAAGTCTAGGACTAGATGGTTTTATTTGTTGTTTTCTTTCAAGAACTTTGAACAATTTTATTGACATATGACTAAAATATAATATTACATAAGTTTGAAGTATAAAACTTGTTAGTTTGATACATGTATATATTGTAATATTATTACCACAGCAGAGTTAGCTAACACTTCTTTCAGTCACCAAGTTATCATTTCCTTTTTGTAGCAAGAAAAATTAAGATCTAGTCAAATAGCAACTTTGGAATTTATAATCACCATCCTGTGCATTAGATATCCAGAACTTATTAATTTACTCCTAGCTGCAAGTTTGTATCCATAAACAGTATCTCCCCAACTCACCCCAAGGCCCTGCTATCCACCATTCTGCTCTCTGTCTTTTTATGATTCCACAAAGAAGTGACACCTACAGTATTTGTCTTTCTCTGACATATTTCACTTAGCACAATGCCCTTAATTAAGGTTCATCCCTACCATCACAAATGGTCAAATTTCCTGTAGGACTAGATGTTTTTACCAGTGAATTCTACCAAAAAATCAAAGATTTAATACCTGCTCTTCCACAATTCTTGCAAAAAAAATTAAATACATTCCAATACATTCCAATACATTCCAACTAATTTTATGAGGTCACCATTACTCTAATACCAAAACCTGGTAAAGCTAACACACACACACAAAAGAAAACTACAGACCAATATCTTTGGTGACTACAGATGCAAAAATCCTAAACAAAATATAAGCAAGTGATACAATACATTAAAAAGATTATAGTTCTCTGCCTGACCACCACCGTGCCTCCATCAAGGATAATAACCACGTGCAGCCTATCAAGCTAGCCATAGTCACCAAAGTGCTGGACTGGACCAGCTTCCAGGGACAGTGTACACAGGTGTGCATGAAATTCATGAACTCATGAGCTGCTCCATCATCTGCAACATGAAAGACCAGGTTTGCGAGGGCAACGTGCTCACCCTATCAAAGTCAGAGCAAGAGACTCACAGGCTGTGCTGAATTTACATAAGGGACCTGGATGTCTGGGTCCACCACTTGGCCTACAGGAATGATCTTCAATTATTAATAAAGAATTTATATTGTATGTAAAGTAAAAGAAAAGATTATGTAAACTTGTGAACCTGGAACCCATGTAATTTTTGCTGACCAATGTCACCCCAATAAATTTAACAGTTAAAAAAGATTATACATCATGATCAGCTGGGATTCATCCCAGGAGCACAAGCATGGTTCAATATACACAAATCAATCAATGTAATACACCACATAAACAAAATAAAAGATAAAAACCATATGATTATATCAATTGATACAGAAAAAGCATTTGAAAAGATACAACATCCATTTATGATGAAAACACTTAATAAAATGAGTATGGAAGGAATGTACCTCAACATAGTAAAGGCCATATATGACAAATCCACAACTAATGTCCTATTGAAAAGTGAAAACCAGAAATATTGTATTCCAAGATTAAGAAAAAAACAGGGATGTCTCTTCTTACCACTGTTATTGAACATAATACTGGAAGTCCTAGACAGAGAAATCAGAGAAGAGAAAGAAATAAAAGGCATCCAAATTGGGAATGAAGACATTCACTTGTCACTTTAAGCAAATCACATGATTCTTTATAGAGAACAACCTGAAGATTCCACCACAAAAATATTAAACAATAAATGAATACAGTAAACGAGTAGGATACAAAATCAATGAACAAAAATCTACTGCATTTCTATATACTAACAATGAAACTTCAGAAAAATAAGTTAAAGAAACAATACCATTTGCATTGACAATGAAAAGAATAAAATAACCAGCACTATACTTTACAAAGGACATAAAGGACTTACACATTGAAAATTAAAAGACGCTATTAAGAAAGTTGAAGAAGGCATAAAGAAATGGAAAGATATTCTATGTTCATGGATTGAAAAAAAATCAATATAGTTAAAATGGTCATATTACCAAAGCTATATACAGATTAATGAAATCCTCATCAAAATCCCAATGACATTTTTTCAAGACATAGATTTTAAAAAATAATCCGAGTTACATGGAATCACAAAATATCCCCAAAAAACAAAGCAATCCTACAAAAAAAGAACAAAGCTGGAGGCAATACACTCCCCAACTTCAATTTATGCTACAAAGGAACAATAATAAAAACAGCATGGTACTGGCAGAAAAGCAGGCACACAGACCAATGGAATAGAATTAAAAATCCAGAAATAAACCCACATATATGGGCAGATAAACTTCAACAAAGGAGCCAAAACATACAATGGAGAAAAGAAACATTCTTCGATAAACCAATGTCGCCCCAATAAGTTTAACAAAAATATTTTTAGGGGAGTTCCCTGGTGGTGTAGTGGCTAAGCTTTGGCGCTGTCAATGCTGCGGCCTGGGTTCGATTCCCAGCCAGGGAATTACCCACATAAAAAAACAATTTTAAAATTTTTTTTTAGGGGAGTTCCCTGATGGTGTAGTGGCTTAAGGCTTCGGCGCTGGCGCTGTCAGCGCTGCGGCCTGGGTTCGATTCCCAGTCAGGGAGCTACCCACATACCAAAAAGCAAAAAAAAAAAAAAATTTTTTAAATCATTAAACTTTTCAACTTAGAGTAATAAAAGCTTTCCAGATACAGAAACATAAATAAATAAGTGGTGTTTGAGTAATTGGAAAGCCACATGCAAAAGAATGAACCTAGACTGTAATCTGTCACCATATACCAAAATTAACTAAAAATAGATAAAAGACCCAAACATAAAACCTGAAAAAATAAATTGCATAGAAGAAAACATCAATATTAAACTTATGGACCTTGAGTATAGGAAGGAATTTGTGAATTTGACCTCAAAGTCAGGGGAAGTAAAACCAAAAATAAATGAATGGGACTATATCAAAGTTGAAAGCTCTTACACAGCAAAAGAAACCATTAACAAAACAAAGAGGCAACTGTAGAAATGAGAGAAGATATTTGCAAACAACACCTTTGATAAGGGGCTAATATCTAAAATATATAAAGAACTCATACAACTCAACAACAAAATAACAAGCAATCCAAATCAAAACCACAATGAGATACCACCTCACCTGTGAGAATGGCTATTATCAACAAGACAAGGAATAACAAGTGATGGAGAAGATGTGGAGAAAAAGGAACTCTGGTACACTGCTGGTGGGAGTGCAAACTGGTACAAACATAATGGAAGGCAGTGTGGAGGTTCCTCAGAAAATTGGGAATGGAGCTACCATTTGACCCAGCAATCCCCCTTCTGGGGATCTACCCAAAAGACTTGAAAACCTTTGTCCGCAAAGACTTATGTACCCCAATGTTCATTGCAGCGCTGTTCACAGTGGCCAAAACATGGAAACAACCAAAGTGCCCTGCAACAGATGACTGGATAAAGAAGCTGTGTTACATATACACAATGGAATATTATTCAGCTATAAGAAAAGATGAAATATTGCAATTTGCAACAAAATGGATGGACCTGGAGATCATCATGCTTAGTGAAATAAGCCAGACAGAAAAAGCAAAGAACTGTATGACTTCATTCATATGCGGAATATAAAACTGAAAGCAAAGAAAAAAGAAATGAAGAAACAAATAACCCATGGACATAATCAATAGTTTAATGTTTATTTGGGGACAAGTAAGATAGGGAGGGAAGAAAGGGGAGGGGGGAGCTAAATATAAGGTGATGGAAAGAGAAGTCACATTAGGTTGTGAACTTATTATAAAACAAGTTGACAATGCACTGCAGAATTGTATGCCTGAAACCTATGTAATCCTTGCTAACAGATGTCACCCCAATAAGTCTAACAATAAAAATGAATTTAAAAAAATGGACAGAAGACCTGAACAGACATTCTCCCAAGAAAAAATACAAATGGCAAAAACAGATACATGTAAAAATGCTCAATTCCACTAGCAATTAGGGAGATGTAAATCAAAACTACAATGTGATATCACCTCACACCTATTAGAATGGCTATCCTCAATAAGACAATAACAAGTGTTGGGAAGGTTGTGGAGAAAAAGGAACCCTTATACACTACTGGTTGGAATGTAAGTTGGTACAGTCACTATGGAATAAAGTACCAAGGTTCTTTAAATAATTAAGAATAGAATTACCATATGACCCACAAATCCCAAATGGATATTGGAGAGGATGTTCCTGATGTTGGCTTTTCAATTTGAACTACTTACTAAGAGTCTGAACAAAGCCTTTTGCTAGATAAATGACTTTGAACTTCTTCAGCTCCAAAGATAGGGCACCTACTCCCGCAAGCCTGAATCTCAGATATTCCTAGGTTACTAATAATCTCTGGGGGGGGTGCCCTAAGGAATTCTCAGGGCATGAAATGGCCCCATAGGGAACTCAAAGATGATGTGATTAAATAACTGACTTGTCTGGGAACACAACACTTAAAGGCTAGCTATTGCTATATTAGACAGCTGAAGAGAAAAACTGACACATATGAAAAGGTTGAAGCAACTCAGAATGTGATAGCCCCTTGAAGTTTAACTCATAAGCAGTACAAGTCAACCCATGATACAATATCGTTAGTATTTTCAGACTCCACATATCTCAAAATAAAACTAAAGTTAACATGGGAAATTATGACTCCAAGACTGAAAAGTCACAAAAACATCAGTCCCTGCTCCCCATTAATATTGCTGCAGGCTATGTGTACAATTTGTATGGATCCTTACCTTGCAAGTACCTACAGAAATGGAAAGATTTAACTAAACATGATAGCAGCTTCAGATGGCAAATGTGGTAAACTTTTGACACCTCTAAATTGATTTTTTCTGAGCACTCAATTGGTAAAACCCAAGTTTAAAATCAAACTGAATTAATGGAAAGCTTACCTTGATTGTAAGTTACAAGCTTCTAGGTGGAGCACAGAAATATACTCTTCTCTACAGGAACTTAATGAAAAAAATTTTAGAGACTGTCTCTGAACTAAAGAAGGCCGATAAAAACCAACATGTCATTTCTTCCCCCTGTCCAGATGTTTCACTCTTATCCTCTGCTTTCTGATCTTCCTTGTGTGGACTTGCACACCTTTCTTACTCTCGCTTCTATGTCCTCTACACCTTCTTCACCACCACTTTCTATTGACTTAGGGGAAACTGAGAATAGAAGCCAAACAAAGGATAAACCAGTAAAACCAAAAGTTCTGGCAGTTTCCTTTAGGAAAAAGCCAGTGTCAGGCAGAGGGAAACCAGTGATTTTGTTTACATTTCTTGAACTAGAACAGAGTTAAGGAATCTAACTAGATGTCTCTGACCCTCTCCAGGACCCTGATGGGTTCACAGTGGAATTTGGTTTAACTTAGAATATATGATCCTAGATATTATGACCTATTCCAAATAATACATCTACTGCTTTCTGAGAGCAAATCAATAAAGTTGGTAAATATGGTTTGCTGGCAAATTACAGTAGAGGACTTTATAAAACAGACAAAGATCAGGAAAAAATGCAAGGAATTAGCCTATCAGCTTTACCAAGCCATACCTGAGATTTTTCCCAGGAAAATGGACTGGACCAAGATCCAGCAATGTAAGAAAAAAACAGTATTTTATTTCAGTGAACATTTCAAATAAAATTTTCATACCATTTTAGGTATATCACCAAACAGTTTCAAGAATAATTAAAATGATGCATTTGGCATTTTTGTAGGATTAGATGAAAATCTTGTAAACTTGGATTAAACAACATACATTAAACTGGTCAACCATACATAATGATAAATTAGCAATTCTGGCTGATCAATATCTAAAACCATCCAAAGGAAATAAAAAGACAAAGCTGTCAAAGTCATGAATTAATAGCTCAAACAATTAAGAAATCAAGTGAGAATTTTTCAAAGATCTTTTTGACAAGGGGTAAAAGGAGTCTGCTTTTACTGTAGAAAGCCAGGTCACCTTAAGAAGAATTGTAGAAATCTAAAGTAGGATTTAGGAAAAGAAGAGAAACAAAAGCAAGTTACTCTGAGAAACAAAAGGACTACTCAGAATTATGAGGTGGCATTTCCCCTTCTCTTACCAATAATTTAGGAGTATTTGCTATTACTATAAAAGAGTAAACTACTTAGTCCCTTGTAGATACTGAAATTACTTTACCTGTTCTTAACCCTACCCAGTTAAGTCATCCTCTCACTTGGAATAAAGTTTCTATAAAAATGATAGGGATACCTAAACAACCAATGTCTGTTTTTAAATCAGAGCCTTTTTTGTTCCAGCTAGAAAATGCCATAGAGCAACATGTAATTTTACTGGTCAGATCTGCTCCCAGAGTGAGCTGAATCCACAAATTCCCTCATTGATCTTACAGGAAGCCAGATTACAAATGGTGGTTTAAATAGCTCACACTGAAATGAACATTAGCCAACACAAATAAAATCTGAACTTCTTATTGGTTTTCCTCAACATTTAAACATTAATAAATTTTTAAAATACATTCAGAAACCTTACGACCACCTTGGGACTGAAGAGACCATTCTCATTGTAGGCAGTTTTCCCAACTCAGCAGCTAAATTGTACTGTTTTTAAGTGAAAACAGTGCAACCACAGTGCACTGTTATTAAAAACAAAACAAAACAAAAAAGACAGAGAGAGAGAAAGATTTGTCCATCTGAAATGCAACTCATTGAAAAAACAAAACAAAACAAAACAAAACAAAAACCCCAGAAATTTGCCTCCAAGTTCTGGGACTGGTTTTGAACTATGTTTTTCCAATTGCTTGGTGCTTCCTTCAATGGTGAACTTAATAATACAGCAAAGAGTTCTGGAGTAGTATGCCTAGGGTGTGTGGACCAGAGGATGGTTTATATAAAATTGTACTAGCCTATAGGGGAGCAGGGGCCAGGATAATAGCTGTACTTTGAGTTATAAGTGGCATATTGAGAGGTGCAAGCAGAGGTCAGTTGAAATGATGTAGAGATGGTAAGGACTGTGCTCTCTGGGTATTACCAGGTGGTGAAAGGCAGGGCTAGGATGGCCTCAGGTTTGGAGTGCAGCAGTGGACCTCTTGATGCATTTCTCATGGGGATGGGACTAGAGATCAATACAATAAATTTTGGGCTTTGAGGTGTCATGAACAGTTTATCCGTTCTTTGAAACTGAAGGCACCAGAAGAAAGCAATGCCAGTGAGAATTCCAATATAATAAAAGTGACAAAGGTGCCACCCACGATAACTAAAAGCAGGTAGATAGATCCTAGGGTAAAGAGGAAAAAGAAAAAAGAGTTAGGTAGTTACAAGTTTCTGGGTCTACTTTCACCCTGTGCAGCAGAGAAAAGACATCTTATTCTCTTGGCAATATCCAATACGTTTTTATCTCTCTCAAAAATTTTCAATTACAGTTGATATTCAATATTATTTTATATTAATTTCATGCGTACAGCATAGTAGTTAGACATTTATACAATTTAAACAGTGATCCCCCTGACTAGTCTAGTATCTACCTGACAACATTATTGAATATATTCCCTATGCTTTTTATTTTCCATCCACATGACTATTTTGTAACTACAAATTTGCACTTCTTAATACCTGCACATTTTTTACCCTGCTCTCCAACCTCCCTCTTATCTATCACCTGGATAAATATAGTATCTACCTGACACCATACATAGTTACTGAAATACTATGACTATATTCCTTACACTATACCCTACATCCCTATGACTACATTGCAACAATAAAATTGTACTGCTTAATCCCTTCCCCTTTTTATTTAACCTCAACACCCCTCTTACCTGGCAAACATTAGAATGTCCTCTGTATCTATGAGTGTGTTTCTGTTTTGTTTGTTTGTTTTTGTTCTTTGGATTCTACATATAAGCCAAGTTATTTTGTATCTTTTATTTTTTTGTCTGATACAGTCTACTAAGCACAATACCCTCCAGGTCTATCCATGCTGCCACAGATAGCAAGAACCCATTACACTCTCTGGCCAAACAATATTCCATTGTATATATGTACTACTTACTCATTCTTTGACAGACACCAAAACTACCTCTACATCTTGGCCATTATAAACAATGCTGCAATGAACATATGGACGTAAAAGTCTCCTTAAAATAGCATTATGGGTTTCTTCACATAAATACCCAGAAGTGGGATCACTGAGTCCTCCTTTGTTTTTGTTAGAGCCTTTGTTTTAAAGTCTGTTTTATCTGGTATAAATATAGCTACACCAGGTTTTTTGTTTGGTTTGGTTTCCATTTTCATGAAGTATCTTTTCCAACTCTTTACTTTTAGCCTGTGTGTGTCTTTCAATCTGAATTGAGTCTCTTGTAGGCAAGGGTTTTGTTTTCTTATCCATTCAGCCACCCCCTGTCTAACCCATTTACATTTAAAGTAATTATTGATAGATATGTACTTACTACCATTTTATTATTTATAAGTTTTATCTTTTTTGTGTGTCTTAAAGAAGTCCTTATAAGAGACTTTGTAATTCTAATTTGGTGCTGTGAACTCCTTTAGCTTTTGTTGTTGTTGTTCTTGTTGTTATTGTCTGGGAAGCTCTTTATCTGTCTTTTGATTCTAAATGATTGATAGATGTTCTGGTAGAGTTATTTTGGTTGTAGGTCCTTGCTTTTCATCATTTTGACTATTTCATGCCAATCCCTTCTGGCATGCAAAAATTTTTGTTGAAACATCAGCTGATAGTTTCATGGGAGCTCCCTTGTAGATAACTAATTGCATTTTTCTTGCTGCTTTCAAGACTTTTTTCTTTCTCTTTATCCTCTGGCATTTTTATTATAATGTTTCTTGGTGTGGGCCTATTTGGGTTCATGTTGTTTGGGACGCTGTGCTTCCTGGGCTTGTATATTTATGTCTTTCAGCAGGTTAGGAAAGTTGTCCATCATTATTTCTTCAAATAGGTTTTCAATTTCTTGCTCTCTCACTTCTTCTGGTACTTCTATGATGTGAATGTTGGTACACATAATGTTGTCCCAGAGGCACCTTAAATTATCTTAATTTTTTAATTTTATTTATTTATTTATTTTGCTGTATTGTTTTCATGTTTTCTACTACCTTGTCTTCTAAATTGCTTATTCAATCCTCTGCTTTATCTAATCTGCTCTTGATTTTCTTTAATGTATTCTTCATTTTGGTTATTTTAGTCTTTATTTCTGACTGGTTTTTATGTTTTGTAATTCCATTTTTATGTTTCTTATGTCTTTATTGAAGTTTTCCCTGAGTTCATTAAGCATCCTCATATCCACTGTTTTGAACTCTCCATCTGATAGATTGTTTGTCTCCATTTTGTTCAGTTCTTTTTCTGAAGCTTTATTTTATTCTTTTATTTGGGGAATGTTTCTCTGTCTCCCCATTTTGGCTGTCCCTCTGTATTTGTTTTTACATATTAAATAGAGCCACTGTATCTCCTGGTTTTAGAAGAGTAGCCTTATGCAGTAGGCTCTTTTGCAAGACTCAGTGGCACAGTCTATCTCAATGGTTCTCAACCTGTGGGTCGTGACCCTTTTAGGAGTCGAACGTCCCTTTCACAGGGGTCACCTAAGACCATCAGAAAACATATCAGATATTTACATTATGATTCATAACAGTAGCAAAATTACAGTTATGAAGTAGCAACGAAAATAATTTTATGGGGGTCACCACAACATGAGGAACTATATTAAAGTGTCACAGCATTAAGAAGGTTGAGAACCACTGGTCTATATGTTCCTCTGAGCCAGTTGATCCAGTTGTGCCACTTGTATGTGTTGTGTGCACCCTCTTAAAACAGTTGATCCCTATTGCTATTTGTAGATAAATGGGAGGAATTGATCCTCTGGTTGATGAGTTGTGAGAACTGGCCATGATTACAGTGGAGAAGCCATTGTGTAGGGGTTAACCTT
This sequence comes from Lyroderma lyra, assembly GCA_004026885.1. Lineage (NCBI taxonomy): Eukaryota > Metazoa > Chordata > Mammalia > Chiroptera > Megadermatidae > Lyroderma > Lyroderma lyra. The sequence goes on along the minus strand of PVJL010001716.1, from coordinate 198,248 downwards.
ACAGAGAAGGGTTCATTTTTGCTGGCCTTGGTGCCTTCCCAGTCTTCCTTTATGGTGAGTCTTCCCTAGAGGTGGTGAGGTGATGCTCTGGCTGGGTCTGAAGCTGGCGACCAGGTGTGACAACCTGAAGGGGCCTCCCCAAAGGTCAAGTTCAGCTATAGCCTGTGCCTTGCCCAGGACCAACTGCCATGAGCCACAAAGTAATCCACAGATGGCTGCCACCCACACTGGACTTGAACGTGTCTTGAGAGACCATGCTGCGAACCAAGGTTGGCTTTCACTATTGCCAGGCTTAGGGCTTCTCAGCCAGAGGTATGGAACATGATGAAGCCAGATGCTGGTTCTTTGGATTTTGTGAATCTTTGAGAGATTTTAGAAAATTCAGCAGCATGAGCCAAGTCAGGGCATTTATTTAAAAAAAAACCACTGGAAGAGGATTTGTTGGGCCCAAAATTTGGGTAGATAGGGTCTCAGAGAATCAGTGTGAATAAATGAGGTTTGCCAACTTGATAGAAACTCAAATATGGTGGCCACCTCTGTCTTCATTCCAGGAGGGTGTAGGACTCAATAAAGAAACAATGGCTTCTGCCAGCTCTTTCCTTCAGGAGAAAGCTGCTCCTCCAGCCCTCACTCTGGAGCCTGACAATCCAGTTCCTCCCCATATGTTCCTGGCACCTTTTAGCTACTGCCCCAGCACTGGAACTCAGACAAAGTGAGCCTGTCAGTGAGTAAGTCTTTGTGCAGGCACTTTAAGAGGAGTTCCTGGGACTCCAGCCCCTCTCTGTCTCATTCAGCCACAATCTTTGCTGATTTTCACAGAAAAACGTTCTAGAGAATTTTCTCCCCAGAATCAAGACCCTAGGCTGGGGACCCTGGTTTGGGGCTCAGACACTTGCTCCTCTAAGGAGAAACTCTGCAGCTGAGATGTCCCTCCTGATCTTTAATGGTCACAGGTAGGTGTGGAATCAGCCCATTCCATTTTTCTGCTACTCCTACTTGTCTGGAGGTGGCTTCTTCTGTATATCCTTACTTGTAGGGCTTTGGTTCAGCAAGACTTCAGGTGATTCTCAATGATGATTTTTCTGTAGTTTAGTTGTAATTTTGATATGCTCGTGAGAGGAAGTAAGTGCAGTGTTTACCAAATCTGCTATCTTGACCACATTAGTCCATAGATTTTTCCTTTATTTTCCAGTTTAATTTTTTTAAAATTCGATCTGACATACAATATTATATTACTTTCAGGTGTCCAACATGGTGATGAGACATTTATATAACTTACAAAGTCATCGTTCTTATACATCTGGTACCCATTTTACATCATACAAAGTTATTACAATATTATTGACTATATGCCCTATGCTGTACTTTATATCCCCATGACTCTTCTGTAATCATTAATTTGTACTTCTTAATCTCTTCCACTTTTGCACCCACCCTACCAGCCCTCCTCACATCAATACAACAAATATAGTAACCCATCTGACACCATTCATAATTATTGCAATATTATCGACTATATTCTTTATGCTATACCCTACATCTCCATAACTATTATTTTGTAACAGCCAATTTGTACTTCTTAACTTAATCATCTTATTTCACCTGCTCTCCTAACCCTACTCTCTTCTGGAAACAATCCAAATGTTTTCTGTTGCTATTAATTTGCTCTTGTTTTGTTTGTTTATTTTCTTCTTTATATTTCACCTAAAAGTAAAATCAATTTCCATCTGTCTTTCTCTGACATTCCACTCAGGACAATACCCTCTGCATCTTTTGATTGGAGCTTTTAATCCATTTAAGTTGAAAGTAACTGTTGCTAGATGTGTAGCTATTGTCATTATATTATTCATAATTTTGCTTTTCCCCACATCTTAAAGAAGTCCCTCTGACATTCCTTGTAATATTGGTTTGGTGGTGATGAACTCCTTTAGCTTTTTCTTGTCTGGGAAGTTCTTTATCTGTCCTTCAAGTTTGAATAATAGCCTTGCTGGATACAGTAATATTGGTTGTAGAGCCTTGGTTTCCATCATGTTGAATATTTTCTGCCGATCATTTCTGGCCTGCAAAGATTCTGTTGAGAAATCAACTGACAGCTTAATGCGTGCTCCCTTATAATTTACTAGTTGCCTTTCTCTTGTTGCTTTTAAAATTCTTTGTCTTTAACTTTTGCTGTTTTAATTATGATGTGATCAGAGTGAAGATGGAGCACCCCTAACTCCAACACATACTTAGTTTCTTAGTAGGTTCTGGCCCTGGATTTATTGGTGAAAAACTTTAAAGGATTCACAAGCTTTCATCTCACCTCTAACATTTTACTGCACCAGAAATTGGGGCTGACAATTGTACTAGTGTAAGTTCAGATTTTTTATGTTCTGCTCTCCAGTTCTACATCTCAGTTAGCTGGGGCTGAACACAAAGCTGGAAGAAGAATATGCTCTAGGCAGTCCAGGTGGAGCAGCAGCAGTAGCAGACAAGTGAGCCTTCATGGTATTGGCAGCTAAAAATAGAATGTCCTGAGGTTTGTTCCCTTAGTTACTCTTTTGCAGCTTTTTACAAAGTAGGGATGGTAAAGAGGATTTCAGTAGGGAGCTTGTCTTCTCTGGTGTTCAGGAATGAATGTTAGTTTTACACTATTTATCTAAGAACTGCAGTGGGTCCTGTAGAAATTTTTGAGGCTATGCTGCTCATGCAAGTACTGGCAGGTTTCTAGTGGTGTGCTGTAGGATGACATAGTAGCCCAGGTTAATGCCACCATCTGTGTAGAACAGTGAACAGCAGCTAGTTATACTCACAAATTCAGCAATGGTGATGGTATGGGTCAAGCAAGGCAGCCCTCTCCCTACTTCACCATAAATTTCTCTTTCCTAATTCTTTAGCTCTCAGTTTCAACTTTTTCCTAGTCCAAAGTTTAAATCACCTTCTCAATCAGTTTTCCTTTAACTGCAACTTGAACAATAAATTGCTCCAAGCTTGAATCATGAAATGTCTACATTCTGCCTCCTGCTTTAGACAATTACACCAAAACTTAAACAATAGGGTTTTAGTCTATAGCTCCCAGACATACTTTGCCCCAGTTTGAGTTAATCATTCAGAGAAAAACTTGTGACTTGTGCTTGCTAATTGTATTCCCAAATTGTCCAGTCTCCAGCCTTGATCAGTCATCTTAAAATTTGTAATATGTGAAGATAAAACTTTACTTAGTTGGGGTTGCTAGACTTTAGCTAATTACCCTAGTGGAAGTAAATCTATGCTTTTTAATTGTGTCATCCCTAGGCCATTTCTGGATAAGCAGTGACACCTGGGTGGCCTGGGAGTCCCAAGTCAGCAGGATGCAAACTCTACCCTGTAGCGGTGGCTTTCAGGGCTGCTTTTCAAACCAATGCTTTTGAATCTATTAACTGGGTCTGGTTCTCCTTATCTAGGGACCTTTGGAATGGAGATGTCACCTGGCAAGGATTCCAGCCCATCTATACCAAAGGAGTCAACATAGCAGATCCTGAGACCCCTTCTTCCTTTAGATTAGATAGGGTGAGAGCTCCTTGAATCCCCAATATTTAGGGACAATGACCATCTTCAGCAAGAGGAGACCTTCAGCCCCTCAGCTTCCCATAAAGATCTGTGGGGATCACGTTTCTCAAGAAAACATGAGGAAGGCAGATAAAATAGGGGGATCTTGGGACCCCTCCCATGAGACTCACCACTGCCTTGATACCACTTATTCAATAGTAATCCCTGCCCCAAGATAAGACAATCACAGGAGGTAAGTGAATTTGGAAAGGAGACATGAACAATAAAAAGGTGATGTCACAGCCCCTCGAGCCTGCTCCTACCTCTTTGGGGTGTATTTTCTCTCAATAAACTATCTCTTTGTTTCACCTCCACACTCTGGTGTGTGTCTAATTCAATTCTTTGCTCAAGATACCAAGAACCTGGACACCGCGCTGATGAGGGCACCCCATTTTCCTGTAATAGTAAGATAGGTAGATCAAGATTACTGCCAGTAAGAAATGCAACTGCTGAGGCATTCACTTTGTAGACTCTGACTATTGCTGGGTTATGGTTGATAGGCTAGAAAGATAAAGAAGGCACTTAACAATACTTCCCATTGTGTCATCACTGTCCAATCCTGCTGTGGCTTTAGGATGACACTCAAGTCTGTTATTAAGTTCATGGTGATTGTATCCAGGAGTACTCTGTAATCTTAAGCAACAAACCTAACCATTTAGTGCTTCAGAATTTTGTAAGATGGGGATAAAAATAGCATGTATATTTTCTAACTCTTGTGAGGGTTAAATGTGAGCATTGTATGAAGTACAAATTTCAGTGCCTAAACCATAGCAAATCTTCACTCAGTAAAGAGAAGCTATTATACTTTGGCTCTTACAGATCTGTCTTCACCACAAGGCATTTGTCATAGAGGGAATATATATAGAAGAAATCAGGCCAAATGCAGAGCCATCTGAAGTCTTAGAAAGCAATATTTTTAAGGGATGTAGGTGCACTGCCAGAGTGATATTATGTAGAAAGAGTGCTCTACTACATAGGCTTCTCTTGAGAACATATAAGCAGTGGTTTTTATCTTTGGGGAGCCCTCAGGATTGCTCTTCAGTTTTCCCAGATTCTGTCACACATGGGTATCTGTTTCTTGCTCCTTTTGGTTAAATATAGCCACCCCTGTAGTAAAGGCATTTCTTCTGCTTTCTGGATGGAGACCAGGTACTTCCTGGTAGGCACTGCTGTCACTTGGTCAGGATGTGGAAGAATGTCTGGAATCATGGTTGGCAGTTGGACCCAGAGATCAAGGGCAGTGTCTAAGTGCCCTTGTAAACATTAGAAGTACAGGATTTTAAGCTCAAAAGGCTAGTACTGCTGTGATATATGTAGAAGAAAGGAGCAAGCATAATTGGCACCACACTGGGTGTGCACAGTTTGTAGGTACCTGATCTATAGTCATATAAGCTAGGAAGCAGTCAAGGTCTCCTGGCTCCTTGGGAATGCTACTTACCAGACAGCCAGTTCTGTATGCTGGCTGATAGTCAAGGTCTTTTGGTTTCTGAGGACACTGTGCATGACAGCAGCCTAGCATTGCTTGCCAGATGGTTTTTATCAGGGAATGTTCTTTCTTTGCAGTATCTACATAACCTTGCTCACAGCACCACAGCACAGCTGGGCCCAAATTTTGCCTAGGACTGAGAGGTTTCCCAGTATATACAAGTTTCAGTTCTAAAACCAGAATGATCCTGGGAAAACTGGGACAAGTTGGTCACCATACGTGGGAGCGGAGAACTGTCATTCTCACTCCATTACTATCTGTTCTTCCTGGTGCTTTGCCAACTCCACTGAAGTCAGTGAAATCCTATGCTGATCTTACAAGAGGTCACATTATAAAGTTGGAATCCTGGGGAACAAATGGAGCCCTCTAGGCAAAGGAATAACATTACCAGATAGATATTTTTATCTCCCCAATATTTTATTATGAAAACATTTAAATATATATCAAATTTTATATGTAACACCCATATGTCCCCATCTAGATTCTACAATTAGCATTTTAATGGATTTATTTTATCATACATATCTCCTTCTATTCATCCATCAATGCACCTAAGTTTTGAAGAATTTCCAAAAAAAAATTGCAGACATCAGTACACTCTTTTAAGAATTTTTGTGGTTTAATAGAGTGAGGCAGATGGAAATTTGAAGGTATTTGACTTATACCAGCCTCAATTTTCTCATTTCTAAGTTGATGACATTTCTAGGTATTGCTAGGAAGAATTGATTTGTTTACTTTGTTTATCAACACTCAAATCATGCTTTATGTGTGCCCTTTATAAATGTTACCTCATTTAATCCTCATAACAATCCAAAGAAGTAAATTCTATTATAATTTCCAATTGATGGTCATGAAATAGTCAAGAGATGTAAAGTATAGCATAGAGAATTGTAGAGAGCACATGAGCCAGAGGCCAGGTCCTTTGAGTAAACAGGTTTTAGCAAGGCTACCTGAGTGCTTGGAGTTCACAGTTCAAGGGTTTTGCAAGGCAGCCCAGAGCTGGGTGCACAAGGACAATGCTCAGAGTGTGGTTTCTGACTTCTGGCAAAATATGACATTGTGAGCAAGGTTGTTTGGTCTCTGGAAAAGATTCGAGACATAACTTGTGGCCTGCCTGCCTTGAAGAGAATAATAATAATATAATCAGTAATGCCTTAGCAACATGTACCAAAGTATTGATTAAATACATTTGTCTGTAACTATTTGTCCCAGTTAAGATGTACTTTCCAGTCTTGTTTTGCTAATTTACCCTTATGATCTCACTTGTTTTGCCCACCCTATAAAATAAACTTGCTGCTGCCAGACGGGGTCTCTGTATCTCCATCAGAGCGCAGAGAACCACCCGGTCCCAGCTTTTCTGTCTGTGTCTGTGTGTGTTTTTTCTTCATTCCCCATCACCTCCCCTCTGGTTCACCCGTTCACCCGCGCAGGTCGCGGCAAGTGGCGCCCGAACAGGGACCGGAGGACGGAGGGACTCATGTTGTCGGATGAGGGAATGCTCCCGAGAGGCGATCGCAATTAAGAGTGTTAAAGGCAATCAGCTTTTAACAACTAAGGTAAGTGGGAGCGAAATACGAGCACCGGGTGTAAAACATGGGACATTCAGAATCTAAGGAAAGAGAGCTCTATGTACATATGTTACAGTGTATGCTGCAAGCTAAAGGCAGCAATGTAAAAAGGCATCAGCTTGTAGAGTTTTTAGATTTTGTACATAAAACCTGTCCTTGGTTTCCTGAGGAAGGAACTGTAAATACTCATATGTGGGAGAGGGTAGGAAAACAGCTGAGGGATGGTTATGCGGCCAATGGGCCAGAAAAAACTCCTGTACATGCTTTTGCTTTGTGGATGTTAATTCAAGAATGCTTAGACCACAGACCAGCATGTGTGCGCTTACCTGAAGAAGGTAATTCTGTAACTTTAGCTAAGACTATACAGGGATATGAGAAATTATGCTCGCTAGATTCTGCACAAATTCCAGATGAGTCTTTCCCTCCAGAATATAAAACAGAATTTAAAAAGGAGGCTAAACAAGATAAACAACAAAGAGAGGAGGAAGATTTTGATTCAGAAAGTGAGGAGTCAGATAATGAGGATGAAGGCAGCATTCTGCAGCGAGTTCAAAAGCCTCTTGCAGACTTGCCATCTACATTAAGGGCAACTGCTCCTGAATGGCTGATAGAGGCACCTAAGAGGACGCCTAAAAGAGGCACCTCTGTGTTTCTTATGTCTCCTTTACAGTTGGCTTTACAAGAAACTAGAAAGGCTGGAGAAGATATATCTACTTTTAAAGGGGCTTTTCCACTCTTGGAAAAACCAGACCCTAATAATCCAGGACAAATTTTAAGACATTATGAGCCTATCCCTTTTAAAACTTTGACTGGGCTCAAAAATGCAGCCTCAATGTACGGCCCCACTTCTCCTTTTGTATTGAATTTGATGGAGTTTTTACAAGACAATCATTTGACTCCACATGATTGGAACATTATTGCCAGAGCCTGCCTCAATGGAGGAGATTATTTGTTATGGAAAACAGGATTTCAGGATTTATGTGAGGCTCAGGCTCGGGGCAATCATGATGCAGGAGTGCCCATTACTTTAGAACAATTATTGGGTACTGGGCTTTGCTCTCCTATACAGGTTCAAACATTATACACTCCACAAGCATATCAACAAATAGCAACAGCTGATACAGGGGCTTGGCGAGAATTACCTACAAAAGGAGAAAAACAACTTGACTAGTATTTGTCAAGGACCGGATGAGCCTTTTTCAGATTTTGTCTCACGTTTGCTCACCGGAATTGGACGAATTGTTGCTGACCCCGATGCAGGTCAAATAATTGCTAAGCAATTGGCTTTTGAAAACGCTAATAAAGCCTGCCGGCAAGCCTTGCTACCATATCATAAGAAGGCTTCTCTTAATGATATGATTCGCATCTGTTCAGATATTGGGTCAGCTCATATCCAGGGTCTTGCTTTTGCTGCTGCTTTAAAAGAGGCGTTTTATGGCACAGTAAAAAAGGATGGGGGATGCTTTACTTGTGGACAACAAGGACATTTTGCTAAGAATTGTAGGCAAAAAAGAGATTTAAGAGGACAAAGACAATTAAAAAAAACTTTGCCTCCTGAATTATGCCCGCGGTGTCATGGGGGTAGGCTTTGGGCTAATGAATGTAAGTCCCTATCTCATGTTAATGGACAATCATTACAGCTACAGGGAAACTTAATCAGGGGCCAGCCCTGGCCCTGTCAAACAATGAGGGCAACTTCTCCTTTGGCTCAAAGAGACAGTCAGTCGCAGACCTTTTCAGAGCCACTCCAGGGAGTGCAGGACTGGACCTCTGTCCCACCTCCAAATTCATATTAACATCAGAATTTGGTCCTCAAGCAATTCCTACAGGAATTTATGGACCGCTTCCCCCAGCACGGTGGGCTTAATTTTAGGAAAAAATAATATGATTATAAAAGGACTACAAGTCCATCCAGAAATTATAAATGCTGATTATATGGGAGAAATTAAAGTTATGGTACAGACTAATCAGACTATTTTACAAGTTCTATCCTCGGACCATATTGCACAGCTTATATTACTCCCTAATGTTCACTCAGGCAAAGTGTTAACCACTTCCCCTCGAGGGACAAAGAAGTTTAAATCTTCAAACCAGGTTTATTGGTCTCATATAATCAGCAAAGAGAGGCCTGAATTAAAAATAAAAATAAATGGTAAATCCTTTTTAGGGCTTTTAGATACTGGTGCAGATGTATCGGTCATTGCATATAGACATTGGCCTCAGGCTTGGCCTCTTAATCAATCTCACACAGAGTTGCAGGGAATAGGAGAAGTGACAGCTCCTTTGCAGAGTGCTCAGCTTTTAACTTGGGAAGATGAGGACGGTCAAACAGGAACTTTTATTCCATATGTACTACCTGGCTTGCCTCTCAATTTATGGGGTCAAGATATATTGTCTCAAATGGGAGTCATTCTTCAAAGTCCTAATAATATTGTTACTCATCAAATGTTTCAACAGGGATTTAATCCCAATAAAGGGTTAGGAAAAAATCAACAGGGAATGATCACTCCCATTGTTCCTATGTCAAAATTAGATACAAGAGGCTTAGGATATCCTTTAAAAAAATTTTAACAGGGGCCTTGGTCAGTTCTCCCACCCTAAGACATGCTTCAAAAATTATTTGGTTCTCTGATGACCCTGTCTGGGTAGATCAATGGCCCCTAACTAGGGAGAAATTACAGGCTGTAAAACAACTAATTAATGAACAATTACAAAAGGGACATGTAGAGCCCCCAATAGTCCATGGAATACTCCTATTTTTGTCATTAAACAAAGATCAGGAAAATGGCGGTTATTACAAGATCTTAGAGCTGTTAGAAAAACCATGGAACTTATGGGGCCCCTACAGCTAGGGCTCCCTTCTCCTTCAGCTATACCTTTAAGTCATCATTTGATAATAATAGATATAAAAGACTGGTTTTTTACTATTCCCTTACATCCTGCTGACTGTAAGCGTTTTGCTTTTAGTGTTCCTTCCTTAAATCAAAAAAGAGCCTATGAAAAGATATTGCTGGAAAGTTTTGCCACAGGGCATGGCTAATAGCCCTACGTTATGTCAGGAATTTGTGGCACAGGCCATCCAGCCTGTCCAAACAAAATATCCTGAAGCCTATTGCATTCATTATATGGATGACATTCTTATCAGTCATGCTAATGTTAATACTTTATATCAGATGTTCTCCGATCTTGAAATTGCTTTAAAGAGTGCAGGTCTTTGTATTTCCCCTGAAAAAATACAAAAAACAGCTCCATTTCGATATCTTGGGCATGTAATTGAAGGCAAACAAATTATTCCGCAAAAAGTAACCATTCAAAAAGATCGACTTTATACTCTAAATGATTTTCAAAAATTGTTAGGAGATATTAATTGGTTGCGACCAACATTAAAATTAACTACTGCAGAACTTAGTCCTTTATTTGAGATATTACAAGGAGATTCAGACCCTGCTTCCCCTCGTACATTAACTACCCAAGGAAGGGAGGCGCTGCAACGGGTTGAGCAAGCTATTAATGAGTCTCAGCTCACTCGGGTGGATCCTAACAACTTAGTTTACTTAATCATTTTTGACACTCCTCATACTCCTACAGCTGCCTTATGGCAAGTACAGGGAGTTATAGAATGGATCCTTTTGGCTCATTCACCTGCTAAAGTCATTACACCTTTTTATGATCTTGCTGCTTCTTTAATTATTAAAGGACGGTGGCGAGTTCGTGAACTTCTAGGATCTGAACCGTCTGTCATTATTGTTCCTTTCTCTGTACAACAGCAACAATGGTTGTGGCAATCGGCTGATTGCTGGCAAGTTGCCTTAGCTAACTTTCCTGGTCAGATTTCAGTGCCTTATCCATCTAATAAATTTATTCAATTCACTAACCGACATGGTTTTATTTTCCCAAAAGTTATTGTGGCCACCCCCATTTCAGGAGCTCACACCGTATTTACTGACGGTCTAGTTCAGGGTATGCTGGATATTATTCACAAACTGGTAATAGAGTTCAAAATACTCAGTATAAGTCTGCTCAGAGAGCTGAACTTTGGGCTATTCTTATGGTCTTTACTGACTATCCCCCTCAAGTTCTTAATATTTACAGTGATAGTAATTATGTTGTTCATGTTGTAAAATTAATTGAGACTGCAACTACAGGTCATACTAATAGTGAAGAATTGTTTCAGCTTTTTGTCCAATTACAACAGCTTATCAGAGCTCGTATACAGCCTTGTTTCATTACTCATTTGCGAGCACATACTAATCTGCCTGGTGCTCTAACAAAAGGAAATGCTTCTGCTGATGTGCTTGTATCAGCTGCTCTTTCTTTAAATCCTTGGGATGAAGCTTGTCAAGCACATGCCCTTCATCATCAAAATGCAGCTTCCCTTCATAAGAAATTCAAAATCACAAGGGAACAAGCACGGCAAATTGTAAAATCTTGTCCCCAATGCCTCATACATATTCCTGTTTTGCCTACAGGAATTAATCCTCGGGGCCTTAAATCTAATCAAATCTGGCAAATGGACATAACTCATATTCCTGAATTTGGATGGTCTAAATATGTTCATGTTAATGTTGATAATTATTCTCATTTCATTTTTGGAACAACGCAAATGGGAGAAAGTTCTAAACACGTAATGAATCATTGTATTGCTGCTTTTGCAGTTATGGGCAAACCTCAACAAATTAAAACTGACAGTGGACCGGCTTATATCTCTCAGAGTTTTCAACAATTTGCTCTTCAAATGGGCATTCAGCTTAAGACTGGCATTCCTTATAATCCCCAAGGACAAGCTATTGTTGAAAGAGCTCATAAAACATTAAAAATTCAATTACAAAAAATAAAAAGAGGAACTATAGGGTATTCTCCTACCCCTCAAAATTATGTTAATCATTCTCTTTTTATTTTAAATTTTTTAAATTGTGATGAACAGGGAGTCTTCCCTGCAGATAGACATTTTCAAAAGACGCCCACTTTGCAGAGAGGCAAAATAATATGGAAAGATTTGGCTACCGGACAGTGGCGTGGGCCAGATCCAGTACTAATGTGGGGATGAGGATTTGTTTGTGTCTTTTCAGAAGGAGATTTACAGCCCACGTGGATTCCTGAACAGCTTGTAAAACATCATGAATCCCGAGGAGCTCGTTCCTCCCCTGCGGAAGAGGAGACTCACGGAGCCGATGACCATTCCAAAGGAGGAGCCGCTGAAACTGATCACGACATTCCCGGAGAGTAAATCCTTCAGGACACGACGCCCCCCTGCACTAAAAGAAGCCAGACTCCAACTTGGGGTCAGCTAAAGAAGCTGATCCAGAAAGGCTTCACTTTTGCTTCTCCATGGACTAGTAAAAATGTTTTATAAAAATTCTCACTATAATGTGAGTTGTTTAAACTGTAATCTTACTAACTGTATTACTTCTATTTAGTCAAATAATCAAATTATAGTGTTGTATGAGCCTTCTTTTGTAATGCTTCTTGCTAACATTACAGGACCTTGGTATCATGATCAGGGTCTTCAAGTGCTTCAAGAAATTTATAATCAGTTGGCTCGCTCTGGTCGAGCTATAGAGTTAATTATTGTTGGAATAGTTTCTTTAATTATGCTTATATCAAATTTAATTACCTCTGCTCTTGCCTTGTCTCAAAGTATTCAAGATGCTCATTATGTCAATGAACTTACACATAATACCTCATTGGTTTTAAACAACCAAGTAGTTATTGATAAAAAATTAAAAGTTAAAATAAATGCCCTAGAGACAGCTGTCATTGGAATAGGTAATGAAGTAAAAAGTCTTAGATTTCGCCAAAAACTTTTGCGCCATGCAAATTATAAGGCAATTTGTGTAACTTCTATGATTTGTAATAAATCTAAGTGGTGTTGGGATAAGGTTCAAAAACATTTGTTAGGAGTTTGGACTCATAATAACATCAGTCTCAATTTACAACAATTACAACAATTTACAACAATCTGAAATCCTGGCTATTCAAAATAGTCATATAAATGTCCTTCATCCTGCTCAAGTAGCTCAAGATATTCTAACAGAACTTAAAAGGTTCAATCCATTAAATGTTTTAAAACATTCTGTGTGGTACTTGTTAGCTATTGTTTGTTCTCTTCTTGGTCGACTGCCGAGTCCTCCAGTCCCGAGTCCGAGACCTCAAATTAATAACACATCATTCTCATCTTAATTAAAAAATAAAAATAGGGGCATAATTTACCTCACATAACCCTGTATGGCCCCAGAGGAAGGCTGGTTAGTCAATGACAGGTAAGATTCCTCAAGGGAGGAACAACCTAAGACAGGCACAGTCGCATAGGGGCCTCATTAAATGTTTCATTAAAAGGATGATAAATATTTAAGCCAACATCCATGAGATTAAGCTTAGGGCGATGCCTTAAGCTTGGCTGCCTGTTTTATTTCGCTCCACTCCCCTCAAACTTAGCGAAGGCAGGATAGTCAAAGACAGGTAAGATTTCCCTGGGAATAACCAACCTAAGACAGGGTTTCATCGTGAGATGATGAAATGCCAATGATGGGTAAGGTTATTACTTACAAGGGAAATGCCTAAGACAGCACTGTCTTTCACTCTCACCTGGGGTCACAGGTGTGTTTTATTAAATTAAAAAGGGGGAGATGTTGGGAGCGCATGAGCTAGAAGTCAGGTCCTTTGAGTAAACAGGTTTTAGCAAGGCTACCCGTGTGCTTGGATTCCACAGTTCAAGGGCTTTGCAAGGCAGCCCAGAGCTGGGTGCACAAGGACACTGAACGGAATGTGGTTTCTGACTTCTGGCAAAATATGACATTGTGAGTAAGGTTGTTTGGTCTCTGGAAAAGATTTGAGACATAACTATGGCCTGCCTGCCTTGAAGAGAATAATAATAATATAATCAGTAATGCCTTAGCAACATGTACCAAAGTATTGATTAAATACAGTTGTCTATAACCATTTGTCCCAGTTAAGATGTACTTTCCAGTCTCACTTTGCTGATTTACCCCTATGATTTCACTTGTTTTGCCCACCCTATAAAATAAACTTGCTGCTGCCAGGCAAGGTCTCTGTGTCTCCATCAGAGCGCAGAGAACTATTTGGTCCCAGCTTTTCTGTCTGTGTCTGTGTCTCTGTGTGTTTTTTCTTCATTCCCCATCACCTCCCCTCTGGTTCACCCGTTCACCCGCGCAGGTCGCGGCAGAGAATATAGTAAATAATATTGTAATAACTATTTATATTACCAGGTGGGTACTAGAGTAATCAGGAAGGATCACTTTGTAAATTCTATAAATGTTTAATCACAATGGTGTATATCTGAAAACTATATAAAATAATACTGAAAACAAAGTTAACGAGCTTACCAAAAGTTACACAGTTAGCAAATGGAATTGCTAAGAATTGAACCCAGACTCTCTAATTTAGTATCTGTGCTCTTACCCACTATACTATGCTGGTTCCCACATGTGATAAATTTTGTAAAAAAAACTAAGCACAGTGCCCACTAAATTATGGGCATCCATTGAATGGTGATCCTTCCGTTCTGTTTTTAAAATTTTCACTGAAACCCCACCCAGCAGGTGTTCTCCCCACTTTTCATATGCGAGAACTGGAGGTAGAAGTTTCATAACTTGCTCAAGAACGTATTACTAAAAAAGAAAGGAATTGGGATTTGAACCCAAGAACAACTGGGTCCTGGGTCAGTGTAATTTCCTTGCACTACGCAGTACCGAAACCACTGGAGTACATGTGAGCCTAGACCACCTATGGGGAATTCTTGTTTAGGAGGGGTCTTTCCTCCCCAGCCACAAGCAGAAAAAAATGTGGTAAAAAAGTGGGTTTCTTCCTACTTCCCAGAAAGAACCTGTCTTTTACAACCATTAAACAGACTCAATAACATGTGGAAGCAGAGCCTGTCTCATCATACTAGAAAGTTACCATGAATCTCAGCTATCAGTTTTTCTTCTATGGGAGGCTCTACATGGGAAAAATACCTTTGTTATTTTACCCTTCTTCTCCCACTTTCCTCTCTCTCCATCATCCCACCTGTCTTCTTCCACTGTTTTTATTATTTCCCTTTCCTTATTTATTCTCTCTTAACCAGGTCTGCAGCACTATACTTACTAATAGAAGGAACACGGGCTAAACAGGTAGACAAACTTGGATATAACTCTTGACTTTCTTTGCCCCTTCCTAGTTACTTCTTGGGAAATTACTCTTTTTGAGCCTGGATTGCATCTGTAAAAATGGACACACATAACAATTGCCTTATAAGGTATTTGGAAGATGTGGCAGATTGTCTGAAAATATGATCAACAATGTCTCCTACCTCTGACATGCATGCAGGTGCTCTCATCAAGAAGTGGAGTCTCTTTGCCCCTCTCCTTAAATCTGGGTTGGCTCTGTAACTTGCTTTGAAAAATGGATACAAGAGCAGTGTTGCTGGATGACTTTTGGTCTTATGCCACAAAAGGCCTTTGATTTTCACTTTCTTGGAAATCTGCTGTCAGATTTTATTTTTTAACTTATTTTTATTGTTAGACTTATTGGGGTGACATCTGTTAGCAAGGATTACATAGGTTTCAGGCATACAATTCTACAGTGCATTGTCAACTTAATGTATAAGTTCACCACCTAATGTGACCTCTCTTTCCATCACCTTATATTTAGCTTCCCATCCCTCCTTTCCCACCCCATCCACTTTCTCCCCTCACTATCCCACTCATCCCCAAATAAACATCAAACTATTGATTGTGTCCATGGGTTATTTGTTTGTTCATTTCTTTCTTCTTTGCATTCAGTTTTATATTCTGCATATGAGTGAAGTCATACAAATTTTGTTTTTTATGTCTGGCTTCTTGCACTAAGCATGATGATCTCCAGGTCCATCCATTTTGTTGCAAATGGCAATATTTCATCTTTTCTTATAGCTGAGTAATATTCCATTGTGTATATGTACCACAGCTTCTTTATGCAGTCATCTGTTGCAGGGCACTTTGGTTGTTTACATGTTTTGGTCACTATGGTATATAAGTCTTTGCGGAAAAGGTTTTCAAGTCTTTTGGGTACATCCCAGAGGGGAGATTGCTGGGTCAAATGGTAGCTCCATTCCCAATTTTCTGAGGAACCTCCACACTGCCTTCCACAGTGGTTGTACCAGTTTGCACTCCCACCAGCAGTGTACCAGAGTTCCTTTTTCTCCACGTCCTCTCCAGCACTTGTTATTCCTTGCCTTGTTGATAATAGCCACTCTAACAGGTGTGAGGCGGTATCTCATTGTGGTTTTGATTTGTATTTCCCTGATAGCTAATGAAGATAAAGATTTTTTCATGTCTGCTGGCCATTTGTATTTCTTTGTGGGAGAAGTGCCTGTTTAGTTCTTCTGCCCACTTTTCAATTGGGTTGTTTTTTTGTTGTTAAGTCTTATTAGTTCTTTATATATTTTAGATATTAGACCCTTATCTGATGCGTTATTTGCAAATACTTTCTCCCATGAAGTTGGCTGTCTCTTTGCCTTCTTGATGGTTCCTTTTGCTGTGCAGAAGCTTTTTAGTTTGATATAGCCCCATTCATTTATTTTTGCTTTTACTTCCCTTGCCTTTGAGGACAAGTTCATGAAATCTTCCTTGAGTCCTAGTTCTTTAAGTTTAGTACCAATGTCTTCTATAGTTTATTGTTGCAGGTCTTTGCAGGTCTTATATGAAGGTCTTTAATCCATTTTGAATTAATTTTTGTATATGGAGAGAGTTCACAGCTCAGGTTCATTCTTTTGCATATGTTTTTCCAGTTTTCCCAGCACCACCTACTAAAGAGGCTGTCTTTTCCCCATTGTATGTTTTTTGCTCCTTTATCAAAAATTATTTGTCCATAAATTTGTGGGTTTATTTCTGGGTTTTCAGTTCTATTCCATTGGTCTATATTTC
>PVJL010001716.1:0-181625 GCA_004026885.1 Lyroderma lyra | reverse complement strand
AATGCTTTGTAATATAAATAGAAGTCAGGGAAGGTAATGCCACCAGCCTTATTCTTTTTATGTAGTACTGCTTTGGCAATTCGAGGTCTTTTATGGTTCCATATAAATCTAATAATTCTTTTGTCAATTTCACAAAAGTATGATTGTGATTTTTTTATGGGTATTACATTAAATCTGTAGATTGCTTTGGGCAGAATGGCCATTTTAACAATATTAAGTCTTCCTATCCATGAACAGGGGATATTTTTCCACCTCTTAAAGTCCGTTCCAATTTCTTTCAAAAGTGTCTTGTACTCTTCTTTGTACAAGTCTGTCACATTCTTTCTTAAGTTAATTCAGCTGTATTTCATTCCTTTTGTTGTGATATCAAAAGGAATTGACTCCCTCATTTCTTTTTCTGAGGATTCATTGTTTGTATAAAGGAAGGCTGTTCATTTTTGTACATTGATTTTGTATCCTGCAACTTTACTATATTTGTTAATTCGTTATAATAGTTTCCTGGGGGAATCTTTGGAATTTTATATATAAAGGATCATGTCATCCGCAAATAATGACAATTTGGCCTCTTTTTTCCCAATTTGGATACATTCTATTCCTTTCTCTTGCCTGATGGCTGTGGTTACAACTTCCAGTACTATATTAAATAACAGTGGTGACAAGGGACATCTCTGTCTGGTTCCTGATTTTAGGGGAATAGGTTTCAGCTTTTCCCCATTCAGTATGATGTTAGCTGAGGGTCTCTCATATATGGCCTTTATTATGTTGAGATACTTTCCTTCTATACCTGTTTTATTTAGTGTTTTGATCATAAATGGATGTTATATCTTGTCGAAAGCTTTTTCTGCATCAATTGAAATGACCATATGGTCTTTATCTTGGATTTTGTTTATGTGGTGTATCACACTGATTGATTTTCGTATGTTGAACCATCCTTGTGCTCCCGGGATGAATCCCACTTGATCATGATGTATGATCTTTTTGATGCATTGTTGTATTCTGTTTGCTAATATTTTGTTCAGGATTTTTGCGTCTGTGTTCATCAGAGATATTGCTCTATAGTTTTCTTTTTTTCTGTCATCTTTGCAAGGCTTTGGTATTAGGGTAATGTTGGCCTCATAGAATGAGTTAGGAAGTATTGCTTCCTCTTCAATTATTTGGAAGAGTCTGAGGAGGATAGGCATTAATTCTTCTTTGAATGCTTGGTAGAACTCGTTGGTAAAACCATCTGGTCCAGGGCTTTTGGCTTTAGGGAGATTATTGATAGTCATTTCAATCTCATTGCTATTGATTGGTCTATTCAGATTATCCATTTCTTCTTGGTTCAGTCTAGGTAGACTATAAGTTTCTAGAAACTTGTCCATTTCTTCTAGGTTGTTAAATTTCATGGCATAAAGTTCTTCATAATATTTTCTTATAATCCTTTGTATTTCTGTGGTATCAGTGGTAATTTCTACCCTTTCATTTCTAATTTTGGATATTTGTGTCCTTTTCTTTCATCCTTTGATTAGTCTCGCCATGGGTTTGTCAATTGTGTTGACTTTCCCAAAGAACCAGCTTTTTGTTATATTAATTTTTTCTATTGTCCTTCTATTCTCTAATTGGTTTAGCTCTGCTTTAATTTTTATTATTTCTTTCCTTCTGCTGACTTTGAGTTTTGTCTGCTCTTCCATTTCTAGTTCTTTAAGATGGGATGCTAAGATGTTTGCTTGTGATTTTTCTTGTTTCTTAAGATAGGCCTGTAATGATATAAATTTCCCTCTTATTACTGCTTTCGCTGTGTCCCAATAATTCTGATACGTTGTACTTTCATTGTCATTAGTTTCTATATATTTTTAATCTCTTCTTTTATTTGTCTTTTTATCCAGTCTTTTTTAAATAAGCTGTTGTTTAATCTCTATGTATATGTGTTCTTTTTCTGCTTTCCTTTTACATTTGATCTCCAATTTCAAAGCTTTGTGGTCTGAGAATACACTTGGTATGATTTCAATCTTCTTTAATTTGCTGAGAAGACTTTTGTTTCCCCGCATGTGGTCTATTCTTGAGAATGTTCCATGCACACTAGAAAAGAAGTTGTAGTCTCTTTTTGCTGGATGAAGTGTCCTGTAAATGTCAATTATGTCCAATTGCTGTAATGTGTCATTTAGAGCTGTTATTTCCTCATTTATTTTCTGTTTGGATGATGTGTCCATGGCTGTTAGCGGGATGTTTAAGTCTCCCACTATGATTGTGTATTCATCAGTTTCTCCTTTCAAGTATGTTAGTAGTTCCTTTGTGTATTTTGTTGCATCCTGGTTGGGAGCATATATGTTGATTAGTGCCAATTCTTATTGTTGTTGCACTGTGACTGTTATAATTATGTAATGACCATCTTTGTCTTTTACTATCTTTTTTAACTTGAAGTTTATTTCATCAGATATCAGTATGGCCACTCCTGCTTTTCTCTGGTTACCATTTGCTTGGAGTATTGTATCCCATCCTTTCACTCTGAGTGTCTGTTTGTCTTTACAGGTGAGGTGTGTTTCTTGGAGACAGCATATGGATGCATTTTGTTTTTTAATCCAGTCTGCTACTATGTGTCTTTGTATTGGTAAGTTCAGTCCATTAACATTTAGAGTGATGATCGATATGTGAGGATTTCCTGTGGCCATTACTTATTTCTTTCTTTGTTTTTGTTTGTTTGTTTGTTTGTTTGTTTTTGTTTCTTTTTGTTGCCCCAACTTTGTTCCATTTTTCCTGATGTTTTGTTTCAGGCTGAAGAGCCTCCTTCAGTATTTCTTGGAGTGCTGGCCTCGTGCTGGCAAATTCCCTCAGCTTCTGTGTGTCTGAGAAGATCTGTATTCCACTTTCATATCTCAAAGATAATTTTGCTGGATAATTTATTCTTGGCTGGACGTTTCTCTCTTTTAAGTTTTTGAATATTGGATTCCACTCTTTCCTGACTTGTAGAGTTTCTGCTGAGAAATCTTGATGGGTTTTCCTCTAAAAGTTATAGTTCTTTTTTCCCTGGCTGCCTTGAGAATTGTCTCTTTGTCTTTAGTTTTGGACATCTTTAGTACCATGTGTCTTGGAGAAGATGTGTTGGGGTCCAGGTATCTGGGGTACCTGTTTTCTTCTTGAACTTGGGGTTCCAGATCTTTCAAGAGATTTGGAAAGTTCTCATCTACGATTTGTTTGAGTATGCTCTCTGTAGATTGCTCTGTCCCCTCTTCTATTCCTATTATCCTGATGTTGTTTTGTCTCATGGAGTCGGATAGTTCTTGCAGAGTTCTTACAATCCTTTTGGTTCCATATTCCCTCTCTTCCTCTTTCTGAGCTGTTTTCATGTTCTGATCTTCAATATCACTAATTCTTTCCTCCATCTGGTTGGTCCTGTTTCCTATAGCAGTTATTTCATTTCTCACTTCTTTTATCATATTATTTATTTCTCGTATTTCCATCTCAATCTTTCTTATGTTTTGAATTTCTTTGTTAAATTGTTCTTTTTGTTCACAGAGTTCCTTTTTGATGTCGTTTATATCCTTTTTTATATTATTTATCTCAGCTATGGTGTTCTGCCAATAGGTTTTCATTTCTCTCACAGCCTTTAGACTGGCTGCTTTAAATTCTCTGCCACGTAAATCAGACCCTTTCACTTCTGACAAGCTGTCTTCTGGGTAAATTTCCTGATCTTTCTGAGGAGTTTTAGTATTTAAGGAATTCATCCTTTCCACTGGGTTCTTCCTCTTTGACGTGAGGCCTTTATGTTCAGTGCCCAGATTATTGCTTTTGTGGTGTCTTGCTGTACGGCGGACACTAGGTGGCACTGGCAGTCAAGTTTTGGGGGAGAGAGTACTGTTTGTTTCTTGTTTCTGATCTCTTACTGCGTTTGGAGGCTATGCGCATATATCCTGGGGAGAGGCCAACAAAAGGCGCTCCAAAGGCAGCTCTGCCTTCTGCCCTTTGCTGAGGAAGCTGTTCAGAGGCTTGTTTCTGCTGGCTGGGGTGAATGCTATCAAATCAGTCTTTCTTCATAGCCCTGATTCAGCATCTGGCTGTCTATGGGCTCACACTGCTTTCAGAACCCTGGGGTGCAGGAGGAAGTGCATGCTCCATAAGTTCAAAGCTGTGGGCCTAGCCTGAGACAGCAGGGTCAACTTTTCAGCGGGCTGGGAACAGGAACTGCAGCCCTGTGTAGGTCTCCAGGGGGCTTAGAGCTGGGGTGTCATCTTTGCAGTTCAGAGTCCTCGCTCAGCCCTTCTACCACTCAAAAGTTCCAGAGGCTGTCTCCCAAACTCCATTGCCAGCATGCAGCTCCAAAACCCTGCTTCCCCATGGTCTCTCCTCTGCCCTGAGCTGCTCCGCTTGGATCCTGTTGTAGTCTCTGCTCCCTTCCCTCTCCCCGACTCGCCCCCTTCTCTCCAACCTTCAGGTGTTTACTTGCGATTTGTGGATTTCTCAACAGCCTTTTTGTCACTCAGGGTCCTCTTTCTTGGCTCCTGGACAGCCGTTCAATTGTGTTTTCTGGGAGAGGCTTTAGGGACCTCCTCTCCAGTCACCATCTTGCCTTCTTCCCTTGCTGTCAGATTTTAAAAAGTAAAATATCTGACTACCCAACTTGGTGAGGTCAAATGGATAAAGAAAGATAAAAGACTATAAAGTGTGATGAGCACAGACAACCCATAGCTGTTTTAGCCACCTCAGTTGAGGTGCCAGATATGAGAATGCAGACTCCTTGGATTCTTCAGCCCCAGCCAAGCTTTCTGAGGCAAAATCAGATGGAATAGAACTAAGCCATTCACAGCAATCCCTGCCCAAATTGTAGAATCATGAGTCACTGAGTGTTTGAGTGGTTTCACAATAGATAAATGAACCAGAAAAAGTAAATGAGATAATACACCCCACCCAGTGATTGGCAGGTTTAGGTACTCAAGACATAAATTGTAGCCTTGTAAAGCGGAACAGACTTGAATTGTAGCCTTGTCATTCAGAAGCGTTCCTAGGAAATGACTGACATGACTAGTGGTGCTGCAAACAAATGGACAGATATGATCTCCAGTGTGCCACAGAGGCAGAGAAATGACCGCTCTTCCTATACTTTACAAAAATCTACAGAGCCTATACAGGTTAAGGTGTCCTCCAAGTCACAGAGCTGAATGTCCTCCCTTTGCCCAGAGTGGCCTGGGCTTCCTCAAAAGCATGCTTATACCTGAACAAAATCTGGGGTGACAGAATGTCAGGTAAGATGAATAGCATTTCTTTAACTGGTCATCTAATCCCCCTGATGCCAAAGGCACAAGGGCAAGAAGATAATTTATACTTTCTGAGTGCTTACTATGTGCTTAGCATTACTCACAATAGCCCCAGAAATAAGTTATTTCCCCCATCTTCCAGATGAGGACCTGAGGCACTTATTTTTTTTTTAGCTATTGGCTTCCTGGGAAGCACTAGGACAGTTTAATGTTCAGGATATTAATTAGAAAGCCCTTGGAATAAACAGTTGTAGAAAAGAGAAGGTGGGATTGGACAGAGGGAGCTGCTGAATTGCAAACATAGTCTTAATGGAAAACTCAGTAGAGCATATGAGGAGCTCTGAAGCTGAAATGGCCCTTCAGAGTTGTTCCCTATTGTATCTGTACAGGAAACTAGGCCTTTATATTTCTGCAACAGTGATTAGTTCCCTAGTCCTTGATTTCTAGTTCAGAGTTATTTCAATTACTCTTATCATCAAAGCATCCCAAAAAGGAGAAAAGCTTAAAGAAAAAAATAATTGTGGAGAAAAAGTAGAAAAAAATGGTCTCTGAAACAAATCTTGAGATTAAATCCTGAAACTTCTCTTACTAGCTATTTGTTTAACTATAGAGAAGTTCTCTGTACTTCAGTTTACTTTTTTGGAAAATGACAATAAGAATACTTAGAATGAAGTGATATCTCATTTGGATTTTCATTTGCATTTCCCAAATAGATAGTGAAGTAGAGCAGCTTTTCATGTATCTGTTGGCCATTTCTATGTATTCTTGGAAGAAGTGTCTGTTCAGGTCCTTTGCCCATGTTTTAATTGAACTGTTTGTTTTATTGTTGTTGAGTAGTAAGAGTTATTTATATATTTTGTATATTAGCCCCTTATTGGAGGTGTTGCTTCCAAGGCTATACAAAAAAAAAGAAACCATCATACACTGCTGATGGAAATGCAAATTGGTATAGCCACTATGAAAAACTATATGAAGGTTCCTCAAAAAATTAAGAATAGACTTAAAGTATGACCCAAGAATCCCTCTTCTGGGTATCTACCCAAAAATATCTGAAAACTTTTGTCTGCAAAGATATACAAGGCAGGTCACAGCAAGA
Organism: Lyroderma lyra; assembly: GCA_004026885.1. Lineage (NCBI taxonomy): Eukaryota > Metazoa > Chordata > Mammalia > Chiroptera > Megadermatidae > Lyroderma > Lyroderma lyra. The sequence goes on along the minus strand of PVJL010001716.1, from coordinate 175,301 downwards.
TGGCAACCACAGAGGGGATCCCTGAAACCTTTCCTGGAAAATACAATTGAATGGTTGGCCAGGATCCAACAATAAAAAACCCTGAGTGGCACAGTAACAACTGAGAGATCCACAGATCACAAGAAAACACCTGACGGTTAGAAAACGGGAGCAAGCAGGAGAGGAGGGAGGGAGCAGAGATGGATCACAATATGACCCGACCTTTGCTAACTGAAAGAATGAGGAAGGAATCAAAAAACACTGGCTGAGGAGCAGCAAGATACTGGGTTGGGGGTGAGGCCAAGTGGCAACAAGAATGGAGGTACAGAGTGGCTGAGACTTTGCAGAACCATAGACAAGTTAGATCAAGCATTAGCATGTTAGGGACATAGGCCGGGAGCTGCACCCTAGGTGGCACAGAGGCTGAACAAAGCATCTAAAGTGCCCTAGGCTGGAATAAGGCCCCCAGCTGCAATGCCGCAGCTCTGGGTTCTTGACACTGAGAGTGGCTGCCTGCCATGGAAATGCTGAAATGCTGAAACACAGTCCTGGGTAACACAGATTCAGAAGAAAGGGTGAGCTGATGGCACCCACCCAAATGAATGTGAGCACAGGCCAGTACTGGCTTACATTCCATCAGCCTCCCCCTTCTCCTACAGCTTCTCCAACGAATGGCAGGCAGCAAAGCAACCAAGGACCACCCTGCCCCCAAGCCCAGGTGAAGGCCAGAGATACAGCTTAACTACCACCTCTAATTCTGTCCTAAAGATTGTCCCTCAACATCACCTAGTGTCTGCTCTACAGCAAGATATTACAGTAAGACCATCCAGAAAGAGAAAGGAGAGACATCCTTGGAACTCTCACAGGAAAAAACCTAATGTCCAGAAAGCACACTGCAGTGTCTGCTGCCGCTGCAAGAAGAAACAGTATGAATACCTTAGGATTCAAAGCTACTAAGAAAGATGATAAAATTTCTGCAGAAAAGGATCTTAGAAATCTAGAAATTTATGCCACAAAGTGGCATAGAATACAAGGCTGCGGTTCTAAAGGCTCTCAGAGAAATGAAAACATTGGCAAGACATCTTAGCTGACATGAATGATCTCAGAAAGAAAATTCGTGAACAAAAGGAACATTTTAACAAAGAAATTAAAATTATAAGAAAGAATCAGACTGAAATTCAAGATATAAATAATGCAATGAAAGAACTGAGAAATGGAATAACTGCCAAAGGAAACAGGTACAATCAGATGAAGGAAAGAATTAATGATATTGAAGATTGGAACATGGAAACAACACAGAAAGAAGATTAGGACTTCAGAGTCAAAATACTGAACATTACAAGAACTATCTGATTCCATTAGCAAAAACAATATTAGAATAATCGGTTTAGAAGAAATGTAGAAAAAATTCTACAGAAAACATATTCAAACAAATAGTAGATGAGAAGTTTCCAAATCTATGGAAAAATCTGGAACCCCAAATTCAAGAAGAAAACAAGTCCCCTAATTGCCTGGACCCTAACAGATCTTCTCCAAAACACATTATACTGAAGATGTCAACAATCAAATTTGAAAAGACAATTCTCAAGGCAGCCAGAAAAAAACAAAACAAAACAAAAAACAAACTATAACCTTTAAAGGAAAATGCATCAGGCTATCATCAGACTGCTCAGCAGAAACTCTACAAGCCAAAAAGGGAGTGGAATCAAATATTTAAAATATGAAAAGAGAGAACTTTCAGCCAAGAATAAATTATCCATAAAAATGATCCTTCAGATATGAAGGAGTAATAAAGACCTTCTCAGACATACAGAAACTGAGGGAACTCTCCAACACGAGGTCGGCATTTCATGACATACTGAAAGAAGCTCTTTGACCCGAAACAAAACATAAGAATAAATGGAATAGAGTTGGAACAACAAAAAAGAAATTTAAAAAAGAAGGAAGACGTAATGGCCATAGGAAATCCTCATATATTAATCATCATTCTAAAGAAAAATGGAGTTAATTCACCAATAAAAAGGTACAGAGTAGCAGACTGGATTAAAAAGCAAAATCCACCCACAAGCTATCTCAAAGAGACACACCTCAGCCATAAGGGTAAACACAGAAGCAGAGTGAAAGGATGGAAAATGGGATGCAGACAAAAGCAGGAGTTGCCATGCTGATATCTGATGAAACAAATTTCAGGTTAAAAAAGATAACAAAAGACAAAGGTGGATATTTCAGTGATAAAGGGGGCAGTTCAACAACAACAACAACTGATACTAATTAATATATAGCCCCCAATAAGGAAGCATCAAAATATACAAAGCAATTATGAACAGATCTGAAAGGAGAAACTGACAAAAATACAATCATAGTAGTGTACCTGACACCCTTAACAACCATGGACAAACCATCCAAACAGAAAATAAATTTTAAAAATCAGCCTTAAATGACACATTACAGCAACTCGACATAATTGACATTTACAGAACCCTCGATCTGACAAAAAAAAAGCATATACTTTCTTTTCTAGTGCAATAAAACATTCTCAAAAATAGAACACATGCTGGGCCACAAAACTAGCCTAAGCAAATACTAGAGCACTGAAATCATACCACATGTATTCTCAGACCATAAAGCTTTGAAATTGGAGATGAACTACAAAAGGAAAGCAGAAAAATTCACATATACAGTGAGATAAAACACCATCTTATTAAAAAATGACTGGATCAAAGAACAAATAAATGAAGAGATGAAAAATATATAGAAACTAATGACAATGAAAATACAATGTATCAAAATTATTGGGACACAATAAAAGGAGTAGTAAGAGGGAAATTTATATCATTACAGGCCTATCTTAAGAAACAAGAAAAATCACAAGTAAATATCTTAGCATCCCATCTCAAAGAACTAGAAAGAAGAATGGGGAAAAAATCACCAGAAGGAAAGAAAAAATAAAAATTAGAACAGAGTTAAATGAAATCGAGAACAGAAAGACACAGGAAAAATTAATGCATGAAGAGCCAGTTCTTTGCAAAAAAATCAACGAAATTGACAACCCCCTGGCTAGACTAACCGAAGGATGAAAAGGAAAGGACACAATTATCCAACATTAGAAATGAAAGGGGAAATACTATAACTGATACCACAGGAATACAAAGGATCATAATAAAATATTATGAAGGGCTTTATGCCACTAAATTTAACAACCTAGAAGAAATGGACAAGTTTCTGGAAACATATCGTCTACCTAGACTGAACCAAGAAGAACTGGATAACCTAAATAGACCAATCAATAATAAAGAAATTGAAGCAATCATCCAAAACCTACCCAGAGGCAAAAGCCCTGGACCAGAAGGTCTCACCAACAAATTTTATCAAGCATTCAAAAAATTAACACCAATCCTCCTCAGATTCTTCCAAAAAACTGAAGATGTGGAAATGCCTCCCAACTCATTCTATGAGGCTAATATTACCCTAATACCAAAGCCTGGTAAAGACAACACAAAGAAAGAAAACTATAGACCAATACTGCTGATGAATACAGATGTAAAAATCCTAAAAAAAGTATTGGCAAATAGAATACAACAATGCATCAAAGAGATTATATATCATGATCAAGTAGGATTTATCCCAGAAGCTCAAGGAAGTTCAACATATAATAATCAATCAATGTGATACACCACATAAACAAAATAAAAGATGAAAAAGAAAATATGATCATATCAATTGGTGCAAAAAAGGCATTTGACAAGGTACAACATCCATTTATGATCAAAACACTGAATAAAATGGGTATAGAATGAAAGTACCTCAACATAAAAGAGGCCATATATGACAAACCCTCAGCTAATACACTGAATGGGGAAAAGCTGAAGCCCATTCCCCTAAACTCAGGAACAAGACAGGGATGACCCCCGTCACCACTGCTATCCAACATAGTAATGGAAGTTCCAGCCAGAGCAATCAAGCAGGAGAAAGGAATAAAAGGTATCCATATTGAGATAGAAGAAGTCAAACTGTCACTATTTGCAGATAACATGATCTTTTCTATAGACAAATGCCAAAGATTGCACCAGAAAACTATTAGAAACAATAAACTAATATGGTAAAGTCACAGGATACAAAATCAACATACAAAAATTAACTGCATTTCTATATACAAACAACGAATTTCTAGAAAAAGAAATGAGAGAATCAATATCTTCCATGATCGCAACAAAAAGAATGAAATACCTGGGAATTAACTTAACAAAGAACATGTCAGACTTATACATAAGAAAATTATGAGACACTTTTGAGAGAAATTGAAAAGGATAGAAAAAATGGAAGGATATTCTGTGTTCATGAATAGAAAGACTTAGCATTGTTAAAATGGCCATATTACCCAAAGCAATATACAGATCTAATGCAATTCTCATCAAAATTCCACAAACATACTTTCACAAAATAGGTAAAAAACATTATCAGATATTTATGGAACCACAAAAGACCTCAAATCGCTAAAGCAAAACTACATAAAAAGAATAAAGCTGGTGGTATAATGCTCCCCAATTTCAATTTATACTACAAAGCATCAATAATCAAAACAGACACACAGACCAATGGAACTGAATCAAAAAACCCAGAAATAAATCCATAAATATATAGACAAACAATTTTTGATAAAGGAGCGAAAAATATGCAATGGGGAAAAGAAAGCCTCTTCAGTAGATGGTGCTGGGAAAACTGGAAAAACATATGCAAAAGAATAAACCTGAGCTGTGAACTGTCACCATATACTAAAATTAATTCAAAATGGATTAAAGGCCTCCACATAAGACCCGAAACAATAAACTGTATTAGAAAAAAACTTTGGTACTAAACTTATAGACCAAGGGCTCAAGGAGGACTTCATGAACCTGACCTCAAAGGAAAGGAAAGTAAAAGCAAACGTACATGAATGGGAGTATATTAAACTACAAAGCTTCTGCACAGCAAAAGAAACCATCAACAAAGCAAAGAGAATGCCAACCGAATGGGAGCAAATATTTGTAAACAAAGCATCGGATAAGGTGCTAACATCTAAATATATATAAAGAACTAGTAGTACTCAATAACAACCAAAAAAATACAATTAAAAAGTGGGCAGTCCTGAACAAACACTTCTCCCATGAAGACATACAAATGGCCAACAGAAATATGAACAAAAATGCTCAACCTTATTAGCTATTAGGGAAATGAAAATCAAAACCACAATGAAATACCACCTCACACTAGTTAGAATGGCTATTATCAACAAGACAAGGAACAACAAGTGCTGGAGAGGCTGTGGAGAAAAAGGATCCCTTGCACACTGCTGTTGAGAATGTAAATTGGTACAACCACTATGGAAAACAGTGTGGAGGTTCCTCAGAATATTGGGAATGGAGTTACCATTTGACCCGACAACCCCTCTTCTGTACCCAAATACTTGAAAACCTTACTCGGTAAAGAAATATGTACCCCATTGTTCATCACAGCGCTGTTCACAGTGTGGCCAAGACATGGAAGCAACCAAAGTGCACTTTAATAGATGACTAGGTAAAGAAGCTGTGGTACATATACACAATGGAATATTACTCAGCAAAAGAAAAGAAGAAATACTCCCTTTTGCAGCAAAATGGATGAACCTCAAGAATATCATGCTAAGTGAAATAAGCCGGACAGAAAAAACCAAGAACCATATGACTTCACTCATATGTGGAATATAATACTGAAAGCAACTAAAAAACTCATGGGCACAGTCAATAGTTCAGTGGTTACGCTGAAGGAAAGGGGTTGCAGAAGAGGGAGGGAGGGGGAGCCAAATATATGGTGAAGGAAAGAAAACTGACACTGGGTAGTAAAACACGCAATGCAACACATAGACGATGCACTATAGAATTGTACACCGGGAACCTATGTAATTCTTGTTAACCAATGTCACCTCAATAAGTCTAAAGAAAAAAAGATATGCAAGTACAGCAAAATTCATTGCAGCAATGTTCACAGTGGCCAAGACATGGAAACAACCAAAATGTCTTTTGACAGATAAAGAAGCAAAATGTGGTACATATACACACTGGAATATTACTCAGCCATAAGAAAAGATGAAATACTGCCATTTGCAACAACATGGATGGACCTTGAGATCATCATGCTTAGCAAATTAAGTAAAAAAAAAAATCAAGAATCATATATGAGTTTATTCATATGTGGGATATAAAACTGAAAGCAACAAAGAAACAAAACTCATGGACAGAGAGAATAATTAAGTGGTTACCAGAGGGTGAGAGGGGTGGGGAGTGGTGGAGGAGGGAATGGGAATCAAATATATGGTGATGGAAAGAGAACTGACTCTGGGTGGTAAGCACACAATGCAACACATAGATGATGTATTATATAATTGTACACCTGAAACCTATATAATTTTACTAAGCAATGTTACCCCAACAATTTTCCTAAAAAACAAATGAATATAAAAATGAATACTTAGCTTGAAAGATTGTTTTGAAAATCAAACACAATCATATAAAGCATCTTGCATAGAGACCTGACTCAGACGAAGTGTTGAATAAATGGAAATTATAATAGTAAGATAAATTATTGTGCAGTGATGTGCCTGGTTTCCTTTGAAGGCTAGAGTGAATAAGAGTAAAGAGGTACCCAGAAAAGGAAGGGGCATTACATCTTTCTATTACCTGGTATTTATAGGCACTCAGTCAGCACTCACTGCAATGAACAAATGTTTATTTAAAAGGATTTGTACAGACAGAACACTTTTACTTTTACAAAACAAAAGAATCTCATATATTATGAATACAGACAACTGTGGCAACTTAATACTGCAGTTAAGGAGGGAAGAAAAAATATCTCTCCTTCCTCATCTAGGGACTGAGACCTAGAGATAAAATTTTTTTATTCATCCAACCCCCACCCCTGTACATTAAGTCTGAGAATGACATTAGTAGAGATCTGGCTTTGGTGGAATAGAGAGCTGCAGGGCTTGGGGAACCTGGCTCCTTTTCCTCTGGAATGGAAAGCCACCTGCACAATCCATAGGAGAGGGGTGGCTAGCAGGTGACCTGAGCTGAGGCTGCCTTATAGAAGAGGGAAGACCCAAGAGAAGGAGAGATGAATGGAGGGGAAGTCCCACCCATTCGCATGTGTAAAGTAATTGGCACTCACTTGAATCTCAACTGATACATATACATTCCATACATACATATATATACATACATATATATACATATATACAAACACACACACACACACACATATATATATGTATGTATGTATATATATGTATGTATATATATGTATATATATGGGATATACACACACACCAAAAAAAATGTATACACACTTTAAGAAAGGAAAAAACTGTATTAAAATTGTAATACTCAATATATATCTATATAACAATAACAAAATGAATACAAGTCACATTTGACTTCTGCAATTATAAGAGGTGTTTAAAGTGGTTACTATCAGTATTTATGTAATACATAGATAACATCTCTTAAAATGTATATACATTTTTGGCACCCCCAGTATATATGTATATATGTATGCATGTATGTATGTATGTGTGTGTATTTCCAAGCCTATTGTAAAGTCCAGCAAGAAAACTGTCTTCCTTTCAGAGCCTAAGGCAAAAGTACAGTGAGGGGGTACACTGGAGTTTTTACATAAAACAAGTATGGGCCACCCCCAACCCTCAGAACTTAGGTCCCAGGCCTCAGGTATAAGAGGTAATCCCTTCTGGGTCTTCTGTCCTGCCCTTATCTCCAAAGAAGGGCAGGAGTTTAAATGTGGGTGGGGGAGAAGGGATCATCAGACACACTGTCATTAGCACCCAAACCACATTTCTTCCTAAACAGAAACCTCAAGAGCAGAGGGAAATAAGAGCAAAGAAAGAGAGGGGTTGTGCTTCCATCACATTAAATAGGAGACTTGGTAGAGGTGGAGAAGGGCTGTTTCACACCAGAACAATCAATCACTGGCCAAGGGGAGGGGTTATGAGCAGCAGAACTCTATGTGTTCTCCCTTTCTTTATTCATCCTGCTTCCGTTTTGGCTTTTTGGGGTTCCGGGACCGACTCTTGGCTTTGCACAGAGGGCATATAGGTGCATTCCGGTGAATTTGCTGATGACATGACAAGCAGGCCTGTTAGGATACAGAGAACAAAGAAAGTTGGGGTCAGATTTTCCTAGGCTGTACTTCAGCATTCTGATCCCCAGGGGTGCAGAAAGCAATTGTGATTTTCCCAACAGGAAGGAGCAGTAATCACTGAGTGAGATCCAAGTAGAGAGATCAGTCCTGCATGTAAGGGATGTAAAAGATGGAAGGGAGTGAGGACCAAATATGGGTATTGAAGGAAAACATCTAAAACTTGGAAATAAGGCAAAATGAGAATTGCATATCCATTTAGCATTACACTAGAGCATGGTTTAACAAGCCCAGTCAAGGATCAATTCTCTAGGATATCTACCAGTAAACTTATTTTTTTAAAGGCCAAAATAGTAAATATTTTAGACTTTTCAGGTCATATCGTCTTAGTTGTAACTACTCAACACTAACTATTTTACATGAAAGAATCTACAGACAATACATAAACAGGCATGCGAGCAGACCAATAAAACTTTATTTACAAAAATAGGGGGCAGTTCAGACTTGGCCTGTGGGTTCTAGATTATTGACAACTGTTATAGGGAAATGTCCCTTTATTTGACGATTTACTATTGATCAGGGCCCATACTCCGTAACTTATACTGATAAGCTACAAATGGTTTTTACCCAGTAGAGATGCAGATTATTTCTGTTGTAGAAAAGATAATTCCAGAGGTTACAGTATCACTGCCCCGTAGGACATTAACCAGGTCTGTATTTAACTTTGCAAGTTTACTTCAGCATTTCTTTCCTTTTCTGACTGTTTAACTATCTGTTCTTCAAATGCCCTTGGAACCAGCTCTGTAATGCTGGCGACTCCTTCATTAATGATACATGCTTATTATATATTTGTACAAGCCATGTTTCTAACTTTTTGAAAAATATACTTTAGCAGAGCCTGTCAGTCTCCCTGCACATTAACTCATCTGGGAATGTGAGGGAACAAAACCAGTGGGTCCACTCTAGCACATATACCATACACTTCCCTCTGTGTCCCAAGTAAGTACTATTTTAGAAAAGCCCAGATAATTAAAGCCAATACTCCCAATCCAGCCTCCTGTGTGGCTGCTCAAGGGTAATTTTCTTCTTCCACGGCCACTTCCCAGCTCACTCACCTTCATAGGTGGAGGCTGCTGCCTGAAGGTGGCTGTCTGCCGAGTGTCCTGTTTCCTAGCCACTTGAAGTTGTTGGGCGGCAGCGGCGGCAGCGGCTAGGGACTCAGGGATTGGTGGCTCCTGAGGCTCTGTTTGCCACTCTGCTTTCTGCTTCTCAAAGTAACTTTGGAAATGAGAGACATTAGCTAGATTATTCTGACAACAAGGAGAACCTTGCCCCTCTTAAGGACTCCATGCCACAGAACCAAGGGGGTTGGGCTGTGGCTCATTATATAGAGTTCCTATACCCTCCCCAGCACAAAGCTCTTCTCCCTGGCTACCAGACCCACTGTGTGCTGGGAAGGGTAATCCTCCAGCTCTTTGGCTGTGGCAGACTCGGAAAATAAAGAAATCTCAAGGTTAGCAAACTCCTCAAAAGGTATTTACTTACCCTCCATCCCATGTTCTGTTGCAGTATGTCTATAAAGATTTCTCAGGCCTCTACTGACATACCTCTAAGAATGAGAAACTCATCATTTCCACAGACAGCCTGCTTTGTCTTTAAGAAAGTGTGTTTTCTTCTACTGAATTGAACTCTCTCTCTCTGTAAGGTGATACTAGTTCTTAACTCTGGGTCTTAAGATAAAGTTCCAGGCTAGCCCCTGGAGACCATGAAAGCTCAGCCTTCTGTGTTTTCAAAGGTTTCTGGACACCCCTCTAGAACTTGACTTAGGAAGTGACCTCTTAAGAGTCATAGACACACACACACACACACACACACACACACACACACACACACACACACACCAAGAGTTATAGACATAGTCTTATGTTGTTAAAATTACACAAAGAATTTTAAAAGTCATCTAGTAATTCTAACCATCCTTCTTTTGGTATAATAGCTCAGCACAGGCCTGGGGCTAGGCCTAGGTATCCTGACATTCAGATCAGGCTGTATGTATGGGTGTGTGTGTGTGCGTGCGTGCGTGTGTGTGTGTGTGTGTGTGTGTGTGTGAAGTATGGATGTTGCAGAGCAGGGGATAGTCAGCTTACTCCAAGGAGAGTTTTTCCTCCTCTTCACATAGGTCAGGGAGCCTCTGCAGGCCCAGAGTCATGCGCAGGGCATCCACATGTTCCTTTAACGGCTTATATTCATCATGTAGCCTCCGGGTAGACTCTAGCAGCTTGTTTAGATCATTCTCAGACTGTTTGATGGTATTTTCCATCTGGAACAAGCATAGAGAAAAGAATCCAAGGTACTCAATGAAGCTGTATATGTAAGTGAACAATAACACAAGCTTCAGAGCCAGACCAATATATGGTCAAGTCCTCAATCAGCTATTTATTCAATGTGACTGTTGTCAAGCCTCAATTTCTTCATCTTTATAATGGTGATAATAATAGTGCCTACTTCATAGAATCTTGGTGAGAATTCAGTGATTGAAGTCATATAAAGCTCTTAGTACAGGGACTAACACAGAATAAAGACTCAAAAAATGGTAATTATTCAAATACAGCATCTTAGAGCTGAAATGGCTTTTAGAGTTAATTTAGTGCACCCCCACAACCATTTACAGATAAGGAAACTGAGATGCAGAGAAAAGAAATGTTCTCAGAGAAATAATTTTCAGGGGCAAAGCCTATATAAAAACTAAGGGCTTCTGCTTCCCAGGCCAGTGGCCTTTCTTCTAGATCAATGGTCTCAAAATGTGGTCACCAGATCAGCAGCATCAGCATCACCTGGGAACTAATCAGGAATGCAAATTCTCAGACATTATCCCAGCTATATGGAATCAGAAACTCTAGGGTGGAGTCCAACAATTTGTTTTAACAGGACCTCCACTTGACTGTCATGCATTCAAGCTTGAGATCCACTGGTCTAGATTCTCAGCCCCATCTGTGGCTAATATCTTTTCCATTTCATTGGGTCTGTATCCTTACATTAGCTGGCAGCAGAACTACCAACTCTTCTTGAGACCCTGGAATATTGTGATCTTATGACACAGAAAATTCCAAATACCTACTGTTAAAACTGCATTTCATTTCTTTTAAAAAATCCTAGGCCTGGAAAAATCAGTAAATAAATATTGCCATACAAATGAGTTTCTCAAGAATAAAAACTTAACTCATTTAAACGTAATTTTTAAGAAAAGACTTTTCACTGTGATGCGCTCTGAGAGCTAGAAAGAACCTTATAGGTCAGTACTTCCAACATCTCTCTGGGTGAAGAAATTGTTAATACTGCAGGCCAGACAGGTGATCATTCAGACTCTGCTTGAGCAACTCCAAAAGTTGGAAACTTATCACCTTAGCATACAGTTCATTCCCCATGTTCCACAAATCTCCAAAAGAGAAACTCTGATGAGGGGCTCCACTTTGGCAGATAAGCAGAGATTATTGTTTTGGCCTAGTTAGAAGTTTTGGAGCCCATTCGGCCAGACCCCAGAAAAGCGCCTGCTCTGCTTTTCACCAAAGCTAGTTGCTAACTCCCAGACTCTCAGAATAAGCACGAGAGCTGAAAGAGACCTTAGGTATGATTGAATCCCTCTCATAGTACAGAAAGGGAAAATGAGGTCCAGAGAGAAGAGACTTTTCCAGTGATACACAGTCAATAAATAAAAGAGTCATGTATGGATCTCACAATTCCTGTATTCTTCAACTCCACCATAGCCTAATGCTTACCTCCCCGAGCTGGCCACAGCCACATCTTAAGGAGAGGCTACAGCACTCACTATTACTTATTTCTCAAAGCACTTAGGGGTAGGCTTCAGGCAGCCAGTCACATACCACATTGATGTCAGCATGGATCAGTCGGAGTTCCTCCACATGGGCCATCTTCTCCTGTAGCAGGAGGTCCATTTCCTGCTTATATTCCTTTAGATGCCTCTCTTCTGACTCAAGGGCTTCAAACTCAGCCTTCAAACGGGCCTTGATCTTTTCCATCTGCAGGGTCTTGTTCCTGCAATTCCCCATAACCAGGGTACAGATCAATAGGAGAAGGGTAGAAAATGGGACTGCAGTATAAAGTTATATACTCTGAGCCATGGCTATCTTTCTAAGCCATCTTTCCAAGCTTCCCTCCTCTTCAAGCAGAGTCAACCTGAACTATACTAAAAAAGTTAGGAGATTATCTTTTTCTAAAATAAAAGCTCTTGGGTCTCAAATGGATATAAGTTTGCTCCTTTATGGGGCATTTGCAAACATTGAACAGGTTTTAGCTCCCACTCCAGATGGCAAACATGACTTCTCAAGAAACGCCAGAGAAGCACTGTCCAATAATTTTTTTTATTTTCTTCTTTTTCTTTTTTTTTTTTTTTGGTAGTTCCCTGGCTGGGAAGTGAACCCAGGCCGCAGCGTTGAGAGCGCTGAAGCCTAGCCACTACGCCGCCAGGGAATTCTCAATAATTTTTCTATAATGATGGAAAAATTCTCTATCCATACCTTCTGATATAGTAGTCACTAGGCACATGGAATTAGCAAACACTTGAAATGTGGCTAGTGCAACTGAGGAACTGAATTTTAAAATTTATTTAATTTTAGTTAATCAAACTTTGAATTTAAATAGCCACATGGGGTTTAATGGCTCTAATAACTGACAGCACAGCTCTATAACCTCCATTCATCAGTTTCAGAAGAAGGGGGAATGAAAAACTGTAGCTCATTTCTCAGAAAAATAAAACCTGTTTCTGTTTGTTATATCCCAATTGCATACCCTCTGACTCAGTAATCCCATACCTGGGAATTTATTCTACAAAAATACCATAGCCATTATCCATTACTCAGATTTGGTATCTTTCTTCTGCCTCAGTAGCTGACTTTCTTCTTTGCTCCATCCCATCCCATAGGGGCTCTAGCCCCACACCCTAGATTGTGGCCTCTAACAACAGCCTGCTTCTATCTTTAGTTTCTCTCTCCTTTCTCAATATTGTTTGTGGCTATAGCCTCAAGAGGTGGTCCTTAATGTCACAGAAACACAGGAAAAAATTGTGTGGGTAGACTCACGGGAGAAATCTTTCATTCTATATTCAAAAATTTATTTTCATTTTATTATATTGCTTTTACCTTAGAAAGGGGTACAAACTAATTGTTATTACACCATTTGTAAAGAAAAAGGTTGAGGTTCAGAGTAGCAACTTGCACAAAGTGGGTGTAGGGATTTAAGGCCAGGACTCTCTAAACACCACCCATTACTCCACACTGCCTGAGTGGGGTTACCCAGGTTGAAGGGCATAAACATATTGAGCATTCTTGGCAAACGTGTGTAACTGTCTTGTACAAAGATGATACTGATTTTGTATTGGTCAATTAAGTAACTATTTAGAGCAAGCTTTTCCAACCTGTGGCCCACAGGTCATATGAGGCCCAGGATGGCTTTCAATGCAGCCCAATACCAATTCGTAAACTTTCTTAAAACATTATGAGATGTTTTTTGCAACCCTTATTTTTTAGCTTATCAGCTATCATTAGTCTTAGTGTATGTATTTTATGTGTGGCTCAGACAATTATCCTTCTTCCATTGTGGCCTAGGTAAGCCAAAAGATTGGACATCCTTGATTTAGAGCCTCTTTTATCTGACTTCTTTTCTCTTTTAGATTACATGAGAACAATCCCAACTTTGCTTATCCATACCCTAATTTACAGATGGGAAAACTGAGATGCAGAGTGACTCGGTGTCTCACCCTAAGTCATACAGCCAGGTTGTGGCAGTGCTGATTCTACAATCCATTTCTGAAGGCAGAGACAAATTTTGAGAAGAATATGCCCTTTAGATTCAGACTTGGGTGGAAATCCTAATTCTGTCCCTGACTACGTATTTGCCCTTGGACAATAATGATAACAACTGTATTTACAGTTTAACTATATTGAGTACCTATTATATACCAATTATAGATAACTTAAACAAATATTCACTTAATAAATATTTATGGAACATGGAACATGTGCCGAACACTGTACTGGATGCTAGAGATATAGCAGAGAATAGATAGTCTGTGAACAGGAAGCTTCAACCAATGAGGAAAAAGATCCTGAATACACTGTTACATGTAAAACTATGTGATAAGTGATAGGGATGAGATGCAGAATGCAACGAAAGGACACAACAAAGGAATCTAACACAGTCTGAAGGACATCATAGAATAAAGAGGGCAGTCAGTGGAAGCTTCCCTGAGACCTGAGGATGTGACATCTATGCTAAGACCTGAAAATGAGTAGGAAATAGTTGACGAATGCAGGTGGACATAGAGAAGAGCTGTTCAGGCAGAGAGAATAATGAGCAATGGCCCTAGAGCAAAGAACATGGCATGTTAGAGTAACCGAAGAAAGGTCAGTGTGGTTGGAGAATCTACTGCAAAAGTGAGGGGCCATATTTCATCTTTCCTTATAGCTAAATAATATTCCATTGTGACAAAATGTATGGACCTTGAGATCATCATGCTAAGCGAAATAAGCCAGACAGAAAAAACCAAGAACATATGACTTCACTCATATGTGGAATATAAAATTGAAAGCAACATAGAAACAAAAACTCATGGACATTGTCAATACTTTAGTGATAACCTGAAGGCAAGCAGGGAGGGAGTGGGAGAGGGGGTAGGGGATGGGAGAGGAGGAAGGGGAATCAAATATATGGTGATGAAAACAGAAATGATTCTGGATGGTGAAGACATAATGCAAAACACAGATAATGCACTACAGAATTGTATACCTGAAACCTATATATTTTTTGCTAACCAATGTCACCTAATAAATTTAACAATAAAAAATTCATGAAATAAAAAAAAGTGAGGGGGCCTGAGAAGAAACTAGAGAGGTTGCCAGAACATAGCCTGAAGATTAGGATGAGGAGTTAGCATTTTTATGCTCTGGGTAAAGGGTAATCATACAACTTTAAGCAGCAGGAGAGTGACAATCTGATTATCTCACTTCACTTCTCTCAGCCCTCTCACTTGATGACCTCTTCATTAACACAGGAATAATAATAGCACTTACTTTACAGGTTATGTGGTAAGGATTAA
This sequence comes from Lyroderma lyra, assembly GCA_004026885.1. Taxonomy (NCBI): domain Eukaryota; kingdom Metazoa; phylum Chordata; class Mammalia; order Chiroptera; family Megadermatidae; genus Lyroderma; species Lyroderma lyra. The sequence goes on along the minus strand of PVJL010001716.1, from coordinate 160,048 downwards.
ATAATCTAAGACATGTAAAAGTCCCTAAACAGAGTATGAAATGTGATTTTAAAAATAAGGTGTTTAAATTTTTAATAATTTATTACAGTAAAAGTCACATTGCCATTAATACCACTCAAAATACTCCCCATTACTTCAAACACACTTATCTCACCATTCTTGCCATTTTCTGAAGCAGTTTGGGATGTTCTCTTTCATGAGTGTCTTCAGTTGCACTGTCATGGCTGCCTACATGTCTTGAATTGATTCAAAATGTTTACCTTTTATGGTCATTCTGACTTTGTAGAAGAGCCAGACTTCACATGGTGGCATGGCCAGTGAATAAGGTGGGTGAGGACACACCATAATGTTTTTATTTGACAGAAATTTATGTTAATGCATTGTTTGTGATTCATGATTTACAGCACACTTTAAAACACACGTTCCCTCAACTGTAGCTCACAACAGACTGCATCAATTTGAAACTTGTCACAAATTGTTACTAAGGTTTGACGTGCTGTTTCTCGTATTGATGATCCCTGCCATTCCATTGGATGGCACTTAGCAGCAGCATTCACAGTCACCATACTTTTTATCACACCTTGCATGTGGCATATGGTGGAAAGTCAATGAAAAATGGTACCCTTCCGTCCCCACTCTGCCAAACTCTTCCACTCTGGTTATCTCCTTTACAACAATTTGAACTTCGTTATAAAAAGCCTACAGTGAGTAGGGTGTGTGTGTTTGTGTACGAATTCAGCCAATTGATTTCACGAACTCATCCTAGAAAAAGTGCTGCAAACCTCATTGGTGAATATCGCTACAGTCAACTTTGAAGTACTCCCCCTGGGAAGCTATGCACCGACGCCAGCACCTAGTCCATCCTTCAAAGCAATTTTGGAACTTATTTTGGAATGGCCATCAGAGCTGTCATATTCTCCCACATTTGACAATTATGTTCAAGAACTTGTTACTTTCCCCTTATATTGGTAGCACTGAGCAAACAACTTGACACCTTACGCTTTTTGTGTTGCTAAACTTTTTTCAATGTTATATATTTTTCAAATAACCAGCTTTGTGTTTTATTAATTTCTCTATAGTTTTTCTGCTTTTAATTTCATTGATTTCTGCTCTTATCTGTATTCTTATTTTCTGCTTGCCTTGAGTTCATTTAAACTTTTTCTAGGTTCTTGAGGTGTGAACTTAGATTAGTCAATTGAGGCATTTCCTCTTGTAATGTAAACATTTAGTGCTAAAGATTTACTTCTCACCATTGCTTTTGCGGCATCCCACAGATTTTGAATATGTTGTATTTTCACTTTCTTTCAGTTTAATGTTTTTATTTCCCTTGAGACTTTATATTTGAATCATAAATTATTTTAGAAATATGTTGTTTATTGTCCAAATGTTTGCAAGGTTTTCCTGGTATTTTTTCTGATTTCTTGATTTCAAGTTTGATTTTATTAACGTCAAAGAACACAGCCTTGTATTTCCATTCTTCTAAATTTGTTGAGGGTTATTTTGCACCCCAGGATATAGTCTATCTATTTTGGTATTTCCTTCCTTCCTTCCCTCCCTTACCGCATTCCCTATACCATTTACACTCGCCACCATGGGCAACTATTCAAAATTATTTAATGTCAATTTTTTCCATTGTGTTTTATTTGTTGTCCTGAACTGTATATTACTGCTTCGTGTGCAATTATATACCAGGGGTGACCAAAAAATGTATACACATTTTGAGAGAAATATACATATATTGATAACAAAAGATGAATACAAGTCAAGTTTGACTTTTGCAATTACAAGAGGTGCTCAAAGTAGTTACCATCAGCATCCAGACACTTCTGGTTACAGTGAACTATTGCTTGAGCAATGTTGACCAAACTGTCCACTTGTATTGCTACTCATGCTGTTTCAATTTCTTCCTGAAGTACCATCAGTATAGCCGGCTTTCTATGGTACACTACATCCTTTATGATCTCCCATAGATAGAAGTCAAGGGGTGTTAAGTCAGGAGAACACGGGGAAAACTCAAACAACATTCTCAAATTTCAAATATCATTTCAAAATGGTCTTGCACTCCTCAAATGACAACCTTGCTTCTGCCATTTTTCTTTTACTGTCCTGACTGTTGCATGGTGACACTCGCATTCATTTGATTAATACCATCTTTGAGCAAACATCATGCTAAACATTGCTACAATAATTCAACTTCAAAAAGTAATACATAGGTAACATCTCTTAAAATGTGTATACATTTTTGGCATCCCCAGCTTATACATATATATTATTTATATATATATATATACACACATACATACACACACACACACACATATATTTTGCATGTGCATGCGTGTGTGTGCGTGTGCATGCACGCACACACACATATTTGCACAGATATATATTTGAATATATATATATATATGAGAGAGAGAGAGCGAGAGATTCTTATAGACTGAATGTTTCCTTCAAAATTCATATTTTGAAGCTATAACCAGCAATGTGAAAGCATTTGATTTGGAGAGAGGGCCCTAAGGGACCTAATTAAGGTTAAGTGTACTCATAAATGTGGAGCCCTAATCCAATTGGACGATGAGAAGTGCCCTTTTGAGAAGAAGACACACCAGAGATTATTCCCTCTGTGCATGCACAGAGGAAAGGCCATGAAATGATATAGCAAGAGGAGGTCAACTAGAAGCCAGAAAGAGAGCTCTCATTAGAAATCACATTTGTTGGCACTTTGACCATGCGCCTCTATCCTCCAGAAATGTCAGAAAATAAATATCTGTTGTTGAAGCCACCCAATCTATGGTATTTTGTTGTGGAAGACTAGGTAGATTAATACTGATTTTGGTACTGTGTGGTGGGGTTCTACTTTAATAAATCCCTTAAAATGTGGAAGTAGCTTTGGAACTAGATGATTAGCAAAGGTTAATGACGTTTTGAGGTTCATGCTAGAAAAAGCCTATGTTGCATTGAAAGAACTGTTAAAATAAATAAAATTATTAAACATGCTTCTGGCGAGGTCTCAAAGAGAAAAAAGGAACATGTTATTGGAAACCGGAGGAAAGGTGATCTTTGTTTTAAAGTGACAAATAATTTGGTTGAAGATTTTTCTAGTGTTTTGTAGAAAGTATAACTGGTAAGCAATAAAATTTGATATTTAACTGGTGAGATTTTTAAGCAAAGTGTTGAAGATGAGGACTGGCTTCTCCTTGGTGCCTTTTGTAAAATACAACAGTAGATATATAAATAAAAGAATCATTAAGCAAAAAAAAAAAAAAAAAGAAAAGAAAAGAAAGAAAGAAAGAAAAAAAACCAAAGAAACAAAAAACAACTTGAAGATTTGGAAAATTATCATTCTGTTGATACTGCAAAAAATGATAAAATATATTCTGGAGAGAATACTAAGTGTATGGATGAAAAATCACTCCATGATAAAAAGTACTCATGCTTTTAATTGGCTATCTCAGCAGAAGTCAGGAAGAGATTGGATTAGAGCAGTACAGTTCTCTTTTTGGGTGGTACGCAGACAATGCAATATATAGATGATGTATTATAGAACTGTACACATGAAACCTATATAATTTTATTACCCAATGTCACCCCAATAAATTTAATTTTAAAAAAGGTACAGACACCATCAGTTTGAATCAAGGGAAGCAGGGAGAAGATTAAATAAATGTAAGTTTTTGGAAGTCTGGGATGCTACAGGACAAGACAATAGCATTATTGAGCTACAAATATGTCTTATCCTTAAAGTAAAGTCAAAGTTATTAAAAGATAATCAAGGATGCTACTCCCACCATAGATTCAGACCTAACAGGCCCAGGAGGCAAGAATATTTTCTCCTGAGTTTCAGAAGGTGAGCTCCACTCCTCAATTTTAGTGGGCCACGATATCTCTGACTAGTGCCTCATAAGAAAGATGACTGATAGCCATGAGTGTGATGCTGCTCAAAGCATCTAGCCAAAAATTATTCTTTTTCAAAAATAATTTATTTTCCATTTACAGTTGATATACAATATTATATTAGCTTCAGGTGTACAATGTAGTAATTTATATACCTTACAAAGTTATCACCCCAATAAGACCAATATCCATTTGATACCATACACAATTATTACAATATTGTTGACTATATTCCCTATACTGTATTTTATACCCCATGACTATTTTTGCAAGTGACAATTTATACTTCTTAATTTCTTTCACCTTTTTCACCCATTGCCCAACAACCTTTCCCATATGGGTATCATCAATTTATTCTCTATGAGTTTGTTTGTTTTGTTTGCACCTTTATTTTGATTTTTTAAATTTCACAAGTGAAATCATATGGTATTTGTCTTTCTCTGTCTTGCTTATTTCATTTAACATAATGCCCTCTAGGTCCATCCATGTTGTTTCAGATGGCAAGATTTCCTTTTTATGGCTGAGTAATATTCCATTACATATATTTACCACTGCTCTTTATCCCTTCATCTATCAATGGACACTTAGGTTGCTTTCATATTTTGGCTATTTCAAATTATGTTACAATAAACATAAGGGTATCTATGTCTTTTTTCAACAAGTGTTCTGGATATCTTTTGATAAATACCCAACAGTGGAACTGTTGGGTCATATGGTAGTTCTATTTTTAATTTTTTGAGGAACCTTCATACTGTTTTCCATGGTGGCTGCACCCATTTACAATCCCACCAACATTACTAATCATCAGGGAAATGAAAATTAAAACCATAACGTGATATCACTTTACACCTGTCAGAAGGGCTATCATCAATGAATCAACAAACAAGTTTTGGCGAGGATGTGGAGAAAATAGAACCCTTGTTCTAATGTTCATTTCCCTGATAATTAGTGATGTTGAGTGTCTTTCTATATGTCTATTGGCCACCTGTATGTACTCTTTAGGGAAATGTCTGTCCAGGTCCTCTGCTCATTTTTTAATTGGGTTATTTGTGGTTTTTGGTGTTAAGTTGTATGAGTTACTTATATACTTTGAATATTAACCTCTTATCGGATGGATTATTGGTGAATATCTCCTTTTCAGTAGTTTTTTTTTTTTTTGGTTTGTTGGTTTCCTTCACTATGCAAATTTATTTTACTTTAATGTAGTGCCATTTGATTAATTTTTTATTTTGTTTCTTGTACCTGAAGAGATATTTCAAAAAATATTTTTAAGAGTGATGTCAAAGAGTTTACTGCCTGTTTTCTTCTAGAAGTTTTATGGTTTCAAGTCTTACATTTAAGTTTGTGATCAATTTTGAGTTTATTCTTGATTACAGAGTAAGAAAGTAGTTGTTTCACTTTTTTAGCATGTATCTGTCCGAGTTGTGCAACACACTATTGGTTGAAGACACTGTCTTTACCTTATCATATATTTTTTTGCCTCCTTTGTCATAGATTAATTGACCACATAGGTGTGGGTTTACTTTTCAGTTCTACTCTACTCCATTGATTGATGTGTCTGTTTTTATGTCAGAAGCATGCTGTTTTTATTATTATAGCTCTGTAGCATAGTTTGATACCTCCAATTTTTTTCTTCTTTCTCAGGATTGCTTTGGCTATTTGAGTTCTTTTGTGGTTCCATACAAATTTTAAGATTATTTTTTCTAGTTCTGGTGAAAATGTAATTGGTAATTTTATAGAAATTGCATTGAATCTGTAGATTGCTTTGGATAGCATAGGCATTCTAATGATGTTAATTCTTCCTATCCATGAGCATGGTATATCCTTCTATTCATTTGTCTCGTCTTCAATTTCTTTCTCAAGAAATATTATTCTTGAGCCATAAAAATCTAATAGCGTTTGCCTTGCTTGGTTTTGTACTTGCTTGGGGCCTGTCATTTCTACCTTCTTATTGATTTCTCCCCTTTAAACATTGAATGTCTATCCTATGCCTGTCTTACCATTATAATTAGGAAGCAGATATGTTGTCTTGTCTCATAGCATGAAAATAATTTTTTCTCTGGATGAACCATTCCTCAAGTCTCACCCCAACCTAACTTAGATGATATTAAGATGAGATTTTGAACTATACATTGATGATAAAATGGGTTAAGATATTTGGGGCTGTTGGAAGGGAATAAATAAATTTTGCAAGTGAGAAGGACATGCATTGGAGGTGCATAGGGTGGAATGTTATGGAATATATTGTGCTCTCCTAAAATAGATATGTTCAAGTCTTAATCTCCAACATGACTGTACTTGCAAAGAGAACTGTTAGGGAGCTGCAAGAATTCTTTGATTTGGGCCCCTAATATAATAATATTGGTATACTTTTAAGAAGAGGAAGAAATATGTGTAGTCCTTCTATCTCCACACTAGAACAGAGGAAAAGCTATGTGAGGACATAGGAAAGAGACAGCTATTTATAAGACAGGAAGATCCCTTACTAGAAAACAAAAATGCTGGCTCCTATGCCATGGACATCTAGCCTCCAGGATTGTGAGAAAACAGATTTCTGCTATTGAGGCCACAATAATGTCTTTCATTGTGGCAGACAATGAAGAATAAATTCTTACACACACACACACACACACACACACACACACAGTATAGATAAATAATAGTATATAATTTTCAAGCAGCATTCTGACATTAAGATCCAGGATTATCTGCTTCTAAGTGTGCCCATCCAGCACATTTTATCTGTCCACTCTTCTAAGGATAGACTCTCACGTGACTTTCATTTATCCTGTCCATAAAGAACACTTCAATGCATATCCTTGTATTTTTCTGAGTAAATTTGGGTAGATGTATCCCAGGATTGGGAATTCTGGGACATGGGTAATACATATTTTTATTTCATCTAAGCAATACCAATTTGCTCTGTAGAATGGCTATACCAGTTAACACTCCCACCAGTAGCATATGTGGGCTCCTGTGTCTGCATTTGTACTCAGAAAACAGAAGTAATGGAAAAGATTGGGGGATCCACTCAATTGGACACCTACAACAAAATGCAACCTGAGCTGGTCTCATTTCTTTCTTAGATAGCCTCTGCCAAACTCACCTACTACCTCTACCTCACCACCATCAACATCTGATTAAAAGCTTTGCCTAATTATCATGACTCTGTACCCCCAATGCACCATTTTTAATACCTAGGTTTAATAAAAATTTTATCCAAAGGTTTCTGTATTTATTTGGACATTTGTAGTGAAGCCAAACATGGAGCAATGCTGGGCACTGACAGCAGCTAAGTGTTTCACATGCAGCAAGTTGTTTCAGGGATTTCCAGATCAATGTGAGTAGGCCCTGAGTACATGTGAAGCTCCAGGCTAGCAAAGACCTTCAAAGGCATATATTTTTCCTTCCCCAACCACTGCTTAAGTGCCTTCTATAACATCACTGTCAAGTGTTTAATTAGGGCTTCTTTGAACATTTATTCATGGAGTTCTCACTACTTCCCTAGACAATGTATTCCATCTTTAGGCAGCTCCAACAATTTGAAAACCCTAGGGTTACAAAACACAAATCACCCTTATCCCCCCAAATTCATTCTCCCTTCTGTGATAGTAATAGAACCTCTGATTTTCACCAAGCATGTGACACTTGAAATAAGAATTATATTTCCCCATGTCCTTTGCAGCTATTTGTGGCATGTAACAGCATTCTGGCCAATGGGGTAAAAACACGTGATATGTACAACTTCCAGGCTGAGACTCTTAAGGGAAGAAGCAAGCCATTCATTTCTCCTTTGCCTTCGTCCCATTGGCTAAAGTGTGCACACAACATTTAGCCATCTTGAACTATGGAAATGAGAGTAACATACTGTACATGGTGAAGCAACAAGACAAAAAGAGTCCGAGTCCCCAACACTGAGTAACCACACAAACCAGCTTTTTCTCCCAGAATAATGTGAGAGAAAAATAATCTTTTTTCTTGTTTTAACCACTGTTATTTTGGAATCCAGTTGGGTTAGCTTAACCAATAACCTGGCTAATTGGTTATTGTATTAAATTGAATTTAAGATGCCACTGAACATAAAGTACACACTATTTTATTCACTACTAAGAAAAAAATACTACCAATTATATTATGGCAAAATGTTTTACTATTACTTAAATGTCACTTTGATACTTGCTGAAAAAGCTCTTGTAGACTTATTAACACACTATTTTTATCTGAAATTTCTAGTCTGAGTCATTTCTCTTACACAATAACTATTCATTTCAAGGGAGAACCATGATGAAATCTTTTTAAAGATATTTTAAATAACAATTAAACTAAACACATACAGTGGCAATGATGCAAATAAGTCAAATTAAAAAATGATAATATGAACATCCATGGCCAAATTCACATGTGGTCAAGCATTGATAATAATACAATTACCTCTTAGCCAGCAGCAATTGAAAGGTAGCATTTAAGACACACTGTGACTTTATATTTTTTAATATAAAATATGTGCATCTTAAGTGAAATCTGTATTTTTTATTTTTTATATTCTTTTTATTTTTAATCACATTTGACATACAACATTATATTAGTTTCAGTTGTACAACATAGTGATGAAAGATTGATATAACTTACAAAGTCATCACCTCAATAAATCTGGTATCCATCTGACACCATACATAATTATTACAATAGTATTGACTGTATGCTCTATGCTATACTTCATATTCCTGTGACTATTATGTAACTATGATTTTGTACTTCTTAATCTCTTCCGATTTTTAACTCGCCCCTCCATCCTCCTTTCCCATCTGGCAACCATCAAAATCTTCTCTGTATACAGGGACCCCAAAAAACCCAGAGTGTATTTATTAAAAACTGTGTATTTATTCTCACATGTTCAAATACCACTCACATTCAAAGTACTCTCCATTTGATGCAATACACCTATCAAGACACTTTTCCACTGCTCAAAACAGTTTCTGAACTCATCAATCTTGATGCCTTTTAGTATTTCTGCTGTTTTTTCTTTCACCTCTCTCACATTGGCAAAACATTTCCCTTTGATGACTGACTTATTTTCATCTGGGAAAACAAGAAAATGGTGCTCAGGACTAGATTGGTTAAATAAAAAAGGTGGGGCAGGAGAATCATGCCATTTTATGTCAAAAACTGCTCAACACTCAGCACAGTGTGGTCAGGTGTCTTGTCATGCCATATGTAGTTCGTGTAAATCATCCATCGTGAAATGAGCAATCACGTTGAAAAAGTCTCCTAAAAAATTCATTGAAGCTGAACACAGACACTCACAACCATGCCAGCTGGTACACTGATGCAGATAAGTTCCCAAAACACTCACCTAGAAGGGGAAGTCTGTACTACAAGGGGCCTGACCTCCAAAAGATAATTCTGAATTTTGGGATGTCACCCCCATATCTGTGGGTCTGTTTGTTTTGTTTGTTCACTTATTTTGTTTTTTAGATTCCACATGTAAGTGGAATCATATGGCATTTATCTTTCTATGCCTCATTTACTGTACTCAACACAATACCCTTTAGGTCCAACCAGTTTGTTGCAGATGGCAAGATTTCATTCTTTTTTATGGCTGAATAATATGCCATTGTATATACAAAGTTGGACAATTAATTTCACAAACTCATCCTAGAAAACTGCTACACACCTCACTGCTGAATATCACTACAGTCACCTTCAAAGTACTTCCTTTGGGAAGCTGTGCACCAATGCTAGAGCCTAGTCCACCCCTCAAAGCAATTCTGAAACTCTTTTTCTGGAATGGTCATTAAAGCTGTCATTGTATCCAAAATGTGACAATTAAGTTTGTGGACTTGCCACCATGTGCTTATGTTGGCAGCACTGTACAAACAACTCGGAAAGATGTCATAACCTTGCAAGGAAGTAGCAAGATTCTGCCAGATTCTTTTTTTATGGCTTCTACATCCTTCTTTATGTTTAATATCTCTTTGTTGAAGTTTTCACTAAGTTCCTTGAGAATTCTTAAAACATTATTTTGAACTCTGTATCTAATAGGTTGTTTGCCTCCATCTCATTTAGTTCTTTTTCTGAAGTTTACTGCTGTTCTTTCATTTGGGACATAATTCTTCGTTTTCTCATTGTGGATGCCTCTCTGTTTTAGTTTTTATGTATTAGGTAGATCTTCTATGTCTCCCATTATTGCTGGGTAGTCCTATGTAGTAGATGCCCTGTGGGGTGCTGGCAGTCTCCTTGGTAACCTGCACTGGGTGATCTTGTAGAGTCTGATTTGGTGCCAGTGCTGTGCCTGGACCAACTCAGCACAAGTCTCAAAGCACACTGAGGCACGTCCCTGACAGTTTGGGGCCTGAAAACTTCAATAGTATTCCAAGAAAGACTGCATTGTGGACAGGGTTGGCTGTTCACTGGAGAAAGTGCCTGTAGCATTAGGGGAGTTGTGTAGGGTGAGGTCCCAGTGAATCAGCAGGATGTAGTGAGCAGAGCTCATGAGACTAAACAGATTCAGATTTGGCAGTAGCGGGGAGTCAGAAGGCAGGCACAACACAGAAAGATGGTGTCTGCCTGCTGGCTGCACGGGAAGAAGACCTCATTCAGTAAAAGTGGCAACTGTCCTCCAGCCCTCACCCTGAGGTCACAAATTTCAATCTGCCACCCAGATGCGTCTAACACCCTACAGTCACTGTCTCTCTGCTGAAACCTAGGGTGAGTACCTGAGAGTGACTGACTGAGTCTGTACACAGGCACTTTAAGAGTACATCCAGTTTTCCCACAGCTTTCTGTCCCACCTGAACAATCAGAATCACCACTGCTTCTCACAGCCAGATGTTGTGGTGTTCCTCTTCCCAGCATCAATACTCTGAGCTGGGGAGCCATGAGTTTGGCTGGAGTCGCTCGCTCCTCCCGGGAGAACCTCCATGGCTGACATATCCCTTCAGATTCACAACCACTACATGGAGTTTTGAGGTCCATTTCATGTCTCTGCTCCTTCTATCAATCTCAACATGGCCTCTTCTTTGTATCCTGAGTTGTAAAACTTCTGTTCAGTTAGATTTCAGATGGTTCTCCATTTTGATTTTTCTATAATTTAATTGTAACTTTAATGTGTTCATAGAACAACACAGGCACAGTGTTTGTCTACCCAACTATCTTGGATTCCTCTGAAATCTGCTATTTTAAAACCAAATTAGGGGAATAACCTTGACTTTCACTTCTGGTCAAGATAATATAATAGGAACCAAACTTACCTTCATGTAAAATAAGTAAAACAAAACAAAACAAAACCACCAGACAAAATATATAAAACAATGGTGTTCAAGTCATTCGACATCAGGCAAGTAAGGTCAATGATCTTTGAGACATGAAAAAGCTCAGATGAGCCCAAAGACTGCCCCATCTTTCTGCCTAGAGAAATATTCTAGGCTGCAAGGCAGTGGCGGGGAACTCAGAGCCTGGCTGTCTCTCTCAACTGAGCAAATGGAGCTATGAGTCTTGGGAAGCCAAGGCATGTGGAACTCACTGGAACAAGTTATAGAGAGGAGAGACCTTTGCAGAGAGAAAACTACAATCTTCAGAGGATCTTCTACAAGGTTCCCATAACATGGAAAAAAATAAATCAAAACTGACCAAAGTGGACACAATTGATAGAATTAGATGACAGAGACTCAAATGGTTATTAATAATGCATTTCATATGTTCACAAAGCTTGATAAAATACCAGCCATATTAAGTAGAGCCATGAGAGAGATGAAAAAGACTAAAATAAAATGTCTAGAGATGAAAACTATTATTTCTAAGATGAAAACTACATTAAGTCAATTTAGTCAATAAGGAAAAAGGATTAATGAACATGAAGCCATAGAAATTTTCCCAAATGATATATGTAGAGGAAAAAAGATTTACAAAAACCAGTATTAGCAATCTGTGAGACAACTTCAAGTAGTTAAAAATGCAGGTAACTGGAGATTAAGAAGGAGGGAGAAAATAAAAATATTTGAAGCATAAATAAACAAAAAATTTCAAATTTGATGAAAACTATACGTGCACCAAACCAAAAAGTTCAGTAAATCTCAAGCAAAGGAAGCAAGAAGAAAACTATAACAAGTCATATCATAATCAAATTGCTCATTCTGTCTATCAAAAACTAATGATAAACAGAAAATCTTAATAGCAGCCAGAGGAAAAAAGGCACATTACCTACAGAAGAACAAAGAACAATGGAAGTAACATAATAGTAGCATATCATTCTTAAAGTACTGAGGGGAAAAAATACAACTTGCCAATATAGAATTCTTTACACAGTGAAAATGACTTTCAAAAACAGTTAAATAAAGGCTTTTTCAGACATGGAAAAGCTGGAAAATACATCAACAACAAATCCACTTTACAATAAATGTTAAAGGATGTGCTTGAAGCAGAAAGAAAATGATAGTAGAAGAATATTGAGAACCAAACATGGAAAAGTATAATGACGTTTTTTTTTTTCATTATTTAAATTATTTGAAAATGATAATCAACCAAGTGGTATATCAATGTAATACCACAGAAGCCAGAAAGGGAGAAATGAAAGTAACGTCTTGTTTCTTACACTACATATGGTAGTATGAGATGAACTGAAGATAAATTATGACAAGTTAAAGAAGTATATTATAGAACTTAAAGCAATGAATAAAATAAAAAAAGAAACAGAATAATAGCTATTAAGTCAGAAAGAGATCAAATGGAACCATAAAATACACTATTTAAAAGAAGGCAGGAAAGGGCAAAAAAAAGAACAAAAAGCAGATAAGATCTATAGAAAACAATAAGGTGGTAGATTTAAGCCTGACTGTAACAAGCACATTAAATGTAAATGGTCTAAACACCCACAATTTAAAAAAGCAGATAGATTAAATTAAAAACAAAACAAAATAAAAACAAGATAATGGGCTGCCTATAAGAACCCACTTTAAATATAAAGAAGCAAGTAAACGGATGAAAGAACATACACCACGCTAACACTATTTAAAAGAAAGCTGGCTAAATGTGATGTGGTATCTTGGATTGGATCCTATAACAGAAAAAGTACATTATTTGAAACACTGGTGAAATCCAACAAATTAATCTATACAACCAAGGCAATTTTATTAAAATGTCAGCATGCTTTTTTCGGTAGAAGTTAATACTGGAATTTAAAATTTATATAGTAATGCAAAGAGCCTAGAGTAACCAAAACAACTCTGCAGAGGAATTACAAAGTTGGAGAACTCGCATTGCCTGATTTCAAGATTTATTATACAGCTGCAGTGATCAAAACAGTGAAGTATTGGCATAAGATACACAAACAGACCTATGGAGCAGAATATAGAGTCCAGAAATAAACCCACAAAAATAAAGATGATTCTTGACAAAGGTGCAGTGGCAATGCTTTGGCAAAAGTATGCCCTTTTCACCAAATGGCCCTGAAACAACTAGATATCCACATGCAAATGTAAATGAATAAACAAACAAACAAATCTCAAACTATACTCTGCATCATTTGCAAAAATTAAGTAAAAATGGATCACAGGCCTTTGTTTAAAACCTAAAAATACAACTTCTGCAAGAAAACATGTGACTTCGGCTTGGGCAAAGACTTCTTTCATATGATACAAAAATCACTCCATAAAAAATACTGATGAGGAGTTCCCTGGTGGTGTAGTGGCTGAAGGCTTCGGCGCTGGCGCTGTCAGCACTGCGGCCTAGGTTCGATTCCCAGCCAGGGAGCTACCCACATACCAAACAAAACAAAACAAAACAAAAAAACAAAAAATACTGATGAATTGGACTGCTTCATTAATATTAAAAACTACTGCTATTCAAAAGGCAGTGTTAAGAGAATGAAAGACAAATTGCAGATGGAGAGAACATTCTTGCAAAGCATGTATCTGATGAAAGACATGTATCCTGACTATATAAAGATCACTCAAAATTCACAATAAGTAAACAGACAAGCCAATTGATAAACTGGAAACATGTTTGAATAGACACTTAACCAAAGAGGATATAGTTGACTCTCCATTAACAGGAACTCAAGAAACTGGCACTCTCAAGCAACCAGCAAAAAATAAGTTGAAGAAATAATACTTTAAATTAAAATAAACATAAAATCAATTTGTAGTGGAAATGTAAGTTTAAATTTGTTGCACCATGCACTGCACTACATGGTGAGTAAACCCAGTCAATAGTGAAGCTGCCATGGGCAGAGTTGATGATGAAATCTGTGAGTTAGTTGACTCTGCTAATGACAAAATGAATTTGTCTCAAGATGAACTTGATGACTGGCTTGCTATAGAAGAAGCTACTCCAATAACTTATACACTAAATACAGAAGACATCATAGAAGCTGTTGTGAATCATGGAAAAATGAATGCTACAGAGGAGAAAGAAAGTGGTGATAATGGGTGTGAGGTGGAAGAAGTATCCCGGAAGAGAGCTACTGAAGCATTTAAAACTGTAATAGCTTCTGTAGAACAGCGATCCTTCTTCACTTCTCAGCATGTTATGCAGCCGCACATCATCCAAAACCTGACCTTGCATGAGAGGCAGAAGGCCTCAAAACATGATATTAATTCATTTTTCAAAAAAGCTGCAAGCAAGTTTGCCAATGCATCATCATCTACTGATGTAGATCCAAAACCATCCACATCCACTTCTTCTGATCCCATCTTGTTTACATCAGATTCTGATGATCCTGATGTGATATCTACCCAGTAAACTCTATATCCCTACTGTAATAGTTTTAAGTGTGTGTGTGTTTTTTTCTGTTACTTGAAATTAAAAAATTGTTAGTAAAGTTCATTAAGTTAAAAAGTTTATTGACTGCTATTCAACTAAAATTGCACACTGCATTCACAAAGCTATTTTTGTAATAAAACTGTCTTCCATTAAGTTAAGTTTGCCTTTGTCTCAATTTGCTTTTAAATAGTGTATTTCAATATTTACTTCAAAGTAGCACAGAGTTTATGGTACAAAATGGTATAGTATGGTATGGTTTGGTAATGGTATGGGGAATAGTATTAGGCCTATTTTTAATAGTAACTCTCAAGAAACCAGAAACCACATTTATCCAGTATCTAACAATCTCCATGGGTGAAGGTTAACTGGCAATCTAGTGTATAGGGGTCGCAAACAAACCCCTAAAGAAGATGCTTAACCAGATTAGTCATTAAGAAAATGCAAGTTAAAACTATAATGAAATACAAAGTACTACCACTTCACAACACTGGAGTGGCTATGTCCTTCTTAGACACCTAATAACAAGTGCTGTTGAACATGTAGAGAAACTGAAACCTTCATACTCTGCTTCTGAGAATGGAAATCTGCACCACTGCTTTGGAGAACACTTTTGCAGTGTCTTAAAAAGGTATATGCATAGTGTATCATATGACTCAGAAATTTCACCTCTAGGAATTTAACCAGAAAAAATGAAAACATATTTTCATGAAAAGACATATATGCAAAAGTTCAAAGCAGCATTATTCTTATGAGTCAAAAAATGAAAACATCCCAAATGGTTGTCAAATGGTGCATGAATAAACAAAATGTGGTATACCCATACCATCAAATACTAGTGGTCAACAAAAAGGAAAAAAATTCCACAGTGCATTGTCTATATGTTGCATTATGTGTTCACCACCCAGAGTCAGTTGGAACTTATATAGCTTTTGCTAACTAATGTCACTCAAATAAATTTAACAATAAAAAGTAAAAATATCCTGATATATGATACAATGTATGTAAGCCTCAAAAGCAATATGCTAAGTTCTATGCAATGTCCTGAAATGCAAATCTGTTGAAACAGAAAGTACGTATATCACAGGTTGCCTGGAGCTATGGGTAGAGAACAAAGATAGATTAAACCTGGGCATAAGAAAGGGTTCTTTTGGGGATGATAGAAATATTCTAAAACTATAGTGTGGTGATAGTTGACAACTCTTAAATTTACTAAAAGTCATTAAATTGTACACAAAAAATGGATGGTTTCTATGGTTTGTAAATTACAACTCAATAAAGCTGTTAAAAATATATCCTCTAATTGTTTCTTACTACATACAGAATTAAATCTAAACCCAGAACACCACCAGAACCTGAATTCTAAGCTGTTTTTACTCCTCTGTTCCTGTTTTCCCAAGACAATAAATGATTTGTCAAAAGGCTTATATAGAGGAAACAGATTTTCAATTGAGTTAGTTGGTTGAGGTCTCCAAGTGGAATAGAAAGAGGGTTAATAATGCAAAAAAAAAGAAAGAAAGAAAGAAAGAAAGAAAGAAATGGGAACCATTACTATGCTCTTCAGGCATCATATCTAATGCCCAGCTTTTCATGCTCTGTCCAGCAAGTGGGTAGTTTGGATCCTATGGATGATGAATGAGAAGACTCCATTTTTTTCAATAAAATAATTATGATCTAATATAGAAAATAAATCAAATCATAATTGCTATGGTAGAAGTGAAAGTGACACTCCCAAAGTCCTTTGAAGTTCTCTTTTCAAATCCAGCCCTGACTGATTCTACCAGAGGTGGCCCCTGTTATACCTTCCTGGCACTCCCAGCACTCCTCAGAACATTCTTTCCAAGCCACCAATCAAATCCATCTTCTTCATTTCACAGATGAAAAAGCAAATGGCTAGAATGAAAAAAGAACTAGCCCAAGATCACATAGATATGGTCATCTAAATCTTCTAAATGTACAAACTTATACATGAAGCCATTTGAAATCCAGATAACTACATATGCAAGACCCTTGTAGAGAGTGACACTATGCCATATTTTTCTCTATAAACTCCATATCATCTATCACACTACTCTGGCCATCAGTGAAGCTCAAGAATTACATCTGGAGGAAAATAAATGGATGCACACAGGAGGTAAATCCAGGGTGCTGACTGCATTTTCAGTAGACTCAGAGAAAAAAAATGCTATCATGGACAACAGTTTTTCATTAATTCAGTTAACATTCATTAAGAGAGTCTATAAGTACCAGGAACAGGGAAGAAATTGAGTGTTAAGAAAAACTTTAACAATAATACCTATTTTTATTGGGAGGGTGGTCTACTTTCTTCCAGTAATGATGCTAAGCACTACACATGCTAATTTAAGCCTAATTATGACTATATGAATAAGATATGTTTAGCTTCATTTTTACAGATGAAAAATTTGAATCTGAAGAGATAAATGAGTTGCTTAAGATCACCAAGTATAGAGAGATACAACAAAATGACAGCACGAGAGGGACCTTTAAAAAATTTCTCTGGAGATTACAACTAAAAAAACACCTATACCTTAACCAAGGACCCTCTACACATCGCACAATCATAGTTAAGAAACCCACACATTGCATTAAGGTGCCTGGAGGCGGGCAGAGGGTTAAACAAGAGAAATGAAGGGAAGAGTGGGGACTCAGCAGTGCAGTCCCTGCTAGGAACTCTATCGCTGGGGTAGGGAGGAGAAAGATGGCGGCAGGAGAGCACTCTGGGTCTCACTCAGTCCACAGGATAGAGGAAAGGAGGCCCACAAGTGGGGCCTGAGATACTGCAACCACTTCACTTTGGCCCAGGTGGTGCAGACCAGTCTGCAAACCACAGCAGCTGGACTTCATTCTGGTTTCCAGAGAGGCAGAGGAGCGACTGGGCATGGAGGAACCACAGTGCAAATGCTCCAGCTGGAAAGGAGAAGGAGAGAGGGAGCTTAATGTGCATTTCTTAGCCCACAACCAGGACAATCTGAGAGACCAGCAAAGAGGACTGACCCCAAAGCTCAGGACAGAATCCCCGCAAAGGGAAAATCAAGAATAGAAAGGTGCAATTACACCCAAACTCCCTGCATGACCTCTGGAACCACAGGAAGATAACAAAGCTACAAACACCCCTCCCCCACAGACCTCTGCCTGCCCAGTATCAGAAGCAAACACCAAAGAAATTACAGCTGGGAGGGTCCAGAGAGGCTGTAAAAAATGAGAAACCAGAGAACTAAAGAGATGAAGATACGTGACCCATCAGAAACTGAGCTCATAGTAACAATTATAAAAATGTTTAAGGAACTAAATGATAATTTCAACAGACAGATAGCAAGCATTAAAGAAGACTTTCAAACCATTATAAAGGATGAGAGAGAGTTAATGACTATACTAACTAAAATGAAGAAGGGAATAAAGGTCACCAAACCAGAAAAAATAAAAGTGCAAAGCACTTATGTGCAGGAAAAGTTAGCAGAAAACACTCATTTAAAACATATATATGAGAATTCAGAAAAATTAGGATAATTGGAGATTCCTCTGGGACAATTTTAAGCAAAGGAATATCAGAATAATAGGTTTGCCAGAAGAGATAGAGGAAAAGCAAGGAGTCAAGAAATTATTTGAAGAAATAATGAATGAAAATTTCCCTAACCTGGTGAAGGAAATAGACATAAAAGTCCAGGATGCACAGAGAATCCCAAACAAGATGATCCCAAACAAGAATACAACAAGACACAACAAAATAAAAATGGCAAAAGTTAAAGAAAGAGAAAATTCTAAAAACAGCAAGAGAAATGCAAACAGTAACTTATAAAGGGACACTCATTCAACTCTCAGCTGATTTCTCACCAGAAACTTTAGAGGCCAGAAGGGATTGGCAGAAAATATTCAATATGTTGAAAACTAAGAATCTACTATCAAGAATAATGTATCCAGCAAGGCTAGCATTCAAAAGTTAAGGATAGATAAGAAGCTTCTCAGATAAGGAAAAGTTAAAGAAATACATCACCACCAAACCAGTACTACGAAGAATGTTAGAGGAAGTTCTCTAAGATGGGAGGAGGGATGGGTGAGTGGGTAAAATAAGGGAAAGGAATGGAGAAATTTAGTTCAATTGATAACATAGAATCGAAAGCAACAAGAAATAAATCTTATGGACACAGTCAATAATTTAGTAGTTACCTTAGGGTAAGAGGGGGTGGGGGTGGAGGAAAAGGGACAGGGACACAAATATATGGTGATGGAAAGAGAAAAATTAAGTTAAATTAAAAAAAAAGATCAAGTATACAGGAGCAACACGATGGCATGGGAAGACATCCCTCAAACCTCTCCTGGAAATTACGGACTGAACAGGCAAAATACAACAAAGGAATCCCCAAGTGACACAGCCTCAGCCGAGAGATCCACCTACCACAAGAAAACACCTAAAGGGCAGAGAAAGGGAGGCGAACAGGAGAAAAAGAGAGGGAGCAGTGCAGAAATGGGACTGTGAAAGCCAGGGCTGGCAGAAGAAGGACTAAGGAAGGAGCAGGAGGAAATGAGCTGAAGCACAGCACAATCCCAGGTAGGTAGAGTGGACAGTGGAAGCGTCACAAGGGAACGAGATAAAGCAGTGCCCATCCGTTGGCTCCAGTGAGCTCCTGAAGGAGAGCTCAGCCTGCCCTGTGGCGCCCTTCACCCTAGCTCTGATGCACTCCTGATGGAGAGTAAAGTTTGCTTGGTGGCACGCAGCCACCTGAGCTCCAGCCACCTAAGCTTCCATGCACTCCTGATGGAGGACCAGGCTTGTATTGCAATGTACATGAGGCACAGCTGGGCACTCCCCTAATGGAGGAGCAGGTTTATGCAGCAGAGTGTGCTTGCCATAGCCCCGAGTGCTCCCGATGGACATACAGGCCAGTTTCACAGTTTAGCCAGCACCCAGGGTAACAAGCAACCTTGGGACAAACAGCAGTAAAGAACCCCACTGCCTCTACCACTACACAGAGACTGTGAACACAGAGCCTGGCTGCTTCCTCTTGCTCTCCCATAAACTGCCCTTACCCTGTGCTGAAAACAAGCCCTCAGTTCTCCCCAACCAACTCTGCCCCTGAGAGAAAAAGCAGGGAGGCTCTGGGAAACTGTAAAACAAAGGCACAGCAGATTCTTTCTGTATTGATCTCAGAGTTAGAAAATATCATGGTGTACCACATTTCCCCAAAGTAGAAGTGCATCGAAACCAAGGCAACTGAGCCAAAGAGGAGAATCCTACCCTCCAGGAAATCTCTGAGACTGAGAGAAATCTAACAACCAAGAGAAAATAGTGTAAGATGGTGCAGAGACACCAACTAGGAAGTGAAGGAAAGACCTCTCCATTATCTGTCAAGGAAAAAATTCCCTTATACCCCCAAAGAGAAACACATCAACTAAAATAAACCCCCTTGGAAACAAAATGTCTCAGAGAGAAAATGAAAAATCTCCAGAAAAGAAACTTATACATTTGGAAATATATGATCCAAGTGACACAGAATTCAAAGCTGCACTCTTAAAAATACTGAGAAAGCTCAGGGAATGTTGACTGAGGACCCAGGCCAAGGTAAATGATCTCAGAAAGAAAATACCTGAATAAAAAAAAATACTTTAACAAAGAAATTAAAACTATAAAAATGAATCAAATAGAAATTTGGAAGATAAACAATGCAATAAAATAAAGCATGAACTAACTAGCATAACAAGCAGGGCTGACCAGATGGAGGAAAGAATTAGTGAGATTGAAGATAGAAACATGGAAATGGAATAAAAAGAAAAACACAGAGATTTGAAAACCAAAAACCAAACAAACAAAAAACAGAAAGATCTCTACAAGATCTGACTCCATAAGAAAGAACAACATTAGGATAATAGGAATACCAGAAAATAAAGAACAAAATTGTAATGAGAGCTTTATGAAGTAAATAGATGAGAAATTTCCAACCCTATGGAAAGAAATGAAACTCCAAACTCAAGAAGAAAACAGCACCCCTAGCAACCTGAATCCCACCAGGCCTTCTCCAAGGAACATTATACTAAAGATGTCAAAGTTAAAAGACAAAGGAAAAATTCTCAAGGCAGCCAGGGGAAAAGAATTATAACCTTCAAAGGAAAGCCCATCATGCTGTCATCAGACTTCTCAGCAGAAACTCTTCAAGCCAGGAGACAGTGGAATTATATATTCAAAATATAAAAGAGAGGAAATACCAGCCAAAAATAATCTATATATCAAAGCTATCCTTTAGATATGAAGGAGGAATAAAGACCTTTTCAGAGATACAGAAGCTGAGGGAATTCACCAACACAAGGCCCACACTCTAGGAAACACTGAAAGAAGTTACTTGACCTGAAACAAAAACCCTAAATAAATGGCAAAATGTTGGAACAGCAAAAACATAAAAAAGGAAGAAGTAAAAGTCTAAATTCCCAAAAGAGTATAGAAATTAAAACTATGCTTAAGAAAAGAAGCCACTACATACATGAAACCTTCCTTTTCATTTACCTCATGGTAACTACTCAGAAAAACCCAGAACCAAGAAACACAAACAAAAAAAAAAAAATGGGGAGTTCCCTGGTGGTGTAGTGGCTAAGGCTTCGGCACTGTCAACGCTGCAGCCTGGGTTCGTTTCCCAGCCAGGGAACTACCCACATTAAAAATAAAAGAATCAGCAAAAACAAAAAAAAACAAACAAAAAAAAATGAAAAAAGAGGAAACAGAAGGAAAAATCATAGAATATCATTGAGCTAAATAAATGGATTGAGAAAAAGAAAAGAAGAAACCAAGACCCCAAACAACCAAAAACCAGAAGACAATGTGGACATATGAAATTTTCATATATTAATCATCACCCTAAAAGTAAAAGGGCTGAACACACCAATAAAAAGGTAAAGAGTAGCTGACTGGATTAAAAAACAAAACCCATCCATATGCTGATTCCAAGAGACACACCTCAGCCATAAGGACAAACACAGACTCAGAGTAATAGTATGGGAAACAATACCCCAAGCAAATTGGTAACCAGAGAAAAGCAGGAGTTGCCATACTGATATCTGATCAAATAAACTTCAAGTTAAAAAAGATAGTAAAAGACAAAGATGGACATTACATAATGATAAAAGGAACAATACAACAAGAAGACTTGACAGTAATTAATACATATGCTCCCAACCAGGAAGTACCAAAATATACACAGAAACTACTAATAGATTTGAAAGGAGAAACTGATAAAAGCACAATCATCGTGGGAGACTAAAATACCCTGCTAACAGCCATGGACAGATCATCCAAACAGAAAATAAATAAGGAAATATCAGCTCTAAATGATACACTACAGCAATTGGATATAATTGACATTTACAGGACACTTCATCCAGCAAATACCTTCTTTTCTAGTGCACCTGGAACATTCTCAATAATAGCTCACATGCTGGGACATAAAAGTAGCCTCAGCAAATTCAAGAAGATCAAAATCATACCAAGTGTACTCTCAGACCACAAAGCTTTGAAATAGGATATCAACTATAAAAGGAAAGTAGAAAAAAAAACACATATACATTGAGATTAAACAACATCTTATTTAAAAATGACTGGGTTTAAGAACAAATAAAAGATGAGATTAAAAAATACATAGAAACTAATGACAATGAAAATACAACATATCAGAATTATTGGGACACAGCGAAAGCAGTAATAAGAGGGAAATTTATATCACTACAGGCCTATCTAAAGAAACAAGAAAAATCACAAGCAAACACCTTAGCATACCATCTTAAAGAACTGGAAAAAGAAGGGCAGGCAAAACCCAAAGTCAGCAGAAGGAAAGAAATAATAAAAATTAAAGCAGAGTTAAACCAATTAGAGAACAGAAGGACAATAGAAAAAACTAATATTATGTAGAGAAAGTAAACAAACTTGACAAACCCCTGGCTACACTAATCAAAGGAAGAAAGAAAAGGACACAAATATCCAAAATTAAAAATGAAAGGAAAGAAATTACCACTTATACCACAGAAATACAAAGGATTATAAAAAAATATTATGAGGGACTTTATGTCACTAAATTTAACAACCTAGAAGAAATGGACAAGTTTCTAGATACATATAGCCTACCTAGACTAAACCAAGAAGAACTGGATAATCTAAATAGACCAATCAATAGCAATGAGATTGAAATGACTATCCATAATCTCCCTAAATGCAAAAGCCCTGGAGCAGATGGTCTCACCCATGAGTTCTACCAAACATTCAAAGAATTACCACCTATCCTCCTCAGACTCTTCCAAAAAATTAAAAGAGGAAGATATACTTCCTAACTCATTTTATGAGGCCAACATTATCCTAATACCAAAGCCTGGAAAAGACAACACAAAAAAAGAAAACTATAGACCAATATCTCTGATGAACACAGATGCAAAAATCCTCAACAAAATATTAGCAAAGAGAATACAACAATGCATCAAAAAGATCATACATCATGATCAAGTGGGATGCATCCCGGGAGCACAAGGATGGTTCAACATACGAAAATCAATCAATGTGATACACCACATAAACAAAATCAGATAAAGACCATATGGTCATTTCAATTGATGCAGAAAAAGCTTTCGACAAGGTACAACATCCATTTATGATCAAAACACTAAATAAAATAGGTATAGAAGGAAAGTATCTCAACATAATAAAGGCCATATATGACAACACTTGGCTAACATCATACTGAATGGGGAAAAACTGAAGCCTATTCCCCTAAAATCAGGAACAAGACAGGGATGTCCCCTGCCACCACAGCTATTTAATATAGTACTGGAAGTTGTATCCACAGCAATCAGGCAAGAGAAAGGAATCAAAGGTATCGAAATTGGAAAAGAGGAGGTCAAATTGTCACTATTTGAAGATGACATGATCTCTTATATAAAAAATTCCAAAGATTCCACCAGGAAACTATTAGAAACAATTAACGAATATAGTAAAGTCACAGGATAAAAAAATCAATGTACAAAAACCAACAGCATTTTTATATACAATGAACAAATCCTCAGAAAAAGAAATGAGGAAGTCAATTCCTTTTGCTATCACAACAAAAGAATGAAATACCTGGGAATTAACTTAACAAAGAACGTGACAGACTTACACCCAGAAATCTATAAGACACTTTTGAAAGAAATTGAAACAGACATTAACAGATGGAAAAATATCCCCTGTTCATGGATAGGAAGACTGAATATTGTTAAAAATGGCCATTCTGCCCAAAGCAATCTACAAATTTAATGCAGTACCCACCAAATTCCCAAAATCATACTTTTGTAAAATAGAAATAAGAATTATCAGATTTATATGGAACCATAAAAGACCTCAAATTGCGAAAGCAATAATACATAAAAAAATGAGGCTGGTGGCATTACAATCCCTGACTTCAATTTATATTACACAGCATCAACAGTCAAAACAGCTTCATACTGGCAGAAAAACAGAAATCTAGACCAATGGAAAAGAACTAAAAACCCAGAAATAAATTCACAAATTTATGGACAAATAATTTTCGATAAAAGAGTGAAAAACATACAATGGGGAAAAGACAGCCTCTTTAGTAGGTGGTGCTGGTAAAACTGGAAAAACATATGCAAAAGAATGAACCTGAGCTGTGAACTCTCTCCATATACAAAAATTAACTCAAAATGGATTAAAGACCTTCATATCAGACCTACAACAATAAACTGTATAGAAGAAAACATTGGTACTATACTTATAGACCTCAGGCTCAAGGAGGATTTATGAACCTGACCTCAAAGGCAAGAGAAGTAAAAGAAAAATTAATGAATAGGACTATATCAAACTAAAAAGCTTATGCACAGCAAAAGAAACCATCAAGAAAGCAAAGAGACAGCCAACTGAATGGGAGAATATATTTGCAAATAACGCATCAGATTAAGGTCTAATATCTAAAATATATGAAGAACCAATAAGACCTAACAACAAAAACACAAACAACCCAATTAAAAAGTGGGCAGAACTAAACTGATACTTCTCCCGCAAAGAAATACAAATGGCCACCAGACACATGAAAAAGTGCTCATTCTCATTAGCTATCAGGGAAATGCAAATCAAATCCACAACGAGATACCACCTCACACTTATTAGAATGGCTATTATCAACAAGACAAGGAATAACAAGTGCTGGAGAGGATGTGGAGAGAAAGGAACTCTCACACTGCTGGTGGAAATGCAAATTGGTACAAACACTGTGGAAGACAGTGTGGAGGTTCCTCAGAAAATTGGGAATGGAGTTACCAATTTGACCCAGCAATCCTCCTTCTGAGGATCTACCCAAAAAAACTTGAAATCCTTTGTCCACAAAGACTTATGTATCCCAATGTTCATTGCAGTGTTGTTCGCAGGGGCCAAAACATGGAAACAACCAAAGTGCCCTGAGACAGATGACTGGATAAAGAAGCTGTGGTACATATACACAACGGACTATTAACTCAGCTATAAGAAAAGATGAAATATTGCCATTTGCAATAAAATGGATGGACCTGGAGATCATCATGCTTAGTGAAATAAGCCAGACAGAAAAAAAACAAAAACTGTATGACTTCACTCATATGTGGAATATAAAACTGAAAGCAACAAAGAAAAAAATAAATGAACAAACAAATAACCCATGAACACAATCAATAGTTTAATGTTTATTTAGGGATTAGTGGGTTAGGGAAGAGAGAAAGGGGAGGGGGTGGAAGAGGAGGGAGGGGAAGTTAAATATATAGTGATGGAAAGAGATGTCACATTAGGTGGTGAACTTATTACACAACAAGTTGACAATGCACTGTAGAATTTTATGCCTTAAACCTTGTAATCCTTGCTAACAAATGTCACTCCAATAAGTCTAACAATAAAAATAAATTAAACTAAAGAAATAAAAATAAGACATTCTTTAAATATAAAAAAAATCAGAGCAGAACTAAATGAAATAGAGAACAGAACAACGATAGAGAAAACTAATGCAATGAAGAGCTGGTCCTTTGAAAAAAATCAATAAGATTGACAAACCCCTGGCTAGGCTCACCAAGGAGCAAAGAAAAAAAAAGTACAAATAACCAAATTAGAAATGAAAAAGCAAATATTACCACTGATACCACAGAAAAACAAAGGATCATAACAAAATATAATGAAGGAGTATATTTCCAGAAACATACAGTCTACATAGACTGAACCAAGAAGACTGAACAATCTAAATAGACCAATCAACAGTAAGAAAATTGAAACAATCATCCAAAAATTCCCTAAAGGCAAACGCCCAGGACCAGAGGATCTCTCCAATGAGTTTTATCAAGCATTCAAATAAGAACTGATGCCTGTTCTCTTCAAACTCTTCCAAAACAATGAAGAAGAAGCAATACTTCCCAACTCTTTCCACGAGGCCAACATAACCCTAATACCATAGCGTGGTAAAAATAACACGAGGAAAGAAAACTACAGACCAATATCTCTGATGAACACAGATGCAAAAATCCTAAATAAAATACTAGCAAATAGAATACAAAAGTACACTGAAAAGATTATACACCACGATCAAGTGGGATCCATCCCACAAACACAAGGATGGTTAAACATACACAAATCAATCAATGTGATACACCACATAAACAAACTAAAAAATAGAAACCATATGATTTTATCAATTGATGCAGAAAAAGCATTTCACAAGATACAACATCCATTTATGATCAAAACACTGAATAAAATGGGTATAGATAAAAAGTACCTCAATATAACAAAGGCCATATATGACAAACCCTCAGCTAGTATTATACTGAATGGGGAAAAATTAAAGCCTATTCTCCCAAAATCAGGAAAAAAACAGGGATGTGCCCTGTTGCCACTGCTCTTCAACATAGTACTGGAAGTTCTAGCCAAAGCAATCATGCAAGAGAAAGGAATAAAAGGCATCCCAATTGGGAAAGAAGAAGTTAAACTGTCAACTTTTGCATATGACATGATCGTTTGTATAGAAAATTCTAAAAGTTCCACCAAAATACTATTAGAAATAATAAACAAATACAGTAAAGTTGCAGGATATAAAATCAATCTACACACATTAGGTGGTGAACTTACTATACAACAAGTTTACAATGCACTGTAGAATTGTATGCCTGAAACCTATGTAATCCTTGCTAACAGATGTCACCCCAATAAGTCTAACAATAAAAATGAATTTTAAAAAAAATCAATGTACAAAACGCAATTACATTTCTATATACCAACAATGAAACTTCAGAAAGAGAAATGAGCCAAACCATACTTTTTGGGATTGCAGCTAAAAGAATGAAGTAATTGAGAATTAACTTAACAAAGAACATGAAGCACTTATATACTGATAACTGTAACACTATTAAAAGAAATTGAACACTGTAGAATTGTATGCCTGAAACCTATGTAATCCTTGCTAACAGATGTCACCCCAATAAGTCTAACAATAAAAATGAATCAAAAAGAAAAAAAAAAAGAAATTGAAAAGGACACAAAGAAATAGAAAGATATTACGTTTTCATGGATTGGAAAAATCAATATAGTTAAAATGGCTACATTACACAAAGCAATACACACATTTAACATAATTCCCATCAAAATTGCACAGACATTCTTTCAAGAAATAGATAAAAGCATCATCAAATTCGTATGGAATCACAAAAGACCCCAAATCACCAAAGCAATCCTACATAAAAAGAGTAAGGCTAGAGGCATCACACTCCCCAATTTCAATCTATACTACAAAGTGTCAATAATCAAGACAGCTTGGTATTGGCAGAAAAACAGACACACAGACCAATGAACACAATAAAAAACACACAAATAAACCTACAAATATATGGACAGATAATTTTTGAGGAGTGAAAAATATACAATGGAGAAAAAAAAGTCTCTTCAGTAGATGGCAATGAAAAAAATTTGAAAACCACATGTAAAAGAATGAATCTGAACTGTGAACTGTCATCATATACCAAAATTAACTCAGAATGGATTAAAGACCTCCACATAAGACACAAAACAATAAACTTTCTAGAAGAAAACATTGGTACTAAACATATAGACTTCAGGCTCAAGGAGGACTTCATGAACCTGACCTCAAAGACAAGGGAAGTAAAAGCAAAAATAAATACATGGGATTATATCAAACTAAAAAGCTTCTGCACAGCCATTGAAACCATGAAAAAAACAGATAACCAACCACTAAGAGAATATATTTGTAAACAATGCCTCTGATAAGGAGGTAATATCTAGAATATATAAAGTACTTGTACAACTCAAAAATCCAATTAAAAAATGGGCTGAGGACCTGAACAGACATTTCTCCCAGGAAGACATACAAATGGCCAATGGATATATGAAAAAATGCTCAACTTCACTATCTATTAGGGAAATGAAAATCAAAACCATAACAAGATACCACCTCACACCTGTTCGAATGGCTATAATCAACAAAACAAGGAATAACAAGTGTTGGAGAAGGTGTAGAGAAAAAGGAACTCTCTCATACACTACTGCTGGGAATGCAAACTGGCACAACCACTATGGAGGACAGTATGGAGGTTCTTTGATAAATGAAGCATAGAGTTACCATATGACTGGCAATCCTATTTCTGGGTACCTATGCAAAAAATTCTGAAAGCCTTGGTCTGCATAGCTATATGCACCCCCATGTTCATCGCAGCACTATTCACAGTGGCTAAATCATGGAAACAGACCAAGTGTCCTTTGATAGACAACTGGCTAAAGAAGCTGTGGTACATATAAACAATGGAATATTACTCAGTCATAAGAAAAAGATGAAATAGGGCCATTTATCATAACATGGATGGGACCTGGAGACCATTATGCAAAGCAAAATAAGCCACACAGAAAATAACCAAGAATCATATGGTTTCACCCACTTGCAGAACACAAAGGTGAAAGCAACTAAGCAGCAAAAACTCATGGACACAATCAATAATTTAGTAGTTAGTGCTTATCTGAGGGTATGGGGGGAGGTCAGTGGGAGAGAAGGGATGGAGTCTCAAATATACAGCAATGGAAAGAGAACTGACTCTGAGTAATAAACACATAACACAACACATAGAGGATGCACTGTACAATTGCACACATGGAACCTATATAATTCTTACTAACCAATGTCACTCCAATAAATTTAACAATAATAAGAAAAAAAATCACCAAGCCAAGAAGTGGAAAATCTAGTGTGCTGAGCTTAATCACCATTCTACCATTTTAAGGAACTTGGCTTGTATGATGGATTTCAAGCCATTGAACACAAACTAGTGGGGTGAATTCTTGTCCTGGGTGAGTTATTAATTTTCAGGGTGAAACGGGACACATCACAGAACCTCTTAGACACCTCAAAGTTCTGAGGAGTAAGAGTCAGTGTAGCCTTGCACAGAGTTGCTGGATGACTCCATTAGGTGAAATCTGTGGCATGTTTGGCCCTACAAGTGAGGAAAACACTGAAGTCATTAAAGATCTGATTTAATGTGGAAATTTTCCTAATGAAATCCTCCCGAATGGCTAAAGTACAGCTGGTGTGGCCATAGATTCCCAGAAAAACCTCAGGATATTTATTCCCTTAATCTGCAGGTTTATATCCTTTGGTCTATTTGGGAAGTTTTTACGAACTTTCTTCAAGTACTTTTCTTTCTATGCTGACCATTTTCTCTTCTCTTTCTGAGATTCTTTTGACCTGAATGTAACTTACATTAACATGAATGTAAGTACTCCCACCTGTCTGGAGCTTCTACTCAAAGTTCACTCACTTGTGTGCTCTCTCTCTCTCTCTTTCTTAATCTAATATCCCTTTGTTGTTCAGATTGGGTGATTCCTATTGTTTTATATTTTAATTGTCTGATCCTTCCTGTCTCCTCCATCTTGCTGTTGAGCAAGATTTTATAATTTTTAGTGGTTTACTTTGGCTATTCTATTTTTTCAGTTCTCAAAATTTCCACATGGGTCTTCTTTATATTTTATATTTCTTTGTTGTGATTTTATATTTATATGCTGAGATTTTTATAATTTGTTTCAAGTGTGTTATGATTGTTCATTGAAGGTATTTCATGAAGGCTGCTTTAAAATCCTTGTCAGATAATTCTGACACAGTGGTGTCTAAACTTTTGGCTTTCTTGGGCCACATTGAAAGAAAAATTGTCTTGGGTCACACATAAAATACACTAACACTAATTGTGGAGAGATGGTCTGCAGCTGGACTGTTTTCATGTAGTAAACAGAGGTGTGGATTCCAGAACACTGGGTCTCGCCAGGACAGAACACTGTTTTGGCAGCACCATCTGTTTATTGAAGGAGTATACAGCCTTCTCACGCCATCTCAAGACATTCAAGGACATGGCAGTTCTAATTTTAAAAAAATTCTTTAGCTTTGAGATAAGCAACTAATAAATATGATGAGGAATGCAAGGTCAGGGCTGTTAGTCCTGTAGTTCTGTTGGCATCCTTCACTCGCCCCCTCCCTTGCCAAGCTGGTCTCAGAAACTAATGATAGCTGATGAGCTAAAAAAAAAGGTCACAAAAAAAACTCACAGTGTTTTAAGAATTTGTTTTGAACTGCATTCAAAGCTGTCCTGGGCCACAGGTTGGACATGCCCATTCTAACATCTGTGTCATTTCAATGCTGGCACTTGTTTACTTTCTTTGTCATTTAATCTTGGTATGGCAAGTGATCTTTTTTATTATTATTAAATTTGAACACTCTGGATCTCTTTTATTTTTTTTGTTTGTTTTTGCAGGCATCCTCTTAACTTCTCCTTCTGCATGGAAGGGAGGCAATAGAAGTCTACGGTCTCTGATTGACATCTAGGTTGGGGAGAAGTTTCTTGTTATTGCTGGTTTGGAGTGGGAGTTCAGACCTCTCTCTAGGCCTCTGATGATTCCATCCCGGCTATTAGTAGTAGAAATATCTGGTTTACCATTGGTGATGATATAAGTCATAACCCCCATTTGGTCCCCAATGGGAGAGATCACTTTTCCTTGCTCCCAACTGTTCTCTTGGGGTTAGCCAGGGACTCCTTTAAAGTCTAGTAAGAGAAGAAGTTAAGGTTCTCCACTTGCACACCTAAACTTCTTATTAGCTGCATTTTTATTATGAAAGCTGGCCTTTCCTGCACCAAAGTATCTCACTCATTATCTCCTGATACTTTTGCAGTAAAAAATGTGAAACATGCCACCTCTCAGACACTCCATGGCAGGGGGGGCCAACTTTTTGGCTTCCCTGGGCCACAATGAAGTAGAATTTTCTTAGACCACACATAAAATACAGTAACACTAATGATCCTGATACGCTAAAAATAAAAATGGTCTGTGCGTAATTTTCACTACATTTTAAGGAAGTTTACAAATTTGTGTTGGACCTCACTGAAAGCTGTCCTGGGCCACAAGCAGTCCCCAGGCCGCAGGTTGAACAAGTTGCTCTATGGCATTGGTTTCCAATTGGTGGTAGGGGTACTCCCGTGGGTATGTGCTGGACCATTAAAGGGAATGCAAAAAATAATCGGTGATGGTGAAAAAACAAGTAAAGAAATGCAAAACTATCGTTATGGAAAAATAAATGTTAAGTTTGAATCACCATTAATAGAAGACACTTTAAAATTAGATCACATTAGCATGAATGATGATAGGTGAGGGTGTGGCTATGAACCCTTCCCCCAAATCACTCTTGTACCAATCATTACACCCAGTTTCAGAACAAGCCATTTGTGACATTTCTAGAACTTCCCCTAACAAATAAATACATCTGTAGCCAGACTCTTTGATCAGTTTAGTTGTCTTGAATCATGATTCTTTTCAAGTAGTTTTTTTTTAATTTAATGTTTAAATACTTTGTCATCATTATAAATATTAAAACTGTGTTACCAATATTGTAAAATTAAATCTGTGGTTTGTAATTTTATTGTAATTTTTCTTTCTTAACTTATTGCCTCATTTCCAGTATTTTACATTAAAATAAACATTGAACAAAAAGTGTCAGCATTTTAAAACAGCTGTTTTAAAAACAAGGGGTATAATTTATAGAAATGGATTTAAAAGGGGTACACAAATGGAAAAAGGTTGAGAATCACTGCTCTAGGGAAAGAGTGGGAAGACCACTGGGAAGAGACTCTCCAAGCAGACTGACTGGATTTCTGTCAAAATCTGACATGTTCAAGATGTTTGGCTCTAGAAAATTTAAGTAAATTTTCTGAGCCTCTATTTTACCAGTTGTAAGGGAGGTGTAGGCAGCTCTCATAATTCTTGTTGAAATGAGATACAGCAGGTCAAAGAGCCTGGCACACCAATGGTTCAATAAATAATAGTTCCTTTCCTTTTATTCACTTGCAAAAGTAAAGATGAAACTCCTCCAAAGGACCAAAAGTCAAGGTGCTTCCTCACCATCACCATAATTTGTGAGTCTCATCCTAAGCATTTACTCCAAGGGTTAAATCTCTTGATCAAAGCCTTATTTCTTAAATGGACACACTTGATATCCTCCTTTATTTTTCATAGGTTCATGGAAAACACTGAAGGGTGATAGCTCAAACCATGCCACCCTCAAAATAAGGGTGGAAGCTGGGGCAAGGGGATAGGGGAATTTCTGGCAGAGGAGGGCTGGTGCTGGCACAAACAATCTACTTGCCCAGCACTATTGTGTTCTGAGCAAGAACAACATCATAGGCTAGCCAAAGCCGCTCCCAGAGCAAAGGCGGGCTGGTGCGGGGGTGCGCATGAAACTCCCACTTTGCCTACCTATCCTTCACCTCTGGACCCTGAGAGCAGCAGATGCAATCCCACAGTCTGATGCCGCGACCTCCTACCCAGTCTCCATTGCTCCCATCCCCCCTTCAAGAGCATAGGATAGGAGAGAGACAAAGTGGGGAATGAGTGAAAGCAATAAATACACACATGTGAGCGTTCATGGTCCTAATCCCGGCCTCCTAGGATTCCTCCACACCCCCAGGCCCACAGTCTCTGGCAGAGCCACTAGCCCCAACCCGCTGGACTCTGCTCTCAAAAGGGTCCAGGTCCTGAAGTTGAATGTGAACTGAAAAAAAAAAAAAATCTCCACTTCTAAACAGCATGGAGCCAAATACACCTTGGGGCCAATAAACACTGAAAAGAATAATGGGTCCAAGAATGCCATCCCCCAACTCCTACCCCAAGAAGAATAAATCTGTATTGGGAACAACAAACCCTGCCCCCGCCGTATGTCTCCATCTGGCTTTCACAGATACATCCGGCGAGGTTCTCCGTGAGTCTGTTTCTCTGTCTCTCTACTAGTCTGTTTCAACTTCCCCGGTCTCCTTCTCATCCCTGAAATCCGTGGTGTATGGGCTCCTTTTACCCGCTTTGCAAATAGCCCAACAATAGATACTTTCCAAGGTAACTCAGCCCTCTACTCAGTGAATGACTGCGGGGCGGGCGGGGGGGAGCTGTTTCGAGGGGGGCTTGGGAGGCGCTGTAACATTCCACTTACCTGATCTCCTTAATGCTTTCCAATTTGCACATTATTTCTTGCTCATCTGCCATGCTTTTCAGTCTCAGTTTCACGTTCCGGGAAATGTACAAACACACAAGTCCAGGGATTACAATAGACAAAATGTAACCACCTCCTCCCGGCATGGGGCTCTGAGTCTGTGCGGTAGGGACTCAGAGGAGGCCTGGGAACTGTAGTCCGCAGCTCCAAGGCCAGTCAGACAGCCCGGGGGGCGTGCAGGACTACAAATCCCAGAAGACCAAGGGAAACATGCCAGTTTCTCTTTGCAGAAGCACTTGAAAGCAATTTGTCACAGATAATTTTGTCAAAGGATGTGGGGGGGGGGCCATGGGAATGGTAATATTCGTCTGTCCCTTGCTCACAAAATATGGAGGGAAAACTACCCCAGAAGGCCACTATAAAGAAGAGAGACACGCTCACACCGCGTCCCAAGCCCTCACACCTACTCACTCCCAAAAGGTTACCAGGAATTGCTAAGTAGTGGATACTTCGCGGCTTAAAAGCAACCCTGCAGAGGAATTCACTTTGAAATGTAGAGTGTTCAGGCTGCTTCCTAGGAATGAGTAGTGGCTTTGTCATTCAGATGGAGAGGGGTTGGGAGTAGAGAAGAGGCGGGAGAGAGGAGGGAGCAGGTACTAAAGCTGGGGTTTGGAGGGGTAACTTCCTTCAGGCCCTTCTTCCATTCGAAAAAACAGTCACTGAGCACAGACTTTGTCAATGAAGGAGATACTAGGGGTGTCACTGGGTGAGATGAAGATAAATAAAAGCAAGTCCTGATTTTCGAGGAGGAGGAGAGACTGAAAGGTAGCCCATTAATTGGAGTGCAGTGTGCTGCCATAATAAGGGAATGGATAAGATGTAACCTGAGCAGAGAAGATGTAAATACGTCTGAGAATTTGCCAGACTATTGGAGAGGATGAACTTCCCAGGAGGGCATAACACATACAGAAAGGAAAGGACAAGTGGGCATCTGGAAAATAAGGCTATTACATAGGGTTGGAGGTGAAAAAGAGAAGTGAAAGATGTATCTAGAAAAGGTAAGCTGGTGCTAGATTGTGAAAGACCTTGAATATCACAGTTTCCCACAATCATACTTTCGTGAAAGAGATAAAAGAATTATTAGATTTATATGGAACCATAAAAGACCTCGAATTGCCAAAGCAATGCTACATAAAAAGAATAAGGCTGGTGGCATTACACTTCCTGACTTCTATTTATATTACAAAGCATCAATAGTCAGAATATCACAGTAAAGAGTCTGGTCTTAATCGCAAAGGCTCCCATTCATCCAATACACATTTATTAAGTGCTTATTGAATGCCAAATAATGCCAAGTTATTATATGTTTCTAAGCATATCACAGTAGTGATAAGGTCGGAGGGATGTCTTAGGGAAGATGTCTAGAGACAAAATGGAGAATGATTTAGAGGAGATGAGAGCATGTAAGAGGTAGTTACTCAGAGAGCACAGATAGGCCCAGGGAGCTGGGATTTGGAAAAAAGAACTCTTACTCCCATCTAAAGGTGAGTGGGAGCTCTCTCTGATTGCGCTTGCCCTTTGGGGCTGGGGGATCAGTTGCCTCATCTGAAAAATGAAACTCATTAGTCCTATCTCAAAGGCTTGTAAGTACTCAATGAGATTATCCCCAGATAGTGCTGAATACAGGGCATGGTATATTTTAGGGGATGGAGAAAAGTTAGTGGAACACGAATTTCAGGACATTCTGGGTGCATACACTGATTTTAAGAGTTATCTAGGGATGGAATTGAAGCCTTTCCCTTCTTTGGATCCCAGAAATAATAACTTTCACAACCAGGAATTTCACTCTAGTGTCTAGCCTAACCATTCCCTGGTGGTCTTGAAAATCCCGGCCTCATAGAACCACTATATGCTGGGTATAGCTATATATTCATGTGTGTGATCTTTGTACTAACTGGTCTCCAACTAAACTGCAAGCTTGGTGAAAGCAGAACCTATCTATGTCTATCATATCTATTATGGGATCTCTACTGCCTAGATTAGTTCCTGAAATAATTTGTACACAATAAATATTTCTTAGCTGAATTACTCAAAAGTTTTGGCTCATTTTTCTCTTAGAAATGCCAATTAAAAAACATGATGAGAAATTTAGTAGTTTGAAGCACATTTTGAAAGGCAATTCAGATTGAAGGATGTTGCAGCTCTGCCTCCTTCCCTCAGCTCAGTTTATTATTGAAGCACAGAGAACAATATATGAATTCAAACAGTCTGGCCTGCATCCTTCTAGGTACTGAGGATACAACTGTAGAGGGCCAAGTATGTCCCTTGCTGACAATCCATGGACATTAAAAGGAAATGACAGTTAATCTAGCAAAAATGGCCTTGGGGGCACCTGGAGCTTGGGGGAAGGTTTGTGCTATTTATAATAATTAAGTTGTCTAATTAAGGAAAGGGTTCATAAGCCTATTAGCTTCCATGGTTTTGTCTTGTCTTCTTGACCTCTTTAATAACAGGTGTTACCTTTTCCTTGCTGAGTTGTAAGAAACCAGGCTAGCAATGACAGGAAGGAAAATATTACAGATAGAGATAAGGGAATAAAAGGAAACCATAGCCTTCTGCCCCTTCTAACACAGTACTTAAAATAATATCTTCAAGACAAGCTGGTAGACTTCTTACAGCAAGTGTTCAATAATTCTCAATTCATCAGAAGTGTGCAATGGATGAGAGAATACTTGGAATTTGTGCTAGTAGTGAGTTCTAATGCATTATTTATCAGATGGTAATAAAAACTCTTAGTCCTACAGGGATCAGCATTGTTCTTGTTGCTAAGAAACAGGTAAGGAGAGCAGGCTATGTTGTATGTTTTGGTGAAGCCAATTATAATGCAAAAAATTAGCAAAGAGAAAGACAGCCAGTTTCTTGTGGACATGATACTCTCAGAAAATAAATAAAGATTTAAAGAGTGCAGGCCAGACTGTTTGAATTCATATATTGTTCTCTGTACTTCAATAATAAACTGAGCTGAGAGAAGGAGGCTACTAAATTTCTCATGTTTTTTAATTGGCATTTCTAAGAGAAAAATGAGCCAAAACTTTTGAGTGATTCAGCCAAGAAATATTTATTGTGTACAAACTATGTCAGGAATTAATCTAGGCAGTAGAGATCCCATAGTAGATATGACAGGCATAGGTTCTGCCTTCACCAAGCTTGCAGTTTAGTTGGAGACCAGTTAGTACAAAGATCACACACATGAATATAAAGCTATACCCAGCAATTAGGAATTAGAGGAAGTCTGGGCTCTTTGAGTACACATAATCAGAGAACCAGCTTGGGCATGGGCAAGGGGAAAGGCAGGAAAAAGCTTCCTGAAAGAAAAGTCCTGAGAGGTAAATAGGCAGGAAATAAGGGAAAGAACAGGAGGCATCAGGAGTTCCCTGATGGTGTAGTGGCTTAAGGCTTCGGCGTCAGCGCTGCGGCCTGGGTTCAATCCCCAGTCAGGGAGCTACCCACATACTGAAAAGAAAAAAAAAAAAAAAGAACAGGAGGCATCAAGGATTCATTCATGTGATCAGCCATCACATATTTCTTTGACATCTACTACATGCCAGACACTCTTATAGGTACTGAAGATACAATGCTTTGCATGTATCAAGTCAGTTTAATCCTTACAATGACCTTATGCAGTATTACTATTATCTCCATTTTACAGAAGAGGAAGCAGAGGCACAGAGAAGTTAAATAGATTTCCCAAGGTTACTCAGCTAGTAAGTGGCAGAACTGAGATTTGAATTTAGGCAGTCTGGCTCCAAAAGATATTCTTAACCACTATGTTCT
The DNA here is from genome assembly GCA_004026885.1 of Lyroderma lyra. Lineage (NCBI taxonomy): Eukaryota > Metazoa > Chordata > Mammalia > Chiroptera > Megadermatidae > Lyroderma > Lyroderma lyra. The sequence goes on along the minus strand of PVJL010001716.1, from coordinate 123,044 downwards.
GATACTTTCCTACGATTCTTGTCTGCATGAATTTTACATTGTAGTGGGAAGAGCCAGACAATAATCACAGAAAATAAATAAATAAATACAATGATTTTAGGTAGATAGAAGACTAATAAACAAACTAAAGGAGGATAATGGAATAGAGTGGTAGCAGAAAGAAGAATGTTTTAGATAAGATGGTCCGGGAAGAATTCTCTTCAGAGACAGCACTGGAGTAGAGACCTGAGGAATCAGCAGTGATCTGGATGAAGAGTATTCTAGGCAGAAGGACTAGCCAGTGCAATGATCCTGAGGCACAATTATGCTTGGCCTATGAAAGAAAGTAGGCAGAGTTCTAGCTAATTGAGGGGAGCAGTAGTAGATTGAGGAGGCAGGCAGAGACAACAGTGTCTTTCTTGTAAACCATGGTGAGGAGTTTGGATTGTATTCTAATCACAATAGGCAGCCATTGAGGATTTTAAGTAGGGGAGTAACATGTTCTAGTTTTTAAAGATTAGTCTTAATGCTATGAATAGAAAGGATTGTACTGGGGCAAGAATGGAAGCAGGAAAACCAGCAAAGAGGCTATTGCAGTTATCCAGGAAATAGATGATGGTGGCTTGGATTATAGTAAAGAGTGGATATTAAGAAAAATAGACTGATTAGAAACATAGTATGAGTATTGCATGTAGAACTGGTATGATTAGGTAGGGCATCTAAAATGACTCCTGGATTTTTGTCCTGGGCAATAGGCTAGTGCCATTTACTGAGACAAGAGAGACCAGAAGAGAACCATGGGATAGTAGAGTGGGAAGGGTACCAACATGTGGCACCTGGAAAAACTGAAGATCAAAAATGGTATTTGGCATGCCTGGGGTCAACCAGTAAGTTATGGACAAATAAAGGTAATCCTATTTCACATTCTTCCAGAAACTTTGATGTTCTATAACCCTTCAATTAGTTTCGCCTAATAATTGTTATAATGTGACAGGAGAGTAATTGAAGTTTTACTCAAGATTCTCCTAGTAGATGGGAATTGTAGGTGATTAGCATATAATTTGTATCTGCCTACATAGATTGTACTGGTATTTTCAGGCAATGTTTCAGCTGTGATTATTTCTTTTGTGTCACTGAACTTGCTTACTCTTCTATCCTGTCTCATCTACCCAATATCACTGACCTAGATCCCCCATATGCAAAGTGCTGGGTATAAAGAAGAGTTGGCAGAGTAGGACAGCTCAAGTGTGTAAACCCTATTGTGAAAAACCCTATTGTAAAAGTAGCCTAGTGTATATCTACTGAATTTTCTTAGTAAACAATAAGCAGCTTCCTTCAGAATTTACGGGAGGAGAAGACACACTGACTGCTGAGTCCAGGACCTTGGAATAAAATCCCAGTTCTGACACTGCCTCCTTGTCTGTCTTTGGGAAAGTCACTTCCCCTACTTGACCTCAGTCTCCTTACTAAAAAGGATAGGATGGAACTCTCTAATGTCCCCTGGAACTTAAAAGAAAATATCTAACACACGATACATGCTTAAAATGCCCCTTTCCTAAGCCTAACATAATGTGAAACTAGGACCCTCTCTGGTTTCTGGATCCCTATGTCATCCAGCTCCCCAAATCCCTTTAGATGTGTGTCATATAACCCATCTGCCCTTGTCCTTTCCTGTTTATCCTGTTCTAAAGGATGTGGTCATTCTCTCATTTCCTTGAACTTCCTCTTTAGGTACTGGTTTCCACAACACTTGCATTCTGACCAGGAGAGGCGAGAAATCATGTGAACAACAGCATTTGTTGTATTTATTCCTTAGATAATAGTATGCAGGTTTTGTAAATCTGTATAGTTTAGCTTCATGGAGAGACCAAAAATAATAATAATAATAATAAATAAAAGAAGAAGGAAGCAGGCTAAGAAAGCAGAAGAGATGCATTGAGGGACTGACTGGCTGCATCACTAACTAGCCCAGCCCTCTCTGGGTTTCAGTTTCCTCATGTGCGAAATAACATCACACTAAATGACAAAAAATAGGGTCTGCTCTAGGGCTGACATTCTGAGATTATGTTTTTTAATAGATATGCTTTTAAAAATTCATCAACTTACTGGGAACATTTGCCACAGTCCTTTTCTCATTAATTTCCCATTTACTTAGAATCATTCAAATGGGAGGAGGAGGAAGAGACAAGAAACCTGGGTTCTCTGTCCAACTTTGCCATTAACTCCCTGTGTAAACTTGGGCAGGTCTGTTACCTTCCCTAGGATTCCTTTTTCACATTTCTAACACAAAAAGATTAGACTAGCTGGTCTGGCATTGTAGCTCAGTCATTTTGGGCTTATATGATGTTGTAGTGGGAACTCTTCAGGATTGCTGGGCAGCCAAAGTAGCTGTATAACTAACATTCTTTATAACTTTGCTGACTCCTTGGATATTTCCCTACCCCAAACACATAAGTTGGTAATGGTCAGGATTTTCTAAGACATGTGTTCACCTATGTGTGAGTATATTTGCTGTTCACCAATATTTTTACCTATATGTTCTATTTTTTCTGCAATCTATCCTAGTTCTTGTTGGTATCTATGGTAGCAGAACAGTAGGCTGGCTGCTGGGCTCTGTCGGCAATGCTGCCCAGGGAGATCATCATAGTAATTTTCCCAGGATGAAATCATACTGAAAATAAGGTTTCTTCCCTTGGCTTTCAAGCTACAGCACTACCCTTACTGCTTTCTTTTCCGAGTGCATTTTTTCTTCTTTAACTTGTCTTATTACCCCTGACTTCAAAATAGAAGCAATCCTTAAGATACTAATTTCAAATTTCTTTTTTTCTACTTTCTTTCTCAGAAAACTGACATAATTACCTTCATCTTCAATTAATCCTTACCTCTTTGAAGGTGACCAAATTGTATATCTAGCTCCAGTGATCTTCAGATTTTTATTACTTTATTTTAACTTAATACAAATAAAATTTTATGGAAAATGCATTTCTTTTTTTGGTGGGTGTGTTACATTTTACCTACAATATTATAATGGTTTCAGGTATACAACACAGTGATGAGTCATTTATACAACATACTAAATCCTCATTCCAAAACATCTGGTTCCCTCCTAACACTACAAATAGTTATTACAACGTTGTTGACTATATGCCCTATGCTGCATTTTATATCCCTGTGACTATTCTGTGACTATGAATTTGTTATTTTTTAATTTCTTCCCTTTTTTCCACCTCTCTAGCTCTTCTCCCATCACTCCAACAATTCTCGTACCCATCTAACACCACACAGTTACTGCAAACTTCTTGACTATATTCCCATGTTACACACTCCTTGATTATTGCCTTGTAACAATCAAACTAAATTTCTCCATCCCTTTCCCTTATTTTACATACTCTTCCATTCCTCCTCCCATTTTAAAGAAGTCCCTCTAACATTCTTTGTAGCACTGGTTTGGTAGTAATGAATTTCTTTAACTTTTTCTTATCTGAAAAGCTCTTTATCTATCCTTCAATTTTGAATGCTAGCCTTGCTGGATACATTATCCTTGATTATAGAGCTTTGGTTTCAATCACATTGAATATTTTCTCCCAATCCCTTCTGGCCTGTAAAGTTTCTGGCAAGAAATCAGATGAGAGTCAAATGGGTGTCCCCTTATAAGTTACTACTTGCATTTATCTTGTTGTTTTTAGAATTTCTTTTTCTCTTTAACTTTTGCCATTTTAATTATGATATGTCTCAGTGTGATCCTGTTTGGGGCCATCTTGTTTGGGACTCTCTGTGCTTCCTGGGCTTTTATGCCTATTTCTTTCACCAGGCTAGAAAATTTTTCATTTATTGTTTCTTCAAATAATTTATTGATCCCTTTCTTCTCCTCTGTCTCTTCTGGTATAACTATGATTAGAATATTTTTACATTTAATATTGTCCCAGAGGAATCTGAACCCATTCTCATTTTTTTTTTTGATCCTTGTTTCTATCTCTTCTGGTTGGGTGTTTTCTGCTGGTTTGTCTTGCAATTCACTGCTTTGCGCTTCTATATTATCTAGTTTGGTGACTTTCATTCCGTTCTTGATTTCAGTTAATGTAGTCATTATCTCTGTCCGATCCTTTATAATGGCTTGTAAGTCTTCTTTAATGCTCCTATCTTTCTCTTGAAGTTATTATTCAGTTCCTTAAGCATTTTTATAATCACTGCTTTTAGCTCTGTTTCTGATGGATTATCTGTCCCCATCTCTTTTACTTTTTTGTGTGTGTTGTTTGGATTTATTTTGAGCTCCCTTTCTCTTAGTTTCTCATTTTGGCAGCCTTTCTGGACCTTCACTGCTTCAGTTTCTTGCGTTCGCTGCTGATACTGGGTGGGCAGAGGTCTGTCGGGGAGAGGTATCTGTGGCTTTGTTTTCTTACTGGAGCTGAGAGGGTCTTGCAGGGAGCTTGAGAGTGATTGGGCCTTTCTGTTCTCTGTTTGCCCTGCACACATATTCTGCCCTGAGCCTTGGGGTCAGTCCTGTATCCTGGTCTTTCAGACCATGCTGGGTTGTGCACCGAGAAACACATGTGCAGCCCTCTCTCTCCTCCTTCTCAGCATGAGTGTTCCTGTTCCAGCTCCAAACTGCCCAGTCACTTCCCTTCCTTTGGGAATTGCAGTAAAGTTTGGCTGCTATGTTTTGTGGACTGGTCTGCACCTCCTGGGGGCCAAAGTGAGGTCTGGTTGTGGTATCTCACATCCCCGCCTCTGGGCCTCCTTTCCTCAGTCCTGTGGACCCATTGAAGTCTGGGGTGCTCTCCTGCCGCCTTCTTCCTCCTCCCTCCCCAAGTGGTAGCGTTCCAAGCATGGACTCACACATGGCCACATCTCTGCACTTCTCCTTTTACTTTTTCTTTGTTTAACCCTCTGCCCACCTGGCCTGCAGGTATCTTAATGAGACGAGTGCATTTCTTAGATGTGATTGTATATTATATAGAGAGTCCTTGGTTGAGGTATAGATATTTTATTACTTGTAATCTCCAGAGGAGTTTTTCATAGGGTCCTGTCATGCCGCCATTTTGCTGTTCCTCCCTAACTGCTTGCTTTATATCATCAGTACTGAGTATAAAGCTGAACTCTAGAAGAGCTGAATCTTGCCTCACATCTTTTACAGTCTTTGCACCTTGGGACGACCCATGGGTCCATCCTCCCTCTCATAGAGCTTTTTAAAAATTAAATGAAAAGAGACATGCTATATAAAAGCACCTAATATGATGGCTGAAATATAGTAGGCATTCAGTACCTGTTAATATCTTTCACCTTCCTCTCCACTTCCCCTATTCTCAAAGTCATTTTGTGCTCCAAATTTGGAGAAAATTTAGTGAACAAAAACAGAATCAAAGCATGAAAAATGATAAATAAGTTGTTTTAATTTATGCTTTATATCTCATTTAGGAGAAGACAATGATAGAGTTTTCTTTAGAGATCTCAAAATGGACAGGACAAAATATGATGTGAATGTTGGAGCCATTGTCTCTAATGAGTACAGGTTAAAAATAGCTTTAATTATATTAGAGGCTGAAAAGGATAATAACTTGGAAAGTCATGGTGACAGATAGTCAACCCCAAAGGAAAATATAGACAGATTTCACTATATAAAAATTGAAAATGTACAATGAAAATTGACACTCATAAAATAAAAATGAAAACAGACTGGGAAAGTAACTTCTATGTCTTGGGGTTACCTCACCCAGCAATTGGTTGCATTATAAACAGTGGACCAAATCTTAAATCAAAGAAATAAATCTCAATGAATAAAATATTAAGCATCAGCAATAGATTGAGTGGAAAAGCAAATGTCCCTTCCATATGCCTTTTAAATCTCATTGCCTAGACCCCATATGATTGCCCAGCTTGACTACCCCAGACATCCCTTCCTTTCCTAGCACAAATAGCAGTGTGCAGAGTGGTAAGGTACTTAGACTCTGCAATCAAGTTGCCCTGGTTCATGGCTAGCCTCTATTATTTTTTGGCTGTTTGACTCAGTTACAAACCAAGTCCCTCCTCTGAGTTTCAGTCTTTTCATCTGCAAAATAAAGATACTATTAATTACAACTAACTCTTAGGATTGCAATCAGAATTAAATTGAGTTAATATTTTGTACTGACTTAAAACCAGTTTTAGTTGCTGGCATAGTAATCATAATAAAAATATTTTTATTGTTATTAAAATAGATATTCTTCAGTAAAGTTTCTTGTCACCTCCTTGTTTTCTACAATTAGAAGCCTAACTTCTTCACAAGGCAGGTTCCCATTATCCTCTAAATCATAAGGATTGATAAGAATGATTGTGCCCATCTGCTTAGGAATAAAAATATCAAATAATTGCATCATTGATATGGTCACCAATCTGGTATAGAATTGAGGATACAAAAAATGTAAACCTCTGACATAATTTAATAAAAAATTATATCTCTAGTCCTATAAAGTGGCCAGAAATGTTCACATTGATGGGATGATCTTCACATTAATCAAGTAATGTGAAACAAATCCTACATATAGCATACTAGCACAAAAATATATCTCAACTATGTCATAAATCAGATAAAAATTAATATGCCAGCTCTATTGAATACTATTTCAGAATTTAATTAAAATAATTTTGCCTTCTTAAAATATACATACAAAGTCTGACAATTAAGTTCTAGAGTTCACCCTAGAAAAAGTGCTACATACCTCATTGCTGAATATTATTATCGTCATCTTCAAAGTACTCCCCTTGAGATGCCATGCACAGATGCCAGCTCCTAGTCCACTCTCCAAAGCAGTTATGAACTCTTTTTCTGGAATGGCCATCAGAGCTGACATTGTATGACTTTTGATGTCGTGAATGTCATAAAAATGTCTTCCTTTTAATATTTCTTTTATCTTTGGGAAAAAAAAGTCATTGGGGTCGAGATCAGGCGTGTAGGAAGAGTGTTCTCATACAGTTATTTGTTTATGGGCTAAAAACCCACAGACAGTGCTGTGTAAGCTGGTGCATTGTAGTGATGCAAGAGTCATGAGTTGTTGGTTAAAAAGTTCAGTTGTTTCCATCAAAGTTTATCATGCAGCCTTTTCAGCACTTTTAAATAGTAAACTTGGTTGAATGTTTTTCCAGTTGATACAAATTTGTAATGAACAATCTCTCTGATATCGAAAAATGGTTAGCAATATTGTTTAAACTCTTGATTTGGACTATTGGAACATTTTTTGTCATGGAGAATTAGCTGACTTTTATTGGGCACTTTGATGCTTTGTTACAGGTACAGCCATGTTTCATCACCAGTGATAGCATGGCCCAAAATATGATCTTGCCTCTCCAAAAAGACTTGACAAACTTCAACTCTCTTTTCCTTTTGTTCATCAGTGTGCACCTTTGGGACGTTTTTTGAAAACATCTTTCTCAGCCAAGATTTTCAGCTATGATATTCCTAACTTTTTATCTATCAATGTTTTTTGGTTTGCTATGCTTCTCACAGTCTGCCAGTGATTTTGATGCCCAATTCAGTGAATTTTTGCAATGATTTCATCAGTTCTGCTTGTTACTGGCTGCCCTGATCTCTCTTAATCGGTGGCCCTTTCTTTCCCCTCAGAAAAATGGTTCAATATATTTGTACACTACCATTTTTTTCATGACATTATCCCCATAAACTTGGACTAACATGTTTCTGATTTCACTTCCACTCCAGACAAGTTTAACAAGAAATCTTATGTTTGTTCATTGCTCTAATTCAAGCTCCAACGTTCTTGTGGCAGGACACAAAAACACACAACAACAATAATGAATGCCACTCAGTAAGGCACCGCCACATATTGACATGAACACAGCTGTGAGATGTAAATATACCAAGGTTATGAAACCTTATTGAGTTGTTTGTATAGTGCTGCCAATGTTAGTGCATAGTGCTATGTTTGTGAACTTAATTGTCAGACCTTGTAAACTAGCATTCAAATTAGAAATGAAAAAGTCAAATTGTCACTTTTTGCAGAGAACATGTGACTTTATTGGAAAACCCTAAAGTTTCTCAAAAACTATGAAAAACAATAAACAAAGGCAATAAAGTTTCAAGATGCAAAATCAAAGTACAAAAATTCATTGTATTTTAATATACTAAGAATGAAATTTCAGGACAAAGATGACAAAATAATTTTTTTGCAATTGCAACAACAAAAAATATGTAGTAACCATCAGTTTGTTCTCTATGAATCTGTTTCTGTTTTGTTTGTTTGTATATTTTGTTCTTTAGATTCCACATGTAAATGAGATAATATGGTATTTGTCCTTCTCAGTCGAATTTATTTCACTTAGCATAATACCCTCTAGGCCCATCTGTGATATCACAAATGGTAAGGTTTCATTTTCTATGGCAGTGTAATATTCCATTGTTATATATGTGCCACAATTTATTTATCCAATTGTCTATTGATGAATATTTCATTTCTTTTCATATCTTTGCTATTGTAAATAGCACTGCAGTGAACACAGGAAAACATGTCTTTTTGAATTAATGTTTTGGATTTCTTTGAATTAAATACCCAGAAGTAGAATTGCTAGGTCATAAGATAGTTTTATTTTTAATTTTTTGAGGAACCACTATACTGTTTTTTATAGTGGTTGCACAAGTTTGCAATCTCACCAACAGTGACAAGAGTTCTCTTTTTTCCATATCCCTACCAAGCTTTGTTGTTTGTAGATTTATTGATGATGGCCATTCTATAAGATGTGAGGTGAGATCTCATTGTAGTTTTTGTTTGCAATACTCTGATGATTAGTGATGTTGAGATCTTTTCATGTGTGTATTGTCCATCTGTATGTCTTCTTTGAAGAAAGTATATTCAGGTCCCCTACCCATTTGTTAATTGAGTTGTTTGTTTGGTGCTGAGGTGTATGAGTCTTTTTTATAAATTTTTATATTAACCCCTTCTTAGCTGTATCCTTGGTGACTATCTTCTTTCATTCAGTAGGATATCATTTTGTTTTTTGTGATGGTTTCTATGCTGTGCAAAAACCATTTTAGTTTAATGTAGTCTCATTTATTTTGGGGTCTGGGTGAGAGAAGTGAAATGATTAAAAAATACAAATTGGTTGTTACAAAAGTGTCACAAAGACGTAAAGTACAATATGAAAAATATAGTCAATAATGTAAAAATAATGCATAATATCAGGTGGGTACTAAACTTATCAAGGAGTAACTTCACAAATTATATATGAGGGCTGTATGGAAAAATTACAGCCATAAATTTCTCTATTTTTCATATTATATGCCTGGATACTTCCCAGACAGCCCTCATAAGTTTCTAACCACTATGTTGTACACCTGAAATTAATATAACACAATGTTGAATGTCAACTATACTTAAATAAATAGTCACAGGGATATATAGTACAGCATAAGGAATATAGTCCATAATATGATATAAATATATATAGTGTCAGATGGATAATAGACTTATTGGAGTTATCACTTTGTGAGGTATATAAATGTCTAAATACTATGTTGTTATGCATACTTGAAACTAATAAAAAAATACAAAAAGAATAAAATATCTAGCTGTAGGGAGCACGTGAGCCAGAAGCCAGGTCCTTTGAGAAAACAGGTTTTAGCAAGGCTACCTGTGTGCTTGGAGTCCACAGTTCAAGGGTTTTGCAAAGTAATCCACAGCTGGGTGAAGAAGGACAATACTCAGGATGTGGTTTCTGGCTTGGGTGGAAAAATATGACATTGGGAGCAAGGTTGTTTGGTCTCTGGAAATGGTTCGAGACATAACTTATGGCTTGACTGCTTTGAAGAGAATAACAATAATATAATCAGTAATACTTTAGCAACATGTACCAAAATATTGATTAAATGCAGTTATCCATTACTATATGTCCTAGTTAAGATGTACTTTCCAGTCTCGCTTTACTGATTTACCCATATGATCTCACTTGTTTTGTCCACCCTATAAAATAAACTCACTGCAACCAGACAGGGTCTCTGTGTCTCCGTAAGAGTGCAGAGAACCACCCGGTCCCAGCTTTTCTGTCTATGTCTGTGTCTGTGTGTTTATTTCTTCATTCCCCGTCACCTCCCCTCTGCTTCGCCTGTTCACCTGCACAGGTCATGGCATCTAGCAACAAACTTAACAAAGGATGTGAAGAACCTACACACTGAAAATTATAAGGCACCACTAAAAGAAATTGAAGAAGACAGAAAAATATACAAAGATACTCTATGTTTATGGATTAGAAGAATCAGCATCATTAAAATGCCCATATTACCCAACACAATATACAGATTTAATGCAATGCCCATCAAAATCTCAATGTATTTTTGTAAAGAAATAGTACAAAATAACATCAAATTTGAATGGAATCACAAAAGACCCTGAATAGTGAAAGCAATCTAGGGAAGAAAAAAAGAAAAAAACAAGGCCAGGAGTGTCACATTTCCTGACTTCAATTTATACTACAAATTGACAGCAATCAAAACAAGATAGTTTTGGTAGAAAAAAAGAAATACAGAACAATGGAATAGAATTGAGAACCCAGAAATATATATATATGTATACACACACACACACACACACACACACACACACACAGATAGTTATTGACAAAGAAACCAAAATTATACAATATAGATAAGACAGTGTTGTCAATAAATGGTGCTGGGAAAAATAGAATGTCATGTACAAAAGAGTCAAACTAGACTGTGATCTGTCACCACGTACCAAAATAAACTCAAAATGGATGAAAGACCTAAATATAAGACCTTAAACAACACATTCCATAGAAGAAAACATAGGCACTAAAATTATGGACCTTGGTATTAGAGAGGATTTTATAAATTTGAACTCAAAGGCATGGGAAATAAAAGGAAAAACAAATTAACTGAACTGTATCAAATTAAACAGGTTCTACACAGCAAAAGAAATTGTCAAGAAAACACAGAGGCAATCAACCAATGTAAGAAGATATTTGCAAACAATACCTTTGATAAGGGGCTAATAGAAATATATAAAGAACTCATCCAACTCAATAATAAAAACGCAAATAATACCATTTTAAAGATGGGCAGAAGACCTGAACAGACAATAGTCCTAAGAAGACATGAACTGGACAACAGATATATCTAAAAATGCTCAATTTCACTACCTATTAACAAATCAGATAAATGAAAATTTGATTTTGTACTTCGATTTTGCAACTTGAATTTTAAATTGCAAACTGCAAATTAAAACCACAATGAGATACCATCTCACACGTTAGAATGACCATTATTAAAAAAAAAAAAACAAAAAACAAAAAATAAGTGTTGGAAAAATTATGGAAAGAAAATAACCCTCATACACTGCTTGTGGGAATGTGAATTGTGTAAATTGGTCTATGGCAAACAATATGGAGGTTGCTCAAAAAATTTAGAATAGAATTATCATGTAATCTAGCAATCCTTATTCTGGGTATCTACTCAAAACATCTGAAAACATTTATTTGTAAAGATATGTGTACCCCAATGTTCATTTCAGCATTATTCATGGTGGCCAAGACATGGAAACAATTGAATTGTTTTTGTTTGTTTGTTTGTTTGTTTGTTTATAGCTGATCAGATAAAGATGATGTGGTACATATACTTGTATACAATGGAATATTGACCATAAAAAAAGATAAAAAACTACCATTTGCAACAATATGGATGCATCTTGAAATTATCATGCTAAGTGAAATAGGTCAGACAGAAACAGTTGAGAACCATATGATTTCAATCATATGTGGTATATAAAACTGAAAGCAGCAAATGAACAAAAAAACAAATGAACAAAAAACCAAACGAACAAAAAAGCAAATAAAAACTCAAGGGAGACAGGGGTTTATAGAAGAGCCAGAAGGGGGTTATATATATGGTAATGAAAGGAGAAATGACTCTGGGTGGTGAATACACAGGACAATACATAATGTACACTTGTAGCCTATATAATTTTACTAACCAATGTCACCTCAATAAATTTAATACAAAATTTAAATAAAAATTAAATATATATATATATATATATATATATATATATATATATATATATATATATGTATGTATATATACACATTTACATAAGCTTTTTGGAGAAGGATTTGGGTGATTTTTTTTGAGGAATTCAAGGAACAAAAGTATTCAAGAAATGATTTCTTCTTTACCCAAAATTTTAATTCAGTACATGCTTATTGAATAACCTCTCTATTTTGCATGCTATTCCTGGGGCTGTAGGTCCAGAAAAATAAGAATAGTTCTTACTTTCAAGAAGTTCATAGTCTAATTGGAGATGAGCTGGTAAATAAACAGCAGCAATTCAATGTGAGCTGTGTTATAATGTAGCAGTGAATACCATGCACTGGGATCACATAGAAAGAACTATGGAACTCCACATGGTAGAATCACAAAGGATTTCCCAGACAGGTATTATCAGATTTGATTGAAGCTTTCCAATGGTGTCTAAGTCTGTTGCAGGCACCATTGGAAAACTTTAATCAAATTAATTTTTCTGCAACAGGCAAAGACATGTAGATTTCTAAAGCCCATGATTTTCAACACACAATAAAGATTGACTTAACATTTCTTCTCTTGATCCTCTTATTTCTTCACTTTACTTGGCACTACAAAGGCTAGTAAATATCAGCGCTGAAAACAGGCCTCCCAGAATCAAGCTAGATCAATAATTTTTAAAATGGTTTTATCAAAGTCCTAAAATTTCAGAGTAATAGGGAGCTACCCCCATTCCTGCTTCAAATAAAATTAAACTGGCACCATTTTCATATTTGGGGTTTCCATAAAAGAGGTTTTATTTCAACATCATGCCTTATTGCTTCAAGTTGTTTTTTGGAAACCAGTTATTTAGTACTCCAAGACCGAAGGAAACAACAAGAAAATAAATGCTATGAAGACAAACGTGCTTAACTTTTACTTGTCAAAGACAGCTTTACCAAAATATCTTTTTAACCTATAACTCATCCAGTCCTAAGCTAGAAGCCCTGCCTAGTATACTTTATATTATAGCATGGCCCGGTATGGCCTTGTTAGAAGTGGAGGGCCAGAAAAGGCTGGAGGGGGCCAGAATTCAGGGTCAAGTATATCCTCCCATTCACTTGCTACCACATATTTACATTGAAGTTAGGTAAGTGCTTAGGGAAGACTGAGGCCTCAGGTAAAAGGCTCGTCTAGGTACATTACCTGACAAGCCAGTGACCAGAGAGTTACTTGGAGTATGACATGAATTAACAGGAATAGACCAAGAAGTAGCAGATGCAGAGCAAAAGGGAGTCCGTGTTTGGAAGTAGTCATCAGGAAGCTGGCTCCAAGATGGTCAGTCAATAGAGACAAGAACTTAGGCCGCCAGTCTTCAATTAGTCCAGTGAGATAAAAGCAGTTCTCTATTTTAGAGGCTTGGTGACCTGGAGAGCAAATCAAGGCATAGGGAGGAAGGCAGGAGCTTAATGATCAGAACTGGGGCAAAATGTGAATTTTTCCCAAATTGATATATAGTTTCATTACAATTGAAACAAAAATCAAGAGAAATTTTTGGTGGATAGAAACAAGATAATTCTAAAATTGATAAGAAACTGGAATAGCTAAATTTTTTTTGAAGAATAATAAAGGGAGAGAAATCACTGTAACCTATTTCAACACTTACAGTTTGCTACAGTAACCAAGAATGTGTGGTATGGAGGGTATAATCACATAGATTAATGGATTAGAATAGAAAGCCCAAAAATAGACCCACACAAATATATCCAAATAATTTTTGGCAAAAATGCAAGAGCAATTCAATGCAGGAAGGATGATCTTTTCAATAAATAATGCTAGTGAGTAGATATCTATTGGCAAAAAAAAAAAGAAAGAAAGAAAGAAAGCAAAAAGAAAAAGAAAGAATTATCAACTAAACCTTATCATCTTACACAAAAATTATCTTTAAATTGATGATGGACTTAAATGTGAAATGTAAAGCTATAAATAATTTTTTTTAAAAAAAAGCAGGAGTACAACTTTAGGATATTTTAGCTAGACAAACAATTTTTAGCTTCACATCCAGAGTATAATTCATAAAGGAAGAAATTGATAAATTGTATTTTATTAAAATTTAAATATATTCTTAGTGAAAAGACATGAAAAGGCAAGACATAGAGTATAAGGAAACATTGGAAACCCACATGATCAAACTATGATTAGTGTCTAGAATACATAAATAGCCCTTAAACTTGAAGAGTAAAAACAAATCTAATTAGAAAATAGGCAAAAGATACAGTGATGTTACCAAACACAGATCTGGCCACTCGTCATCTGTATCCAAGAACTCGAGTGACAAGGGGTGGTGAGGAGAAAAACAAACTTTATTCTAGAAGCTGGCAGCTAGGGAACATGGCAGACTCATGTTCTGAGGAAAAAATCTTCCTTGAATGGGAGTTAATTATGGGGTTTTATAGTAGATATGTAGGAAGAAGAGCAGAGGAGCTATGTTATTGCTTCAATATTGCTGTATGTGTAGTCATCAGAAACTGCACCGAGTTGCAACATGGATTCTAATGTCCAGGCACTTGGAAATACAGAGATTACTTTTTTTCTGGTCAGGGTTCTGACCAGATTAATCAGACCACCAGATATGTATACCCTCAGGGAAGGAAACAAGGCAGAGTTGTTAAATCAAACATTGAAAGTGGGGAAGAAATAGAAAGCTGGAGGCTGAAAAATTATAAAGTGCATCATACTGCATATTAGCCAAGCCTAACTACATTATTGATTTTTCCAAGTTATACCCTTATAAAAAAACATTTTACAGAAGAGAATATACAGATAACAACTAAGTACATGAAAAGATGTTCAAGGAGAGAATGGAGGAAGATTGCAGATTAGGTAAATGTTTTGTGTACTGCCTTCCAGGACCACATCAAAATTACAACAAACTTATGAAACAAACTCAAGAATCATCTGAAGACTAACTGATTAGAACCCATATAACTAACGATATAAAGAAGAGGCTACATTAAGACTTGTAGGATGGGAGGAGACAGAAAATGTACTGACACTAAAGCCATAGGTAGTAGTTGGCCACCAGGAGGGATATCTTGGTGTCAGAGGTCTCACTTGAATAGGGCAAGTTCCCAGCCCCACCCTGGACACGTTAGTTCAAGGATCTTATGTCAAAAAAAGAATTTCCACAATATTTGACAGGGAAAATCATCAAGTACTCTGTCCATCACAAGAAGACAGAAGGCAGATAGAATCACAGACACCGTCTCACAGGGCCCACACACAGACTCACTTGCTTGCAAACACACACATGGTCTCTGGTAGAAGGGTGGCAATGAGAGAGGCGCCAGAGACATGCAGGAAAGACTGATTTGTGTGGCTGCAAGGTGAGGTCTGAAAAAACAACTGCCATTATCTCTGTGTGGAGTTTACCTAACATGTAGTATAGAGGAGGGCAACATCTTAGCTATGTTAAACCCTCTCCAAAAAGGCCAAGTGTAAGACATCTTTGGTCTAGTAAAATCTGCCAGGGTGCACCACCTTGGGGACATCCGGAGTCCCTGCACCACACAGCTAATACTGCATAGCCTGTGGTGCTCTTGAATTCAGAGTGGCCAGTCCAACCCCACAAGCTGTGAAAGTTGTTTACAGCAGTGGACAGCCCACAGCAGCATTGGGAACTTTGAGTGGTGGGCAGTGAGTCACAATATATGACTACAGCTGACCTTGTTCAGCTTTCAAGGATCTGTGGGCCTGAGGTAAGTGTGGCTGACAGTGGTGTTCTCAGGGAATTTTGTGAAGTGGTTACAGGCCAGGCACTGGCACATGAACTCAATCTTCATTAACTTTGAAAAATCCACCAGCCATGCCTTGTGACTCCCTAATACACAAATCCACCTACCTAGAGCTGCATTGTGGGAGACACACTCAACACTAGGCCAATCAATCCAGCCTACATGCCTAAAAATCCCTTTCAATGTCTGAGTCTTATAAGCAGTTGGTAGATGGAAACAGGCCTAAGGTTCACTGGGCCTTTTGCTAAATTTCCCCCAGACCAATACTGGTAGCAGCTGGCCTTGGTTCATAATGAGGCCAACCCCACATGTCTACACATCCAGCACAGGCAGCAACTAACCACATATAGCTTTGTAGCTCTTCCCAGGTAGGCTCAGCCTGGTCAAAAGTCAGACTGAAATTGGCTTGCAAGAAAATCCCTCCCAAAAGACACCAGAAACAACATACCCAGAGGCTGGCTTCATAGCACATTAGAGCAGTACCTGGTTAGCTCCACAAGTGGCACAGCAAAGGGTGGTCCCAACAGACACAAGAGCCTGTGAAGACAAATACCTCTCTAAAGGGTCAGCCACCTAGCAGCAGCTCATATAGTGTGGGCATAGCCAATCTTCACAATCAGTCAGCCTGGGACTCAATCACATCCATGGAAATGCCAAAAGAAATTAAGGCTCAACTGTAACAGGTGAATGCATGCAAGACACATAAGGGACACTCCTGGCACACATTCACAGGAGATCAGGGAGACTGTACTGTTGTACCACACAAGACACATACTGCATAAGGCCACCCAGCAAAGGCTGAGTGACATAGAAGATGTATCTAATAAATAGAAGCAAATACAGAAAGTTAGCCCCAATGAGGAAATAAAGAAATGTGTAAAAAATAAAAAAAGGACAAACCTCCAGAAATAGAAGTAAATTAAATGAAGGTTACCAACTTACCAGAGACAGAGTTTAAAACAATGGTGATAAGAATGTTGAAGGAAATTAGTAAAAATTTCAACAAAGAGAGAGCAAGCATAAAGAAGGACATAGAAATTATTAAAAAGAACCAGTCAGAAATAAAGAACACAACAACTGAAATAATGAATACACCAAAAGGAATCAACAGCAGATTAGATGAAGCAGAGGACTGAATCAGCAACTTAAGGGAAAATGTAGCAGAATACACCCAATCAGAACAACAACAATAATAATTTTTTATTAAATGAAGTTTAAGGGGGCTTTGGGACAACTTTAAGTATAGCATTGGCACCAAAGGGATACCCAGAAGGAGAAAAGAAAAAGCAAGGGATTGAGAACTTATTTGAAGAAATAATGACTGGAAACTTCCCTAGCCTGATGTGTAAAATAAAAAATAAAAAAAAAGTCCAGGAATTACAGAGAGTCCAATATAAGATAAACCCAAATAAGCTCACACCAAGACACATTGTAATTAAAATGGCAAAGGTTAAAGACAAATAGAGACGCCTAAAAACAGCAAAACAAAAAACAAAAACAAATGAACAAACAAAAAACTAGTTACTTGCAAAGGATCTCCCATAAGATTATCAGTTGATTTGTCAAAAGAAACTTAACATGACAGAAGGGAGAGGCAGGAAATATTCAAAGTAATAAAAAACAAAGGTCTACAACCAAGACTACTCTACTCAGCAAGGCTATTATTTAAAATTGAGGGAAAGGTAAAGACCTTTCCAGACAAGAAAAAGCTGACAGCATTTTTACCACCAAGTCAGTATTACAAGAAATGTTAAAAGGACTACTTTAAGCAGAAGAAAGGAAAAAAAAAAACAAAGATAAAAATATGAATAATAAAATGGCAATGACTATGTACCTATCAATAATCACTTTAAATGTAAATGGATTAAATGACCCAAACAAACAAAAAAAGACCTATGAATATGCTGTCTACAAGACACTCACCTCAGATGGAAAGATACACATAGACTGAAAGTAAAGGGATGGAAAAAATATCTCATGCAAACAGAAATTTAAAAAAAAACTAAGGTAGCAATACTTATATCGGACAAAATAGACTTTAAAATAAAGACTATAATGAGAAAAAAAGAGGATATTACATAATAATAAAAGGATCACTGAAACAAGAGAACGTTACCTTAGTAAACATTTATGCACCCACATAGTATCACCTAAATACATAAAACAAATATTTGCTGACTTACTTGCAGATATCAAGAGTAACACAATCATACTGGGGAACTTTAACACACCAATGGACAGATTTTAAACAGAAAATCAGCAAGAGGGGTTTCAAGGAAAGATGAAAGATTAGGTGGATGCTGTCCTTACAACCTCCCTAAATCACATTAAGGTTGTAGATAAACTGTAGAACAGTCAACCTTGGTGACCATTGGAAGACTGGCTGAACAGAGCCCCTACAGATGAGAATACAAAAATAAAGCCTAATTGAGACCCTGTGCACAGGCCCCCTAGAGCTTTGCCTTGTCTACCCGAAGGCACTCTAGGTGTCTAAGTGATTGTCCCCACCCTACTAGTGGGGAAAGACTTTCTTACAAACTTCAGCAGGAGCAGCTGTCTGCAACTGCCTAGGGAGACTGATGCTGCTCTGCCACTTTTCTTTGGCAGATAATGGTTTGCTGCAAGCAGCATACTGCTTAACTACAACTGAAGAACACACACAACACACTCAAGGAACATTCTTAGATCCCACACACAGAGATCAGAGAGATTGTGCCGGTGTACTACACTGCATGCATACTACATAAGGACACAAAGCAAAAACTTAGAAACATAAGAGATCTACCTACTACATAGAAGCAAACACAGAGAGGAAGCCAGAATGAGAAAACAGAGAAACACATCTGAAGTAAAAGAGTAAGAGAAACTTCCAGAAATAGAACAAAATGAAATGAATGCAATCAATCTACCAGAGAAAGAGTTTAAAATGCAGGTTATAAGAATGTTTAAGGAGGGGAGTTCCCTGGTGGTGTAGTGGCTAGGCTTTGGTGCTCTCAATGCCACAGCCTCAGTTCAGTTCCCAGCCAGGGAGCTACAAAAAACCAAACCAAACCAAACCAAACAAACAAACAAAAGAATGTTTAAGGAGCTTATTGGGGGAGAAATCGACAAAGAGATAGCAACCATAAAGGACATAGAAACCATAAAAAAGCAACCAGTCAGAAATAAAGAATACAATAACAAAAATAAAGACTATGCTTAAAGGAATCAACAGCAGCTTAGATGAAACAGAAAATCAATTCAGCGATCTAGAAGACAAGGTAGCAGGAAATACCAAATTGGAAAAGCAAAAAAAAGCAAAAAAAAAAAAAAAAAAAAGAGAGAGAGAGAATAGTCTGAGAGACCACTCAGATAATAACATTTGTATCATATGAGATATCAAAAAAAGAGAGGGAGCCAGGGATTGAGAACATATTTGAAAAAATAGTGAGTGAAAACTTCTCTAACCTGATGAAGGAAATAGACATACAAGCTCAGGAAGTGCAGAGAGTCCCAATTGAGAGGAACCAAAACAGGTCCACACCAAGACACATCATAATTAAAATGGTAAAGGTTAAAAACAAAAAGAGAATCCTACAAGCACCAAGAGAAAGACAACTAGTTACTTACAAGGAACCTCCCATAAGACTGACAGTATTTCTCAACAGAAACATTGCAGATCAGAAGAGAGTAGAAGGAAATATCCAAAGTAATGAAAAACAAGGGCCTACAACCAAGACTACTTTGCCCAGCAAGACTATCATTTAAAATTGATGGAGAGAGAAAAAGAGCTTTCCAGACAAGAAAAGTAAAAAACAATTCACTACGATAAAGTCAGTGTTAAAAGGGTGTTTTTAAGCAAAAGAAAGGAGAAAATAAGGCAACAAGAGAAGATAAAAAACATGAATAATAACATGGTGATAACTATGTACCTATTAATAATCACTTTAAATTTAAATGGACTAAATTTGTCTTTTGACTAAGTCAAAAGACATAGGGTAGCTTAATGGACAAGAAAACAAGACCCAGACTTATGCTGTCTACAAGAGACTCACCCAAGAAGGAAAGACACACATAGACTGAAAGTAAAGGGATAAAAAAAGATATTTCATTCAGATGGAAATGAGAAAAAAGCTGGGATAGCAATACTAATATCAAATAAAATAGATTTTAAAATGAAGACTATAACAAGAAACAAAGAAGAGCATTACGTAATTATAAAGAGATCAATCCAACAAGAGATGATCACTCTTGTAAACTTTTATGTACCCAAGATAGGAACACCTGAATATATAAAGCAAATATTGACTGACATAAATGCAGACATCAATAGTAACACAACCACAGTGGGGGACTTTAACAACCCACTGAAATGAAGGGGAAATCTTCCAGACAGAGAATCAATATGGAAACGATGGCCTTAAATGACGCACTAGATCAGTTGAATTTAATTGACATTTTCAGAGCATTTCATTCCAAAGCAGCAGAATCTACATTCTTTTCAAGTGCACATGGGACATATTCCAAGATAGATCACGTGATAAACCACAAAACAAGCCTCAATTAATTTAAAAATTGCAATCATATCAAGCATCTTCCATGAATTTGGTAGCATAAAACTGAAAATCAATTAAAAAACAAAACAAAAGTGAAAAACACATAAAAACATAGAGGCTAAATAATATGATACTAAACAATAAATGAGTCAACAATGACATTAAGAAAGAAATCAAAAAGTACATTGAGACAAATGAAAATAAAACACAACCAAAAATCTTTGAGACACAGCAAAAGCATTCCTAAAAGAGAAATTAATAGCAATATAGGGCTATAAAATAGAAATAAATAAACAAACAAACAAACAAAAAAACAACAAGAAAAATCTCAAATAAAAAGTTTAACCATACACCTAAGGGAACTGAAATACAAAAACTGCAAACAAAGCCCAAAGTGAGTACAAGGAAGAAAACTGTAAAAATCATAGTGGAAATAAACATAATTAACACTAAAAAGACAATACTGAAACCATAAGCTGGTTCTTCAAAAAAATAATCAAAATTGACAAACCTTTAACAAGACTCCTCACGAAAAGAAGAAAGAGGACCCAAATAAATAAAATCAGAAATGGAAGAGAAGTGACAACAACAACAAAAAAACACAGATTCAAAATATTTTAAGAAAATATTGCACGCAACTATGTGCCAAAAAATTGGACAATCTGAAAAATATGGATAGATTCTTAGAAACATAGAAGCTTCCAAGGCTGACTCAAGAAGAAACAAAAAACTGAGTTAAACCAATTACTAACAACAAAATTGAATCAGTAATCAACAAATCCCAAACAAACAAAAGTCCTGCACCAGATGACTTCATGGGTGAATTTTACAGAAAATTTAAGAAAAAAATAACTCTCATTCTCCTCAAACTATTTCAAAAAAAAATTTTTTTAAAAGGGAGGGTCCTAAACTCATTTTATAAGTCCATCATTACCTTGAATCCAAAACCAGACAAAAACACTACAAAAAAAAAACAACAACTATAGATCAATATTTCTAATGAACATAGATGCAAAAATTCTCAACCAAATATGAGCAAATCAAATTTAACAATACATTAAAAAAAATCATACACCACGATCAAGTGGGATTCATTCCTGAGATGCAAGCATGGTTCAATATACATAAATCAATTAATGTGATAAACAAAGTAAATAAAATTAAAGCTTTGCATATTAATAGGTGCAGAAAAAGTGTTTGACAAAATCCAGCAGCCATTTATGATAACAACTCTCAGAAATGTGGGAATAGAGGAAACATATCTCAGTATAATAGAAGCTACATATGATAAACCCACAGGTAACATTATACTCAATGGGAAAAAACTAAAATCATTTCCCTTAAGATCAGAAAAAAGACCAGGAGGCCCACTGTCACCACTTTATTCAACATAGTCCTGGAAGTCCTAGCCACAGCAATCATACAAGAAAAAGAAATAAAAGGCATCCAAATAAGAAAGGAAGAAGTAAAACTGTCATTTGATTCCACTTCAAAATTATTGGAACTGATAAATGAATTTATTAAAGTGGCAGGATACAAAATTAATATCCAAAAATTGGTTGCATTCTTATATACCAATAACTAACTAATAGTAACTATCAGAAAGAGAAATTAAGAAAACAATCCTATTTACAATTGAATTTAAAAAAAAAAACCTAGGAATAAATTTAAACAAAGAAGTAACAGAGCTGCACTCAGAAAATTAAAAGACACTGAAGTGAGAAATAAATAAATATACATATACTATTAAATGGAAACACATACATTCCTCATGGATAGAAAGAATTAATATAAATAAAATGTCAACACTACCCAAAGCAATCTATAGAGTCAATGCAATTTCTATCAAAATACCAGAACTAGAACAAATAATGCTAAAATTTATATGAAACCATTAAAGGCCCAGAATAGCCACAGAAAACCAGAAAAAGAAAAACAAAGTTGGAAAAATTATGCTAACAGATATCAATTTATACTACAAGGCCACAGTTATCTAAATAGCATGGTATTGGCATTAAAACAGACGCATAGATCAATGGAATGGAATATAGAGCCCCCAAATTAATCTATATTCATATGGCCAATTAATCTATGACAAAGGAAGCAAGAATCTACATTGAGTTAAAGACAGTCTATTCAATAAATGGCGCTAGAAAAACTGGACAGATACATGCAAAAAAATGAATTTGGACCACCTTCTTACACCATACACAAAAATAAACTCAAAATAAGTTGAAGACAAATATAAGACCTGAAACTATAAAATTCCTAGAAGAAAATATAGAAAGTAATATCTGAGACATTACCATTTGTAATATTTTCAATGATATATCTCCTCAGGCAAGGGAAACAAAGGAAAAAATAAAATGGGACAACATCAGACTAAGAAGTTTTTCCACTGCAAAAGAAACCATCAACAAAATGAAATAAAAATCCTACAGAATGGCTGAAGATATTTGCAAATGAGGCATCTGATAAAGTGATAATATTTAAAATTTATAAGAAATTCATACAATACAACATCAACATAAACAAACAAACAAAGCAACCCAATTAAAAAATGAGCAGAAGACCTGAATAGACATTTCTCTAAGGAGGACATACAGATGGCCAATAGACACATGAAATGATGCTCACCATCACTAATCATCAGAGAACTGCAAATCAAAACCACAGTGAAATATCACCTCACTCTTGTTAGAATGGCTATCATCAGTCAATCAACCAATAAATGTTGGTGAGGATGTGGAGAAAAGTGAACCCTTGTGTACTCTTGATGGGATTGAACATTGGTGAAGTTACTATGGAAAACAGTATGGAGGTTCCTCAAAAATTTATAAATGGAACTACCTTATGACCCAGCAATTCCATCCCTGGGCATTTACACAAAGAAAGCCAAAACACTTAATTCAAAAAATTATACACACCTCTGTTTATTGCAGCATTATGATATGGAAACAACTTAAATGCCCATCAATAGATGAGTGGATAAAGAAGCAGTGGTACATTTACACAATGGACTATTACTTATCCATAAGGAAGAATGAAATCTTACTATTTGCTACAATATGGATGAAACTGGAAGCTATTATGCTAAGTGAAATAAGTCAGGCTGAAAAAGACAAATATATGATCTCACTTACATGTGGAATCTAAAGAACAGAGAAAATGAACAATCAAAATAGAAATAGTCCAATTGATGAAGTCAGATGGGAGGAAGAATGAAGGGATGGGTAAGAAGGGTAAAAGGATTAGGAAATGCAAATTGGTAGACACATAGTGGTTTCGGTGATGTGAGGTAGAGCATGAGGAGTATAGATAGTAATACATTGGACCCATGATGGGGGAACACTTCATAAATTATAAAGATGACTATGTAATGTGTTGTACACCTGAAAATAATATAAATTAATGTTGAATGTCAACTATTACTTCAAACTATATGTAAAGTCATGGTATGTAGTATATAGCACAGGGAATATAGTCAATCATGTTGTAATAGCTATGAAGTTATCAGGTGAGAAATAGACCTGTTGGAATTATCACTATATAAGGGCTGTAAATGTCAAGCATTAAGTTGTCTTGTACTTGTGAAACTAATTTTAAAAATACAAAAAGAAAAAAAAAAGAAAAAAAAGAAAATCAGCAAGTCAGCAGCAGACTTAAATGACAAACTAGACCAGATGGATATACCATATTTTGCTGTGTATAATAGACACCCATGTTTTGTGCCCGAACTTCGAACTTTCAGGAAAAAAAATCTTTCATTTTAATTTTTTTGAGATTTTTTATCTTGCAATTACATTTGATGTACAATATTTTATAGGTTTCAGGTATACAGCACAGTAAAGAGTCATTTATATAACTTACTAAATCCTCATTCTGACACATCTTGTTCCCCTCTGACACTATACACAGTTATTACAATTTTATTGACTACATGCCCTATGCTGCACTTTACATCCCTGTGACTATTCTGTGACTATAAATTTGTACTACTCAATTTCTTCCCCTCTTTTACCTACCCCTCCAGCTGTCCCCCCATCACCTCAACAAATCTAGGACCCATCTGACACAACACAGTAACCTTATTGATTATATTCCCATGTTACACTCTATATCCCCATAATTATTGCCTTGTAACAATCAAACTAAACTTTTGAATTTCTTCCCCTTATTTGACCCACTTTCCCATTCCTCCTCCCATCTTAAAGAAGTCCCTCTAACATTCTTTGTAGTGCTGAATTGGTGATGATGAACTCCTTTGTTTTTTTCCTTTTCTGAGAAGGACTTTATCTGTCCTTCAATTTTAAATGCTAGCCTTCCTGGATACATTAATCTTGGTTGTAGATCCTTGGTTTTCATCACATTGAATATTTTCTGCCATTCTCTTCTGGCCTGCAAAATTTCTGGTGAGAAATCAGTTGAGATTCAAATGGGTGTCCACTTATAAGTTACTTACATTTCTCTTGCTGCTTTTAGAATTTTGTCTTTTACTTCAACTTTTGCCATTTTAATTAAGATGTGTCTCAGTGTATTCCTGTTTGGGTTCATCTTGTTTGGTATTCTCTGTGTTTCCTAGGCTTGTATGTCTATTTCCTTCACCAGGTTAGGAAATGTTTTAGCATTATTTTTTCAAATAAGTTCTGGATTACTTGCTTTTTCCTTTCCTTCTGGTAATCCTATGATGTGAATGTTGTTACACTTAACGTTCCAGAGTAATTTCAAACCATTCTTGTTTTGTTTTGGATTGTTTTTTTCTATTTGTTATTCTAATTGGGTGCTTTCTCTGGCTTTTCTGGCAAATCACTGCTTTGCAATTCTATTTCATCTCATCTGGTGACTCTTTTTATTCCATTCTTCATTTCAGTTATTGTAATCTTTACCTCTGTCTGGTTCTTTATAATGGCGTGTATGTCTTCCTCTATGCTTACTATGTCTCTGTTGAAATTATCATTAAATTCCCTGAGAATTTTTATAACCATTATTTTGAGCTCTGTCTCTGATGAGTTGTTTGTCCCAATCACATTTGCTTTGACTTTCTGTGGTTTACATTTATTTTGAGCTCCCTTTCTCTGGTTTCTCATTCTGGCAACCTCTCTGTAGGTATTCTGCTTCTTAATCTGACACATGCTGCTGCAGTTTCTTTGGTGTTCACTGCTGATACTGGATAGACAGAGGTCTTGTGAGGGGAGAGGTAGCCAGGATTCATGCCTTTGTTTTCTTCCTGGGGCTGTGGGGCTGCGCAGGTAGTACAGGCTTACACCTTTCTATTCTCAGTTTGCTCCAAATATTCTATCCTGAGCCTTGGGGTCAGTTCTGTGTGCTGGTGTCTCAGACCAGCTAATTGTGGGCCAATAAGCATATCCATGGCCTCCTCTCTTTTTCTCCTTCCCAGGGCAAAGCAAGATTTGGCCACAGTTTGTAAGGGTGGAACAGTAGTGTTTGTGCCTTTGTTTTTTGCCTGGGGCTGTGGGTTGTGTGAATAGTATGGGCTTATTCCTTCCTGTTCTCAGTTTTCCCCAAGGTCTCTACGATGAACTTTGGGGTCCACTATACTGTATGCTGTCCCCTCAGAGGGTGCTATTTGTGGGTCAAGAAATGTGCACACAGCCTACTCTTTCTTTCTCCTTCCTGGCCAGAGCAAGGTAAAGCTGTGGCTCCTCACTGCCCCCTGTCACTCCTGCTTCTTTTTGAATCAGAGTGAAGATTGGCTGCTGCATCTCGTGGACCCAGCCTGCACATCCTGGGAGCCAAAATCAGGTCTGATTGTGGTGTTTCTTGGCCCCTGCCTCTGGGCCTCCTTTTCTCTATCCCTTTGGCTGAGTGAAGTCTAGAATGTTCACCCACCACCTTTATCCTCTTCTTCACCTCAGTGGTAGAGTTCCAAGTGAGTACTGGTGCATGGCCTGCATCTCTGCATTTCCCTTTTCTTCTCTCCATTTGTCCCTCTGTCCACCTGCAGGTATTTTGGTGCAAAAAGCATGTTTCTTAGCTGTGTTTGTGCATTGGATAGGAAGTACTTAGTTGACTTACAGATGTTTTATTTGTTGTTATCTCCAGGAAATTTTTGCAGGGCGCTCTCTCACACTGCCATTTTGGTGTGCCCCTAATTTTTTAGTTCAAACTTCTATTTGTTTATACCTAGGTACTTTTTTTGTATTATAATGGAATTCTGGCATTTATTTTTTAACATATTATGGTACAAGAAATTTCATGTAACAAATAATTACAAAACAGAAACATATACAAGTTACAAGAAATTTTATATGTACAATTTTTAGCCTGAAACCTATGTAATCCTTGCTAACAGATATCACCCCAATAAGTCTACCAATAAAAATAAATTTAAAAAAATTTATGTATAAAAAAACTTCATTATTGTATTCCAGGGTATTATTTTACATACTGATATAGTTATTGATTTCTAGATTTATGCTTTTAACTCATAAGTATAAATAAAAAATTAAAAACATTTATATAAATACAGAACTAGTACTACACATGTATAATGTGCATCATTATTTTTCCTCACAAATTTGGGCAAAAATGTGTTCATTACACATGGCAAAATATGGTAATTGATATTTTAGGGCATTTTACCCAAAAGCAGAATAATGTACATTCTTTTCAAGTGTACATAGAATATCTTCTAACATATACCACATGTTAGGGCACAAAAGAAGTTTCAATAAAGTTAAAGACTGAAATTATAGCAAGCGTCTTCTCTGACAACAAATATAAAATAGTAAATCAATTTAAAAAACTGAAAAAGACCCAAAAACATTGAGGCTAAGTTAAATGCAACTAAATAATGTTCATTAATGAGATCAAGGAAGAAATTAAAATATACATGAGACAAATGAAAATAAATACAAAATGACTCAAAATCTATGAGACACAGTAACAGCAGTCCTAAGAGGGAATTTCATAGCAATGGAGACCTACCTCAAGAGACAAGAAAACTCTCAAATAAACAGTTTAACTTTATACCTAAGGGAACTGAAAAAAAGAACAACAAACAAAGCCAAAAATAAGCACCAGGAAGGAAATAATAATCAGGAAAAAAAATTAATTAGAGCTCTCCCCCCAAAAAATAATTCCAAAAGAATAAGAAAAACAAGATCTGTTTTTTTTTTAAAGATAAAAAAAATTTGGCAAACCTTTAACTACACACATGAAGAAAAAAAAAAACAGAAGACCCAAATGAATAATATCAGAAATGAAAACAATATGACAACTGACAGCACAGGAATACAGAAAAAAATCTTAAGAAAATACTAAGAGGAACTATACACCATCAAATTGGACAATCAGAAATGGACAAATTTTTAGAAGCATACAATGTTATGAGGCTGAATCAAGAAGAAACAAAATTTGGGAGTTCCCTGGTGGTGTAGTGGCTTAAGGCTTCAGCGCTGGCGCTGTCAATGCTGCAGCCTGGGTTCGATTCCCGAACAGGGAACTACCCACATACAAAAAAAAAAAAAAAAGAAGAAGAAACAAAATTTGAACAAACCAATTAGTACTACCAAAATAAAATCTTAATTAACAAGCTCCTAATTACCAAATGCCCTGGACCAAGTGGCTTCACAGGTAAAATTTACCAAATATAAAAAAAAAATTAACACCTATTCTCCTCAAACAATTCCAAAGAATTCAAGGGAAGGGAATGCTCCCAAGCTCATTTTACAAAGTATTCATTACCCTGATTCCCAAACCAGACAAAGACATTGGAAAAAAAAAACTATAGACCAATATTTCTAATGAATATAGATGCAAGAATCCTCAACAAAATATTAGTAAACTGAATTCAGCAATACATTAAAATATTATACACCATATATGTGTATTTATTTCTGGGTTTTAAATTATCTGCATATATATATATATATATATATATATATATATATATATATATATGGCTTTATTTCTGTTTTTTAAATTCTGATCCATTGGTATGTGTTTGTTTTTCTGTCAATACCATGCTGTTTTTATTATTGTTGCTTTGTAGTATAAATTGAAGCCAGGGAGTAGTATATCACAATCTTTGTTTATTATTTGTAGGTTGCTTTGGCTATTTAGGGTCTTTTGTGATTCCATAAAAATATGATGACTTTTTAGTCTATTTCTTGAAAGAAATGTCATTTTGATCTTGTTGGAGATTGCTTTAAATCTATATTATGTCCATAGGTAAATTGGCCATTTTAGCTATTTTGATTCTCCCAATTCATGATCGCTCAATATCTTTTCATTTTTTTGTCTTGTTCAATTTCTTTTAGTAATGTCATAGTTTTCAGTCTTTTACATACTTTGTTAAGTTTATTACTAGGTGTTTAATTTTTTTGTTGCAAACGCAAAAGATACTGTGTGTTTTTTTTCATTTTTTCCTGAAGCTTGTTAGTATATAGAAATGCAATGAATTTTTGTACATTAATTTTGTATCCTGCAATTTTACTGTATTTGTTCATTGTTTCTAACAGTGTTTTGGTGGAGTCTTTAAGATTTTCTATATAAAGAATCATGTTATCTGTAAAAATTAACAATTTAATTTTTTATTCCCAATTTAAATTCCTTTTATTTCTTTCTCTTGCCTGAATGCTCTGATAACATTTCTAATAAAATTTTAAATAACAGGTGTGACTGAGAACATCCCTGTCTTCTTCCTGATTTTAGAAGAAAATGTTTCAGTTTTTCACCATTTAATATGGTATTTGCTAGGGTTTGTCATTTATGGCTGTTATTACGTTGGCATACTTTCCTTTTATACCCATTTTAAAATGCGTTTTGATCATAAATGAATGTTGTATTTTTTTATTAAATTTATTGAGGTGACATTGGTTAGTAAAACTACATAGGTTCCAAGTGTATAGTTCTCCATTGTCTACGTTTTGCATTGTGTTCTCACCACCCAGAGTCATTTCTTCTTCCATCACCATACTGCAGCTTCATACCCCCTTTTCCTCTGGCATCTATGAAACCATTTTCTGTGTTCATGAGTTTTCTTTCCCTATTTTAATTGTTCTATATCAGACTAAAAAGTTTTATTTACAACAAAAGAAACCATCAACAAAATGAAAGACATCTTATAGAATGGGAGAAAATATTCACCAATGAGGCATATGATAAAGGGTAAATTTCCAAAATTTATGAGAAACTCATGCAACTCAATACCACAAAAACAAATAATCTAATTTTTATTTTTTTTTGTTTGTTTTTTATTGCTTTTTGGTATATGGGTAGCTCCCTGGCTGGGAATCGAACCCAGGCTGCAGTGCTGACAGTGTCAGCGCTGAAGCCTTAAGCCACTACA
Source organism: Lyroderma lyra (assembly GCA_004026885.1). Classification (NCBI taxonomy): domain Eukaryota; kingdom Metazoa; phylum Chordata; class Mammalia; order Chiroptera; family Megadermatidae; genus Lyroderma; species Lyroderma lyra. The sequence goes on along the minus strand of PVJL010001716.1, from coordinate 93,428 downwards.
CCACCAGGGAACTCCCACTAATTTTTAAAATGGGCAAAAGACCTGAATAGACCTTTCTTCACAGAGGACATACATATGGCCAATAGATACATGAAAAGATGTTCAACATCACTAATCATCAGAGAAATACAAACCAAACCACAATGAGATACCAGCTTACTCCTGTCAGAATGGGTTATAATTATCAATAAATTAACCAACAACAAGTGTTGGCAAGGATGTGGAGAAAAAGGAACCTTTCTGCACTGTTGGTGGAACTGCAAATTTGTCCAGCTAATATAAAAAACAGTATGAAGGTTCCTCAAAAATTTTAAATGGGAACTACCTTATGATTCAGTAATTCCACTCTTTGGTATTTATCCAAAGAAATAAAAAACACTATATCAAAAAATATATATGTATACTTATGTTTACTGCAGCATTATTCACATTAGCCAAGATATGGAAACAACTTAAATGCTGATCAATAAATGAATGAATGTTGTATCTTGTCAAATGCTTTTTCTGTATCAATTGATTTAATTATATGGCTTTTATCTCTTTCTTTATGGGATTATCAAATTGTTCAATTAGTATATGTTAAACCAGCCTATGTTTCTGGAATGAACTTCACTTTATTATTATGAATAATCACTGTAATGTATTCTTATATTTGATTTGTTAGTATTTTGTTTAGAATTTTTGCATCTATATTTGTAAAACATACTGGTATTTTTCATTTGTGTGTATGTGTTATCCTTACCAGACTTTGGTATCAGGGTAAAGTTCGCTTCATAAAACCAGTTAGGAAGTATTGCCTCTTCTTCAATTTTTCCAAAGTGTTTGAGGGAGATTTATATTTAATCTTTGAATGTTCGTAGAATTTACTAGTGAAGCCATTTGGTTCTAGACCAGTGATTTCCAACTGTTTTCCACTTGTGTAACCCTTTGCAAACCCATTCCTATTGATTGTACCCCTTGTTTTTAAAATAACTGTTCTTAAATAGTGACACTTTTTTTTCAGTGCCTATCTTAATGTAAAATACTGGAAATGAAGTAATAAATTAGGGAAAAATTACTACACTGGAAGTACAAACCACAGATTCACTTATACGATATTTATAACACAGTTTAATATTCATGATGATGATCATGGATTTAAACATTAAGTAAAACAAACTACTTGAAAGGAATCACAATTAAAGAAAATGCACTTAATTTTACTCAGTCAATAACTAAACTGATCAAACAGTCTGGCTACAGATGTATTTATATATTTGGGTAAGTTTTAGAAATGTCACAAATGGATTGTTCTGAAACAGTGTGTAATATTTGGTAAAAGAATGGTTTGGGAGAAAGTTTCACAGCTCAGCAATAATTTGCTATTGTGATCTAATTTTGAAGTGTTTCCATTCATGGTGATTCAAGCCTAACATTTATTGCTCCATAACTAATGTTTTGCATTTTTACTTGTTTTTTCACTATTACTGATTAATTTTTATGTACTCCTGAATAGCCCAGCACATACCCCTGCATGTACGTGTACCACTGCTTGGCAATTGATGTCCTAGACATTTGCATTGGGGGAGATTTTGTATGATTGTTTCAATTTCCTTACTGTTGATTGCTATATTTAGATTTTTCAGTTCTTCATGATTCAGTGTAGGAAGGCTATATATTTCTAAGATCTTTTACATTTTTTTAGGTTATTGAATTTAGTGTCATATAGTCCTTCATAGTATTCTCATATGATCCTTTGTATTTCTGTGGTATTTATTATAATTTGTATTCTTTTATTTCTTATTATGTCTTTTTTTCTTGGTTGGTTCCCTGAGTGGGGATCGAACCCAGACCACAGTGGAGAGAGTGCTGATGTCTAGCCACTACTCCACCAGGGAACTCCCCTCTTTTTTCTTTTCAACTTAGTGTATCTAGCCAAGGGTTTGTCAATTTTATTAATCTTTAAAAAGAACCAGTTGCCTATTGCATTAATTTTTGTATTTTTTATTGATAAATTTATTGAGATGACATTGGTTAGAAATAATTACATAGGTTTCAGGTGTGCAATTTTATAGGGCATTGTCTATGTGTTGCATGATGTGTTCACCACCCAGAGTCAGTTCTCTTTTCTTCACCATATATTTGACTCCCCCACCATCTTCTCCCACCCCTCTCCCCTCACCTCAGGTAACCACTAAACTATTGATTATTGTGTTCATGAGTTTTTATTTATTTGCTGCTTTAAGTTTTATATTCCACATATGAGTGAAGTCATAGCTCTTGGTTTTTTTTGTCCTCTATTGTATTTAGTTCTGCTCTAATTTTTATTATTTCCTTTTTTCTGCTTACCTTATGTTTTATTTATTCTTCTTCTATTTTTTTTAAGATGTCATGTTAGATAGTTTATTTGAAAGTATTCTTGTTTCTTGAGATAGGCAGGTAATTATATAAATTTTTCTCTTAACACTGCTTTTGTTGCATTCCATTTATTTTTATGTTTTACTCTCATTTGTTTCTATGTATTTTAATTTTTTCTTTAATTTCCTCTCTAACCCAGTCATTTTTAATAGCATGTTGTTTAATCTCCATGTATTTTTGGATTTTCTCTCTGTCTTTTTGGAGTTGATCTCCAATTTCAGAGTCTTGTGGTCAGAGAATATGCTTGGTATAATTTCAATCTTCTTAAGTTTGCTGAGGCTAGATTTATGTCCCAGCATTTGATCTATCCTTGAAAATGTTCCATGGGCACTTGAAAAGAACATATAGTCTTGTGTTCTAGCATGACATGCTCTGTAAATGTCAATTATGTCCAATTGGTCTAATGTGTCATCTAAAGCTGATATTTCCTTACAAGCACTCCCCATTTAAAGACCAAGTCCTGTATCTATGACTAGGTCACTAACCTAGTTGGTCAATAAGCAAGGAGCTTAATGGCAGATGACTTGTGGTATGTCATGGCACCACATTATTTATTTTTCAATAGATATCACACAACACCACACTGATAAACAAAATATATAGTCTTGTGTGAATGCAAGTGCTTTGTGTAGTGACTACTAACAGACTGCAGGAGCAAGACAAAGTCTGAGAAAGAAGATTCACCATGTTGGCGAACTAATCGTATGTTAGTGCAGTCATTAAAGGTAGGTCCTTAAGTGAGGAGTGGCTGTATTGATTTTCTGTTTGGATAAACTATCCATGGCTATCAATGGGGTGTCCCGCTTGTAAAATTGTGTTTTTGTCAGTTACTCCCTTTATTTCTGTTAGTAGTTTTGATGCTTCACAACTGGGAGGAGATAGGTATATATATATATATATATATATATATATATATATATATATATTACATCTGCCTTTTTCTGGGTGCCATTTGCTTGGAGTATTGTTTTCCACCCTTTCACTTTGGGTACATAGTTGTCCTTGTAGCTCAGCTGTGTCTCTTGGAGGCAGCATATTTGGACTTTTATTTTTTAATTTAATCTCCTACTCTGTGACTTTTTATTGATGAGTTTAGACCATTTCCAATTAGGGTGATTATTGATACATAATGGATTTTCTATAGCCACTTTATCTTTGTTTTCTTGTAGCTCAGTGCCCTTTTGTTTCTTTGCCTTTTTGTTTCCATCTGTTATTTTAATTTGGTGGTATTCTATAACTTTTTTCTATTTCTTCTTTTTTGTTATGTATCTCAGTTTTTGCTTGTTTGTTTGTTTCCTTGCTTTTTGTTTTTAGTGGTTGTCATTGTTTATGTAAAAGAAACTTTCATATATACATTAGTGCTTTTTTTGCATTCTGTTTTTTTTTTTTGGTTGGGTAATTGGTTCCCTGACTGGGCGGGCAATGAGAGTGCCAAAACCTAGCCACTAGACTACCAGGGAACCCCCACCCCAGTACTTTTTCTTAATCATGCTTCTTACCACAATTCCCATTTGTAAATTCAGATCTTTACTTTTTTCCCTTTTATTATTTTGTCATGAATTATTTCTATCTAAACTGTGAGGTGATTCCTGAGTTGCAGTAGCAAGTTGTGTTCTTCTCTTTTTATGTTCTTATCTTCTTTACCCTTTATGATATGCTTAATTGTGTAGTGCCATATTCTCTGTGAGGGTTGCCATTTTGTGCTTCTGTCAGTCTGTTAGTAATATTGCTCATGTTTTTTTGTTTTGTTTTGTTTTTTTGGTTTTATGGCTTTTTTACTTTTTAGCTTTTTGGTTAAGGTTGAATAGCCTCCTTCAGTATATCCTGTAATGTAGGTCTTGTGGTGGAAAATTCCTTCAGCTTGTGTATATCTGGAAAGATTTTTATTCTTTATTCATATTTAAAGATGATTTTCCTGGATAAATTATTCTTGGCTGGTAATTTTCCTCTTTCAATAGTTTGAATATTTGATTCTACTCTTTCCTGGCTTATAGAGTTTCTGTTGAAAAGTCAGATTATAGTCTAAAGGCCTTTCCTTTATAGTTTACAGTCTTCTTTTCCCTGGGTGCCTTAAAAATTGTTTCTTTGTTGTTGATCTTTGACAGTTTCAATATCATGTGCATTGGAGAAAGACTGTTGGGATTGAGTTAGTTAGGTGTTCTGTTTGTCTCTTGCATTCAAGGATTTTTTCCCCATAAGTTTTGTAAGTTTTCATTGACTATTTTTTTACTACACTCTTTGTACCTTTCTTGCTCTCTTATTATTCTGGTATAACCATTATTTTTATGTTGCTCTTTCTGATGAAGTCAAAGAGTTCTTGCAGTGGTCTTTTACTTCTGTTAACTCCCAAGTTTCTTCTTATATCTGTGTCATTTTCAAATTTCTATCTTTCACATTAGTAATTCTTTTTTTTTTTTTTTTTTTTTTTTGGTATGTGGGTAGTTCTCTGGTAGGAATCGAACCCAGGCCGCAGTGTTGACAGTGCCAGCGCTGAAGCCTTAAGCCACTACACCACCAGGGAACTCCATAATTCTTTCTTCTATATGGTCAGCTCTGTTTCCTAGGTTAGCTATTTAATTCTTCATCTATTTTATTGATTTCTTCATCTCCAGAATTTATATTTGGTTCTTCTTTAAAATTTAAGTCTCTTCAGTAAATATCCATTTTGTTTGTTGTTTTTATATCTAAGTTTTTTAAACTACATGTCTGAGTTTGCTTGTGTCTCCTTGAGTTTTTTTCAGAACTGCAATCTTGAATTCTCTGTCATTGAAGTAATACATATCCATGTCCTTAAATTCATTTTCTGGGGACTTTTTATTTTCTTTCTGAGCAGATTTGTTCCCTTAGTTATTCATAGCAATTAATGTGTTTCTCCTTCTGAGAATCTACCTACAGGAGTGGATTCTATAGCAGGTAGATATGAAGAGATCATTCTTATGCTTTTTAATAGGTATTGCTGGAACATTTTATTTTATTTTATTTTATTTTATTTTTGCTTTTCGGTATGTGGGTAGCTCCCTGACTGGGAATCGAACCCAGGCCGCAGAGCTGACAGCACCAACGCCGAAGCCTTAAGCCACTACACCATCAGGGAACTCCCTATTTTCTCTTTTGAGCTGCAACACTTCATTTTTTCTTGGTTATTTCATCCTCTTGCAAATGGGTCATTTCCTGGGAGTTGGGCATCTTCTCTGTGACCAGGTCTCATTGGTCTCAGTGCACCATTCCTGTGGGAGGATGTAGTGGGTGATGGGGCTCTGGGCCTCTCAAATTCCAATACTTCCACTGCAGCCAGAGCAGCAGCACTTGTGTATCTCAGCTGCCCTGGGCACCCATGGTGGTTTCACCTGGAAAATGTGAGGGTGGTGGTGAAAGAGGTGGCAAGTGTGTAATAGTTGCTGCCAGGCTGAAGCTGTTTAGCCCCTACTGCTCATTTTTTGTCACTGGCATTAGTCACACTGTGGTCTGCCTCTCAGGATTTGTCTCCCCAGTTCCCAGGGCTGTAGATATTCTGTTCTTTAACCTGACACACACTGCTACTGTTTCTTCTGGGACCCTCTGCACTACTGAGAGGATGTGAGCAAGAGGAGCTCTGGGAGGGTGTGGGGCGGTGGCCAGGTTCTGTTTTCTGCCTGATAATAATGGCTGATAGACTGCAGTTGTGGCACTTTTGTAGTCAGCCATTACCCTGAGATCTCTGCCCTGAGTGCTGGTTTCAGCCATATTATATGCTGATTTTTCAGGCAAGAATGCTCAGAGCCACAGAGGGCATACCTATCATCTCACCTACTTCTTTCCTCTTCCAGAACTGCAGTGAGCTCTGGACTGTGTCCTGTGGCCCCCATCTTTGCACTTCCCACCTCGTTTGCTCATCCTGTTTCACCCACCTTCAGATATTTTAAAGCATGGTTCTCTCAGGTGTGTTGGTAGTTTGCATAAGAAATCCTTTGTTGAATTACAGATGTTCAATATTTTGTAACTTCCAGGACAGATTTCAAGGAGCTCTTCTCAAGCTGCAATTTAAATGACATTTCTCAGTTGCATTTTTTTTGCCCCAATAACCAAGTATAAAGAGAAATTAAGAAAACAATTTCATTTACAATTGCATCAAATTATACCTATGAATAAATTTAACCAAAGAAATAAAAGATCTGTACTCAGAAAAGTATAAGATATTGAAGAGAAAAATTGAAGAAGACACAAATAAATGGAAACATACACCATGCTCATGGATAGGAATAATTAATATTGTTGAAATGTCCATACTACCCATGCAATCTATGAATTCAATGCAACCCTTATCAAAATACCAATGATATTTTTCATAGAACTAGAACAAATATTTCTAAAATTGATATGAAACTATTAAAGACCAAAAGAGCCATGGCAATTCTGAGAAAGAAGAGCAAAGCTGGAGGTATCATGCTACCAGATATCAAATTATACTAAAAGGTCATAGTAATCAAAACAGTATGGTATTGGCATAAAAACAGACACATAGATCAATAGAACACAATAGAGAGCCCAGGAATAAATTCATGGCTCTAAGGTCATTTAATCTATGACACAGGAAGCAAGAATTTGGAAGAGGGTTAAGTTTATTCAATACATGGAGTTAAAAATAAAAACTGAACAGATGCATGTAAAGAATGAAACTGGACTACCTTCTTATGCATATACAAATAAAAGAAAAATGGTTAAAGATTTAAATGAAAGACCCCAAACCATAGAACTCCTAGAAGAAATAGGCAATAAACTCTCTGACATTGCTATTATTGATATTTTTTCCTGCTATTTCTCATTGGGAAAGGGAAACAAAATAAACAAGTATGACTACATCAAACTGAAAATTTTTTTCACAGCAAACGAATTCATCATCAAAACAAAAAGACATCCTACTGAATAGGTGAAGATATTTGCCCATGATACTTCTGATAAGTGGTTAACATCCAAAATTTATTTTAAAATGTATAAAACTTAACACCAAACAAATAAACAATCCAATTAAAAGGTGAGCAGAGAACCTGACTAAGCACTTCTTCAAAGAGGACATACACATGACCAATAGACATATAAAAATATGCTCAACATAATTTATCTTCAGAGAAATACTGATAAAGACCACAATGAAATACCACTTCTCTCCTGTCAGAAGGCTATCTTCAATAAATGAACAAACAGTTGTTGTCAGGAATATGGAGAAAAGGAAACCCTTGTGTACTGTTGGTGGGATTGAAAATTGGTGCAGCCACTAAGGAAAATAATATGGAAGTTCCTTTAAAAATTAAAAATAGGTGAGTTCCCTGGTGGTGTAGTGGCTAGGCTTTGGCGTTCTCAATGCTGTGGCCTGGGTTCGATTCCCAGCCAGGGAACCACCACCAACAAAAAAAGACTACATTATGATCCACTAATTCTACTTATGGGTATTTATCCAAAGAAACCGAAAACACTAATTTGAAAAATATATGCACTCCTGTGTTCACTGCAGCACTACTTTTTTCTTTCTTTCTTTTTTTTTTTTTTTGGTGGTTCCCCAGCTGGGAATTGAACCCAGGCCACTGTGTTGAGAGCGCCAAAGCCTAGCCCTGCACCACCAGGGAATCCCTACTGCAACACTATTCACAATAATCACAATATGGAAACAACCCATCAATAGATGATCGGGTAAAGAAAAGGTGATTATGTAATATGTGTGTGTGTGTGTGTGTGTATAAAAATGGAATATGGAATATTACTTTGCCATTAAAAAGGATGAAATCTTACCATTTGCAACAACATGGATGGACCTAAAGGAAATTATGATATGTGACATATGTCAGACTGAGAAAAACAAATACCATATTATTTCATTTATGTGGCATCTAAAGAACAGAATAAACAAAGAAAGAAAACCAAAATAGACATAGATAAAGAGAACAAGCTGATGGTTGATAAATGGGAGGGGCTTTGGGGACGGGTGAGAAAAGTGAAGAAATTAAGAAATACAAATTTCTGGTCACAAAGTCATCACTGGGATATGAAATATAGTATGGGAAAATATAATCAATAATATTCTAACAACTATGTATAGAGTCAGATGGACACTAGACTTATTGAAGGGATCACTTCATGAATTATATAAATGCCTAACCAGTGTAGTGAAACTAACATGAAATAATATGGAATATCAGCTATAATTAAATATATGTGTCATCGGATGCAAATATAGTGTAAAAGTATAGTCAATGCTATTGTAATATATGTATGATGTCAGATGGGTAGTAGACTTGTTGGGGTTTTCACTTTATGAGGATGGTAAATGCCTAATCAATATGCTGTTTTTTATACCTGAGACTAGTAAAAAAATAAGTTCAACATCATCAGCCATTTGGAAAGTACAAATTAATATCATAGTGAGATGTTGCTATACTTCTATCATGAAGGCTAAAATAACAATCGTGGCAATAGCAAGTGCTGATGAGCATACAGAGAAACTGGATTACTCATGTATTGCTCATAAGCTTGTAATATGGCATGACCACTTTGAAGAATATTTTCAAAGTTTCTTTTAAAAAGGAAAACATAAAACTAACATGTGACCCAGTAATTGCACTCTTGGGCATTTACACCAGAAAAGTTATAACTTATTTTTATACCAAACCTGTACATTTATAGCAGTTTTGTTTGTAATAACTAAAAACTGGAAACAAACCAGATGTTCTTCAACACAGGAATGTTTAAACAAGTTCATATCATGGACTACTACTCAGCAATAAAAACAAAAAATTGTGTGAAATAAATGTAATCCCCAAAGGTTGCATTGTATATTATTCTATTTATGTCATATTCTCAAAATTACACAATTACAGAAATAGAGAACAAATTAATGGTTGTCAGAGTTAAAGGGTGATATGTTGATGAGAGAGGAGAGGGCATATCTATAAAAGGGCAATGTGAGAATCTTTGCTATAGTGAAAATAATCTGTATCTCGACTGGATCACTGTCGATATACTCTTTGTAATTTTATAATTTTATAAGAGGTTAACATCGAAGGAAACAGGATAAAAGGGTATGCAAAATCTTTGTGTAAAATTTTGTGCAACTGCACATGAATCTACAGTTATCTGAAAATAAAAAGTTTATTTAAGAAAACTATCTTGATTATTCAGTTTTTTTAGATCTCCTTAAAATTGTGCCCCCACCAATAAAAGCTCACTCATCTCATCCTACTCCCAGCCTTTATCCATCTCTTTTTTATCTCCAAGGCCTAACATAGACCAGGCCTTCAGTTAATTCATGCTGCATAGGTGAGGAGTGAATAATAAATCTCCCTCAGAGCAGTTATTCCCAATCATGCCATCTTCATAGGGAGAAACACCATGTCTCGTCTCCTCTCCATGTTTGTTTCTTTCTCCCTTGGCATTAAAGATCAACTATTAACACTGTTGAGGTGATCTAGATTCAATTTGTGAGCCCAAGTATATCAGTGATCTTCTACCTTTTCCAGATCCATGTAGAATATACACTACAGTGAAAATAAATCTAGTCCAGGTGTTGAAAGCCTTAGCATCTAATTCAATCTCAGCAACTCAATGGCTCTTGGGTTTTGGACAAGTCACCTTACCTTGAAGACTCAGTTTCCTTATTTGCCAAATGAAAATAACCTTCTTATCAAAAGAGGTTTTCAACCTGGAAAATGCAGTGTATCTGAAAGACATATGAAGACCCATTTTATACTTCCTTATCCCTGTGAATTAAAATGACACAAGAGGAAAGGTGTGGAAAGAAGATAATGGGATATAGAAGGGTGATTGCTTAAGATCCTATTTAGGGGTGGCAGTGTTATATTGGCACAGTTTTTTTTTTCTTTTTTTCCTAGTAGACCTTGAAAATCACCTCAGTAGCCAATATCAGTTAAGGCAATGTGAAAAATCCTTGCTATAGTGAAAATGTTTCATATCTTGATTGTATCATTGTCAATATTCTCGTTGTGATATTGTTCTATAATTTTGTAACAGGTTACCATTGGGGAAAACAGAATAAAGAAGTACACAAAATCTATCTGTATAATTTTTTGCAAGGGCATGTGAATTTACAATTATCTAAAAATAAAATGTTTCAGTGGTGGACACCTCTCATTGGTAGACTTCTCACTGGTGGACAGCCTCAGATTTATTTCTATTCTTTTTTTTTTTTTGCTTTTTTTTGGTATGTGGGTAGCTCCCTGACTGGGAATCGAACACAGGCCGCAGCGCTGACAGCGCCAGCGCCGAAGCCTTAAGCCACTACACCATCAGGGAACTCCCTATTTCTATTCTTAAAGGATTTTGAAATATTAAAAAGTGAAAAAAATGGCAGTTCCTAAAAAAGTTAGAGTTAATACATAACCCATCACTTCCCTTCTGAGTATATACCCAAAAGAAAAGAAAATACTTACATATCCACGCAAAAATTTGTATATGATGTTTATAGCAGCATTATTCATAAAAGTCCAAAAGGTGGGAACAAGCACAAAAGTACATCAGCTAATGAATGGATAACCTAAATATAGTATATCCTTACAATGAAATATTATTTGTCCATAAAAAGGAATAAAACATTGATCACATGCTAAAACACAGATAAAGCTTGAATACATTATGCTAAGTGAAAGACGCCAAACAAAAAAAGCTACATGTTGTATTATTCCATTCCTATAAAATATCAGAATAGGCAAATCTATAGGTAGAAACTAGAGTACTGGTTGCCAGGGCCTGGGAAAAATAAGAAATACAAATGAGTATGGGGTTTCTTTTGGTGATTATGAAATGTTCTAGAATTAGATAGTGGTAATGGTTGTACAACATTGTGAATGTAATAAAAAATCACTGAATTGTACATTTGAATAGTAATAGTATATTTTTTAAATATGTGGTATGGTCATCTGGAGATAATGAGAAAAGTTACAACTTAACGCCTTACATGAATGTGACATTAAGGCCAAATGGGCCTTTTTGTCCCCCTTCCACTCTGATTCCATTCTTTGATAGGCTGTGCTTAAGGATCCCTCAATATACACCCTTCATATGTCTGTTAAAATTATAGCTGAATCCACTAATGCCCCCATCCAGGCTCAGCTCTACCCTAATTTCTAAGTGTATTGGCAAGACATATAATAACCTCTGCCTACTGTCTTATGGGGTCTAAAATATACATTCTCAAACTTGAAGTTGAGTGTCCCTTTGCAATAGCTGAACTTTCCAAGCCTTCCTTTTCCCAAGCCAACCCAGGACTCTGGTCTCAAGAACCAGACTTGGTCATGTAGGTGATGTCATTCTGTAACTTTCCAACTTGTCTTCTTTGCTGTATTTGCGCTCAAGTCTGCAGTGCTATATTCCTGATATTTTTCCTTTTTTTCTGTTTTTAAATTTTATTTTTATTGTTAGCCTTATTGGGATGACATCTGTCAGCAAGAATTATATAGGTTTCATATTTTTCCATTTTGGTGCTGATGGTTACTATGGTTGATAACTGCCAAGTTCCACTCTCCCTTTCCTTTCCACAGATACAAAGCACTAATATGACTCATCATTCTTTGCCATTCTTTCACTGCCTGTCAGTGCCTTCACTTGGGATGGATCTGACCCCCACATCTTCTGACAACTGATGATTTCCTGGAGCAGAATCTTCCAGAATCTCAGATGCTACTTGCCTACTGATTTCCAAGTATTTTGAAAGAGTATGGATCCTTCACTGCCTGACCCATTCACTGCAATGCTTAACATAGTGCTGCCACTTCAGGAATTTGGCCCTGATCCTGGACCACTTAACTATACTCTCCTTACCCAACCTCTATAAACTGGTTTATTGCATGCTCCATGTAAGAATTACTCGCTTTAGCAAATAAAGTACAGGATACCCAATCAAATTCAATTTTCAAACAAACAAAACAAATAATTCTTTAGTATGACCCAATATTTCAGATATACTAATTATTTGTTGTTTATCTGAGATTCAAATTTAACGGGGCATCTTGTATTTTATTTGACAAACCTGTCCCCATGGGAGTTGGCATAAGCTTAGCCACTCTATCCCTTCATGCTACTTACCTATCTTGTCACCCCCACTTCCTTCATGTGCTGCCTGATTTGTTTATTTTAGTTCTTAAATCTCAGGATTTCTGGTTATTGGTAAGGGTCCTCCTCTTGCCTGTTCTTCTAGAGTTGCATCTGTTCTCTATTTTAAGTCTGCCCATTCTTCATTCCAGAATAATAATAAGAGCTATTTGAGCACTTATGTGCCAAGACTGTGCTGAGTTCTTTACCTGTACTCTCATTTTATCTTCAAAGCAGTTATTATTTTAATGCCCATTTTACAGATAAGGACTCTCGGGTGCAAACAGGTAAAATAAATTTACACAAAGCCACTTACTAAATGGCAAAGCTAGGAGTTTACTCATAGTAATTTTCATGTTTCTAAGATAATTATTTTCTATTTAAAAAGGGGTCTATATCAGAATTTAATTATTTTTCTTTCAATTTTGAAAATTAACTCAAATTTTTATGTTGCCAGTTATAGAAACACAACTTCACTTTTTGCAGGATGATTTATTATTAAGTAATTACTAGCATTTATTAAGTACTTACTATACTCTAGGAACTATGTTAACACTTTACATATATTAATTACTTTTATTATCACAATACCTCTATGAATTGGGCATTACTGCTATTTTCCTTTTATAGCTGCAGATACAGAGACAGACAATTTAACTAGCCCAAGGTCACCTAGGTAATAAGTAACACAGGATAAAACCTATACAACCTGGCTAGAGAACTCATGTGCTTAACACTGTGCAATACTCTATATCAATAAGTTAAATAAAACTTTAGTTTTTTAGGTCTGTGTTGTTCAAATTAGGATGTTTTGAGGGATGCAAAACAATTATTTCTTTATATTATTCAACCTTCAGAATCCTTGTACTCTTTTATATTGTTGATTTATAGCATTTACCTTTACTCTTTTCAGTTTATAGGCTCCATGGTTGGAAAGCAGGTTCAGGAACTCATTTTGCAATAATGAATTATTAGCTGTGATATGCTCTTTTACAGTCTCCTTGGCTTTTGTTCACTGAGCAATGATATAGTGTTAAAGCTACAGGATTCCAACAGATACTTAAGATGAATTTTTCCGCAGGTTGAAGATGGCCAAGTGGTAAGTGAAAATATTAAAATCTTAATTTTATTCTCTTCTTTATTTCTCACCTCTTTTCACAAGAAGGATTTCATGCAGTTTACAGAGATACACACACTGTAACAGAAAAAAAAGTAAAAGAATAAATAAGCACAAATGTAAAATAAATACATAAAATAAAATAAGGCCAGTGATAGAGACAAAATATAAATTCTTGCATAATTCCTAGTGGTAGCCACAAATCAATCTCTGAGTTTCCTAGCAGCCAAAGTCAAAATAAAACCAAAATGTATCAGGCTTTTCATAGAATTCATGAATAGGGGGAAGCAAACCTGTTTCCTAGAATTCCCTTGTCTTTAAAAAATGGATTTTAGGTGACATCAGGAAAATTAAAGAGTAAGGAGCTCCATATCCATCCCCTTAAAGAAAAATGGAAGAACAAGCAAAAACTGTTAGAACTAACTTTGTTAGGACTCTGAAAAACAGTCACAGATTTACAGTAATCAAGACAATTTCAATTAAGAAATTCTTGTGGTAATCAAGCATGTGGTGTTTTTATTTGTCTTTGTGCCACACTGTACCCAGTTTAGCAATTATCTTGAAGATGACATCTAGATTTGCAGAGTGGGACCCTGGCCTTTGGTTCCAGAAGAAGCACGACAGAACTTATTTGCAAATTATTATATAAGCCTATTCTAACTTCTTTATGGGCTAATTTAAGGATTGATTCAAGGAGTTTATCTCTGTCTTGCCTCACTTAGAATTCACTAAGTCCAGAAAACTAGTGGGCATGGCTTGAAAACACTGTAATGCAAGGAAGAGGAACAAGCCACAGATGACTAGGACAAAAGACTACTTTTGAGATATGCAATAGGCCTCTTTAGGACAGGAAGAGAACACTGGGAGAGAGTTACCATAGGAATTTAGGGAATTCAAAAGTACTTGTGCATATAAATAAATCTAGAAAGTCACATATGTACACAAAGCACGCATGCTGCATGCTCAAAAAACAAACAAACAATAAAACAACAAAAATACTTAAGGGAGTTCCTTGATGGTGTAGTGGCTTGGGGCTTCGGCATTGGCACTGTCAGCGCTGCGGCCTGGGTTCAATTCCCAGTCAGGGAGCTACCCACATACCAAAAAGCAAAAAAACAAAAAAACAAACAAACAAACAAAAAATACTTAAGACTTCAAGCTTTCACCTTGGGCTGATCCCTAGACTCAATGCTTAAAGTCTAAGTACGCACTATGTTTTGAAGAAAGGGCCCCGTACACAGCCAATCTGTAATGACAGAAGAGGTGTATTTCTTTTGTTTACTTGTTTGTTTACCAGATGAACACAAGCTAAGAAACTGGAACTTCAGTGGCCACACACAAGAAATCTATCTTTGCAAAAATAATTAGGTAAAGTCACTAGACAAACAAGTATAGCTTTTAAAAAGACACAATAGCAAACCATGGAGAACAATGAAAATCATATTTCCATTATTATCACATTATAATATTTAAATGTGCAGTTTTCAAAACCAACAAAATCACAAGGCATACACAGAAACAAGCAAAAATGCACAATTATAAAACAAAGTAAATTTACAAAAACCATCCCTGCACACGGCCAGACATTAAACTTATTAAACAAAAACTTTAAAACAATTGTATTAAGTACACTAAAAGTACTAAAAGAAACCATGAATATAAAAGCTAAAGAACATCAATCAGGAAAATTATGTATGAACAATATAAATATTAAAGTGTCCAGTCACAGACCATAAAAACGAATAAAAGAGAGACCTGTGATATATACCATCAAACATACCAGCAGACATATTATTGAAGTCCCAAAAGGAGGGGAAAAAAAGAAGAGAGAGAGAGAGGAGAGGAGAAAAAATAGTATTTGATGAAACAATGATTTAAAAAATCCCCAAATTTGATAAAAGACACACACACACACACACACACACACACACACAAACACATACACGTGTGTTTTTTTAATATATATATATATATATCCAAAAACTCAAAAAATTTCAGGTAGGATAAACTGAATGTCATCCACAATCAGACATATTATAATCCTGCTGTCAAAAGACAAAGACACTGAGAGAGACTTGAAAGCAGCAAAAGAGAAGCAACATGTCACTTACAAGGGCTCCTCAACAAAATAATTGATACTTATCAGAAACACTGGAGACCAGAAGGAAGTGGGATGATGTATTAGAGTGCTAAAAGAAAACAAAACTTTTGACCAAGAACTCCACATTTGGCAGAATTGTCCTTCAAACAGGAGGATATTGAGACACACAGAGAAAAACTAAAGTTGAAGAAATTAGTTATCAATATATCTATGCAATAAGAAATGGTAAAATGTTGACATGCTTCAAATTGATATGAAAGGAAATTAGGTAGTAGCTAAAAGCCATATGAAGAAATAAAGATCTCTTTAAGGTAAATACATGGACAAATTTAAAAGCCAGTATTATTATATTTTTGGCTTGTAATTATTATTTTTTGTACAGAGTTTAAAAGATAAACTCATAAAAATAATCATAAAGATGTGATTTGTGACAACAACATAAAGAGAGACAGAAAGGTATAGGAACAGTGTTTATATGTTATTGAGCTTAAGCTGGTATTAATTCAAGTTAGATTGTTGTAAATTTAAGGTAATAAATGTAACCTCATGGTAACAATAATGAAAATATACACAAAACAAAATGAGTAGGTAATCAAAATGGTGTACTACAAAAAGTCAACTAACACAAAAGAAAGCAGTAATAGAAGTAATGAGATTTTTTTAAAAGTGAGATTTAGAAAAATGGATTTTTAAAAAGTGATTCAACTATGTACTATTTAAAAGAGATTCTTTAGACTCAAAGATGCAAGCATGTTAAAAGTGAAAGGATAGAATTGATTTTGCATTCAAACAATGTCTAAAAGAGAATTGGGGTAATTATACTAGTATAAGACAAAATTGACTATACTGGAAAAATTGTACAATGGAAAAATAGGACATATTATAATATAAAATGGTAGATTCATCAAGAAGATGTTATAATTGTACATATGCACACCAAACAACAAAGCTCCCAAATATATGAAGCCAAAACTGACAGAATTGAAGGGAGAAATAAACAATTCTATAATAATAGTTGGAGGGTTAAAACACCACTTTCAAAAATGGATAAGAGAAGTCGACAACAATAAGGCCATAGGCAGCTGAGCAACACTACAATTCAACTAAACCTAAGAGATATATACAGAACACTTTACCCAGCAATAGCAGAATACACATTCTTCTAAAGTGCACATGGAATATTTTCCAGCATAGAACATATTATAGGCCACAAAATAAAGCTGCTATTCACACCATATACAAATGTTAATTCAAACTGGATCGGTGGCTTAGATATAAAAGGTTAAAACCGTAAAACTCTTAGAAGAAAAGATAGGTGTGAATCTTCATAGCCTTGAATTTATCAATGGATTTTTAGATATCACATCAAAAGCATGAGCAGCAAATGAAAAAAATATTAATAGATAAATTGGAACCATAAAACTTAAAACTTTTAAGCATCAAAGGAATCGTCAAGGAGAGAACTGACTCTGGGTGGTGAAAACAATTCAATACATAGACAATGTACTATAGAATTCCACACTGGGAACCTATGTAATTTATTCTAACTAATGTCACCCCAATAAATCTAATTAAAAAAGAGGAGAACCATAAAAGTTTGAATAAAAGATAATAGTCTTTAGGCCTTGGGAAAAAAAAAGCTGGAGCGGCGAAGGGAAGGAGAGGGGAAGTAGGACTTGAACATAGAGGCTGTGGTACAGGTGGTGGCTCTGGTGACAGCCTGGCCCAGACAGGCAGATATGAAGGTGGTGGCATTTGATCTCCCTAGGGGCCATCAGGAGCTCAGCACAGACTGAGCATGAAAGGACAGCAGGCACTCACACCTTTTGTCTTCTGAGACAGAGGCAGCCTGGCTGGGGATTGAACCCAGGCCGCAGTGTTGAGAGCAGCGAAATCTAGCCACTACACCACCAGGGAACCCCAGGTGGAGATTTTCACGAGACTTTCAGTTACCTTGATGATGTCCCATTTAAAATAGGAGACAAATTCAAAACACTAGCTAAAGTTAGTTTACCAATTGACTTGTCTTTCCCTGATTATTTGCAGGTTGTCATAGAAATACAGTATGACTTCTCCTTGGAAAAGAAAACCATTGAATGGGCTAAAGATGTTAAGAAAATCCAAGAAGCCCAGTGGAAAGCAGAGTGCAAGGCTGAGGAAGCCAAAGTTAAAGTGAATTCTAAGGGTGGTCCAGATAGCAAAACGAGCTTCTGCAAAACTCACAGTACAAACACAATGTCATCTCCTATTAACCCCATCCTTGCCAGCTTACAACACAACAGCATGCTCACCCTGACTCAAGTCAACAGAAGTGCCACAAAACAAAAAGTCCTCAGCCCACCTCACACAAAGGCAGATTTCAATCCTGCTAACTTTGAGTGTGAAGAAGACCCATTTAAAAATCTAGAGTTAAAAACTGTTTATGAGAAGGAAGAGCTGAGAAATATTCTTGTAGGAACCACTGGACCCATTATGGCTCAGTTATTGGATAGTAACTTCCTGAAAAGAGGCTCTGGGTCTGTGTTACAGGATGAAGAAGTACTGGGATCCCTGGAGCAGGCAACACTAGATGTCAAGCCTCTTTATAAACCCAATGGCTTTATAACTTTACCACAGTTGGGCAACTGCGAAAAGATGTTGCCATCTTTTATAGTGTCCCTTCCCACATCCCTGCAGTAAGCAATATCAATTCTCTGTCCTTCCCCAAACTTAACTTTGATAACAGCAGCCAAGCTGGCAAGCACTTTCCAGAGCACATTCTACCTCCACAATAGCACTTTCCAGAATCCCCTAGTCTTCTACTCAAAGCGGTGACAATGAGCTCAATGGGCACAATACTCTTGGGCTTTCAACTTTGAACTTGGACAATGGCACAGAGGTGCCAATCCTGACCCCTTCTGATATGATCTTCCAGATGCCTTCCCTCTCTGTCTTGTCTGTATGCACAGAAGAATCATCACCTCCAAATACAGGTCCTACTGTCATAACACCTAATTTCTCAATGTCACATGTACCCAACACTCCCAGCTATTCTCAGGCTTATTCTGTACTGCAAATGCTGTCCCTCACTGAGTGACAGTGTGTGGAGACAGTGGTCAACATGGGCTACTTATATGAGTGTGTCCTGAGAGCCATGAAGAAGAAAGGAGAGAAAATTGAGCAGATTCTCAACTATCTCTTTGCATATGGACAGCTCTGTGAGAAGGGCTTTGACCCTATTTTAGTGGAAAAGGCTCTGGAAGTCCATCAGTGTTCACAGGAAGAGATGATGGAGTTTCTTCAATTAATGAACAAATTTAGGGAAATGAGTTTTGAACTGAAAAACGTTAAGGAGGTTTTGCTATTACACAACAATGATCAGACCTCATGGCTCCAGTGGGAGCCAGCTAAGACAAGGCCCTGCCTAAACCTTGCTACAGAACTACCCCTGTGGGAGGCCCTGAGGAGCTCACCTGTGGGGAAGAACGAGGGGCACACTTCCGGATTTTCTTTTGGGGGTGCAAGATCAGGTGTGGAGACTGTGATTATCCATCTCTATGAGCCTAGGCCCTGACCTGGGGAGAAAATGGGGAATATTTGGGCATGTGACTGTGCCCAGAACTGTCTTGGCTCCTTCCATATTAAATGTATTGGTATTTTGAGGAGTGTCCTTCCCACCTTCACCCTCCAGAGACTTCTCTGGTTTTTCTGAGGTTGATATATCCTCAACAGAAACCTGGCCCAGTGGCCAAAGTCAGGAAGAAGGTGAGAAGGCCTGATTCAGTGCTGCACTGGGGCGAGATGCTTCCCTCCCCTGCAGTAGGGGACTAAACTAATTCAGGTGAAGTGCAATTGAAAGAATCTTCCAGGGTTTTGGTCCCCTCCCCCTTAACAAACACCCTTAGTGTTACACTGGCTCTGTAATGTCTCTGAAGTACAAAGAATTCCCTTTTCCCAATGGGGCCCTGAGTTTGCCTCTTCTGCCAGGCAGTTACCATGCTTCCCTGTTACTTTTGGCTTGGTTTGAGCCACAATCCTGTGTTACCAGGATTTTAAAGCACCCTGCACTAGGAAACAGCTGTTAGATTAAAAAATCTTTGGCCTCTCCCAGCACATCAAGTTGGGGAGAAACAGGCTGATTTAGTTGCCCAGCACTAATTTCACCTCAGTTCTCCTTGGGAAATGGCCTCTTCCTCCTGCTCCTTACTCTAGGATGACACAATGAGTAACACCTAATCATAGAAATCAATCTCTTTCTTTTGTAATATATTGTGCATCATTAAATATCTAAATACAAAGGATATACAATCTTGATGAATCTAAAGTAAATTGCTACCTATTTTGATTCTTCAGACAGACCTACTAATAAAAATCTAAAAGATAAAAAAAGAAAAAAACTTGAATTATACAATGGGAGAAAATATCTGAAAATCATATATCTGATAATGGTTTAATATCCAAAATATATAAAAGGCTATTACAACTCAACAACAAAAACTGAATTTTAAAAAATGGATGTCTTAGTTCAGGCTTCAATAACAAAATGCCATAGACTAGGTGTCTTAAACAACAAAAACTATTCCTCACAGTTTTGGAGGCTGAAAAGTCCAAGATCAAGGTACAACTGATTTTGGACCTCCATGAGGGCTCTCTTCCTGGCTTACAGATGACCACATTTTCACTGTGCCCTTACATGGTAGAAAGAGAAAGAGAGCCCTAAGAACACTAATCTTATCACGGGGGCTCCAACCTCATGACCTTATTTAAACTGTCAAAGGCCTTAACTCCATAATTACCTGTCAAAGGCCTTAACTCCAAATATCATCACATTGGGAGTTAGGGTATCAACATACAAATTTATGGGGAATAACAACTTACAGTCTCTAACAATAGGCAAATTACATAAATAAACATTTCTCCAAAGAAGATATACAAATGGTAATAAGCACATACAATATGCTCAGCATCATCAATTATTAGAAAAATGAAAAATCAAAACCACAGTTAGACAATACTTCACACCTAGTAGGATATCTCTAATTAAAAAAATAAATAGTACAAGCAACAAAAGCAAAAATCAACAGTGAGACTATATCAAACTAAAAAGCTTCTAGAAAGCAAAAAAGAAACAATCAAAAAAATTGAAAGGCAACCTATAAAATGGAAGAAAATATTGGCAATCCATAAATCAGATAAGGATTTAATATTAAAAATAAAGAAGTCATACAACTTAACAAAAAACAAACAATCCAATAAAACATTCCAATGGTCAACAAGTACATGAAAAGATGCTCAACATCCCTAGTCATTAGGGAAATGTAAATCAAAACCACAATGAGATATGATCTCACACCTATTAGAATGGTTATCATCAAGAAGAGTTGGCTTTCAAATTTATGTCCTGTATGAATAATGTCATGTTTCTTGACTTTTCTCATCTGACTTATTTTGCTTAGCATGGTAATCTCAAGATCCATCAATGTTGTCACAAATGGCAGTATTTCATCTTTTCTTATGGCTGAGTAATATTTCATTGTGTATATGTAACACTTCTTCTTTATACAGTCGCCTACCAGGGATACTTTGGCTGTTTTCATGTCTTGGCTACCGTGAATAATGCTGCAATGAATATCCAGGTACATATATTCTTTACAGACAAAAATTTT
This sequence comes from Lyroderma lyra, assembly GCA_004026885.1. Lineage (NCBI taxonomy): Eukaryota > Metazoa > Chordata > Mammalia > Chiroptera > Megadermatidae > Lyroderma > Lyroderma lyra. The sequence continues at coordinate 72,094 of PVJL010001716.1, read as the reverse complement.
CAGATTTTTTGGATAGATACACAGAAGAAATATTGCTGGGTTATATGGTAACTCTATTCTTAAATTTCTTTTTGCTTTTATTTATCTCTCTCTCTCTATTTATCTATCATCTATTTATTTATTCTCTTTCCATCACCATTCATTTAGCTTCCCATCCCTCCTCTCCCATTCCTTCCCTCTTCTCCTCACCACTTCCCACTTGCCCCCAAATAAACATTAAAATATTGATTGTGTCCATGGGTTTTTTGTTTGATTGTTTTTCTTGCTGCTTTCACTTTTATATTCCACATATGAATGAAGTCATACACTCTTTGTTTTTTTCTGTCTGGCTTATTTCGCTTAGCATGATGTTCTCAAGCTCCATCCATTTTGCTGCAAATGGCAGTATTTCAACTTTTGTTGAGTAATATTCCATTGTGTGTATGTATCACAGCTTCTTTATTCAGTCATCAATTAAAGGGCACTTTGGTTGTTTCCATGTTTTGGTCACCATGAACAACACTGCAATGAATATTGGAGTACATAAATCTTTGTGGACTAAAGTTTTCAAGTTTTTTGCGTAGATCTCCAGAAGGGGGATTACTGGGTCATATGTTTTTTTATACATTTTTTTTATTGCCAGGCTTATTGGGATATTACTCAGCTATAAGAATAGATAAAATACTGCCATTTACAACAAAATGGATGGACCTAGAGATCATCATGCTAAGTGAAATAAGACAGACAGAAAAAACCAAAAACTGTATGATTTCACTCATGTGCGGAATATAAAACTGAAAGCAACAAAGGAAAAACAAACAAACAAACAAAAAACCCATGGACATAATCGATAGTTTAATGCTTAATTGGAGGTAAATGGAGAGGGTGTGGGAGAAGAGGGAGGAGGTGTGAGAGGGAGGAGGGGGGAGATAATATATAGTGATAAAAAGAGAACTCACACTGGGTGGTGAGCTTATAATGCAACAAGTTGATGATGCATGGTAGAATTGTACACCTGAACCTATGTAATTTTTGCGAACCAATTTTTTGAGGAACCTCCACACCATCTTCCTTAGCAGTTGTACCAGTTTGCACTCCCACCAGCATTATGGGAGAGTTCCTTTTTCTCCATATCCTCTCCAGCAGTTGTTATTCTTTGTCTTGTTGATAATAGCCATTCTAACAGGTGTGAGGTGGTATCTCTTTGTGGTTGTGATTTGCATTTCCCTGATAGCTAATTAGGATGAGCACTTTTTCATATGTCTGCTGGCCATTTGTATTTCTTAATGGAGAAGTGTTCGTTTAGGTCCTCTGCCCACTTTTTAATTGGGTTGTTTGTTTTTCTGTTGTTAAGTTGTATTAGTTCTTTATATATTTTAGACATTAGACCCTTATCAGATGTTTTTTTTGCAAATATTTTCTTCCATTCAGTCGGGTGTCTCTTTGCTTTGTCAATGCTTTCTTTTGCTGTGCAGAAGCTTTTTAGTTTGATATAGTCCCATTCATTTATTTTTGCCTTTACTTCCATTGCCTTTGAGGTCAGGTTCATGAAGTCCTCCTTGAGCCCAAGGTCTATAAGTTTAGTCTCTATGTTTTCTTGTATGCACATTATTGTTTTGGTCCTTATATGAAGGTCTTTAATCCATTTTGAGTTAATTTCAGTTTATGGTGTGAGTTTACATTTCAGATTCATTCTTTTGCATGTATTTCTCCTGCTTTCCCAGCACCACCTACTGAAGAGGCTGTCTTTTCCCCATTGCATATTTTTTGCTCCTTTATAAAAACTTATTTGTCCATAAATCTGTGGATTTATTTCTGGGTTTTGAGTTCTGTTCCATTAGTCTATGTGTCTGTTTTTCTGCCAATACCAAGCTGTTTTGATTATTGATGCTTTGTAATATACACTGAAGTCGGGGAGTGTAATACTATCAACCTTATTCTTTTTATGTAGTATTGTTTTGGCAATTAGAGGTCTTTTGTGGTTCCATATAAATCTGGTAATTCTTTTATCTATTTTGTGAAAATATGATTTGTGGGATTTTGATAGGAATTGCATTAAATCTGTAAATTGCTTTTGGGTAATATGGTCATTTTAACAATGTTAAGTCTTCTGATCCATGAACACGGAATATCTTTCCACTTCTTTGTGTCCTCTTTGATTTCTTTCAAAAGTGTTTTATAGTTTTCCGTGTATAAGTCTGTCACGTTCTTTGTTAAGTTAATTCCCAGGTATTGCATTCTCTTTGTTGTGATAGCAAAAAGAATTGACTCTATCATTCCTTTTTCTGAAGATTCATTGTTTGTATATAGGAATGTTGTTGATTTTTGTACATTGATTTTGTACCCTGCAACTTTACTGTATTTTTTTTATTGTTTCTAATAGTTTCCTGGTGGAGTCTTTGGAATTTTCTACAGAAAGAACTCTTTTTCCCATTTTTGATACCTTTTATTCCTTTCTCTTGCCTAATTGCTTTGGCTAGAACTTCCAGTACTATATTCAATATGAGTGATGACATGGTCGCATCCTATCTTTTTCCTGATTTAGGGGAAGGGGCTTCGGTTTTTTTCATAGTCAGTGATATTCTCTGAGTGTTTGCCATGTATGGCCTTTATTACGTTGATATACTTTCCTTCTATACCCATTTTTTTCCAGTGTTTTGATCATAAATGGATGTTATATCTTCTTGAATGTTTTTTCTGCATTCATTGATATGACCATATCATCTTTATCTTTTATTTTGTTTATGTGGTGTATCACATTGACTGATTTTCATATAGTGAACCATCCTCATGCTCCTTGGATGAATCCCACTTAATCATGATGTATAATCTTTTTGATGCATTTTTGTATTCTATTTGCTAATATTTTGTTTAGAATTTTTGGATCTGAGTTCATCAGAGATATTAGTCTATAGTTTTCTGTTTGTGTGTTCTCTTTACCAAGCTTTGGTGTTAGGGTAATGTTGGCCTCATGAAATAAGTTAGGAAGTATTGCTTGATCTTCGATTTTTTGGAAAACTCTGAGGAGGATAGGTGTTAATTCTTGTTTGAATGCTTGGTAGAATTCGTTGGTGAAACTGTCTTGTACAGGGTTTTTGCCTCTGGGGAGATTATGGATAGTCATTTCAATTTCTTTACTATTAATTGGTCTATTTCAATTATCCAATTCTTGGTTCAGTTTAGGTAGACTATATGTGTCTAGAAACTTGTCCATTTCTTCTAGCTTGTAAAATTTAGTAGCATAAAGCCCTTCATAATATTTTCTTATAATCCTTTGTATTTCTGTGGTATTAGTGGTAATTTCTCCCCTTTCATTTCTAATTTTAGATATTTGTGTCCTTTCCTTTCATCCTTTGATTAGTTTCACCATGGGTTTGTCTATTTTGTTGACTTTCTCTTTGTAATATTAATTTTTTCATTGTCCTTCTGTTCTCTAATTAGTTTAGCTCAGCTTCAATTTGTATTATTTCTTTCCTTCTGTTGACTTTGAGTTTTGTCTGCTCTACTTTTTTCAGTTCTTTATGATGGGATGTTAATGTATTTACTTGTGATTTTTCTTATTTCTTAAGATAGGCCTGATATTAATTTCCCTCTGATAACTACTTTTGCTGTGTCCCAATAATTTAGATATGTTGTATTTTCATTGTCATTAGTTTCTACATATTTTAATCTCATTTTTTATTTGTTATTTCATCCAGTCATTGTTTAATAAGATGCTGTTTAATCTCCATGAATATGTGTTTTTTTTCTGCTTTTCTTTTAGAGTTCATCTCCAATTTCAAAGCTTTGTGGTCTGAGAATACACTTGGTATAATTTCAACCTTCTTGAATTTGCTGAGGCTACTTTTATGTCCCAGCATATGATCTATCCTTGAGAATGTTCCATGTGCACTAGAAAAGAAGGTACAGTCTCTTTTTGCTGGATGAAGTGTCCTGTAAATGTCAATTATGTCCAATTGCTGTAATGTGTCATTTAGAGCTGATATTTCCTTATTTATTTTCTGTTTGGGTGATCCGTCCATGGCTGTTAAGGGGGTGTTTAAGTCTCTCACAATCATTGTGCTTTTGTCAGTTTTTCTTTTTAGATCTGTTATTAGTTGCTTTGTATATTTTGGTGCTTCCTGGTTGGGAGCATATATATTAATTAGTGTCAGGTCTTCTTCTTGTTGTATTTATCACTAAGTGATGTTCATCTTTTTCTCTTGTTATCTTATTTAACCCAAAGTTTCTTTTTCTTTTTTTCTTTTTGGTATGTGGGCAGCTCCCTGGCTGGGAATCGAACCCAGGCCACAGCGCTGACAGTGCCAGCGCTGAAGCCTTAGGCCACTACACCATCAGGGAACTCCCTGAAGTTTCTTTTGTCAGATATCAGTATGGCAATTCCTACTTTCCTCTGGTTACCATTTGTTTGGAGTATTGTCTCCCATCCTTTCTCTCTGAGTCTGTGTTTATCCTATGGCTGAGGTGTGTCTCTTGGAGATAGCATATGGATGGGTTTGCTTTTTAATCCAGACTGCTACTTTGTGTCTTCTTATTGGTGAGTTCAGTTCATTAACATTTAGAATGATGATTGGTATATGAGGATTTTCTATGGCCATTACTGTTTTGCTGTTGTTTTATTTTTTCTTTCTTTCTTGTTGCCCCAACTCTATTCCCATTTATCCTGATGTTTTGTTTCAGCTCGAAGAGCCTCCTTCAGTATCTCTTGAAGTGCCAGCCTCATGCTGTTGAATTCTCTCAGCTTCTGTGTGTCTGAGGTCTTTATTCCTTCTTAATATTTGAAGGATAATTTTGCTGGATAATTTATTCTTGGCTGGAAGTTTCTGTCTTTTAAAGTTTTCAATATTTGCTTCCACACCCTTCTGGCTTGTAGAGTTTCTGCTGAGAAGTCTGATGCCAGCCTGATGGGTTTTCCTCTAAAGGTTATAGATCTTTTTTCCCCTGGATGTTTCGAGAATTATCTCTGTTTTTAGTTTTTGATATATTTAGTACCATGTGTCTTGGAGAAGATTTGCTAGCCTCCAGGTATCTAGGGGACCTATTTTCTTCTTGAATTTGGGATTCCAGATCTTTCCATATGTATGGAAAGTCCTCATCTACTATTTGTTTGAGGATGTTTTCTGTATAGTGCTCTGCTCCTTCTTCTAATCCTAGAATCCTGATGTTTTGGTTTATGGAGTCAGATAGTTCTTGCAGAGTTCTTTCAATCCTTTTTGGTTCTATACTCCCTATCTTCCTCTTTGTGAGATGTTTCTGTATTCTGATCTTCAATATCACTAATGTTTTTCCTTCTTGTGGTTGGCTCTGTTTCCCATGGCAGTTATTTCATTTCTCACTTCTTGTAGTGTTTTATTTACCTCTTGAATTTCCATTTCCTTCTTTCTTATGGTTTGCATTTCTTTGTTAAACTGTTCCTTTTGTATATGGATTTCCTTTCTGAGATCATTCTTCTCAGCTATGGTGTTCTGCCAGTATGTTTTCATTTCTCTCAGAGCCTTTAGAATGGCGACTTTATAATCTCTGTTACTTAGTTCATAAATTTCTTGGTCTATTCAATTCTTTTTTTTTTTTTTTTGGTTGGTTCCATGAGCAGGGATTGAACTCAGGCTGTGGCAGTGAGAATGCCGGAACCTAGCAAATAGACCACCAGGGAACCCCCACTTCTTAATCTATAAGATGTTTTCCTGGAGATTTTTCATTTTGTTTCTGAGCAGCTTTAAATCCGAAGTTACTCATATTGTCTATTGTGTTCTTTTTCTTTGGCACGAGGAGAGCCCAGGAGCTCTCTTTATTTCTCTGATTAGTATTTTTGTGGTTTCTTGCTATATAGCAGACAGTAGTTAGCACTAGGGGGCAAGTTTTGGTAGAGAGGGGAGGTGTTTAAGACCTCTCTCTGGTCTCCAGCAGTGTTTGCATGCTGGCCACATTGGTCCTCAGTCTCTCTGCTTCCTGCAGTTCATTGGGGAGGGTGTAGGAGAAGGAGGAGGCCAACAAAATATGTACTGGAGTAGCCACGGGCCCTGCAAGAGCGCTGGTGAGAGTGCCCTGCATGCATGAGCCAGGGTTCCAAATCCGCGGGCCTGATGCCACAGGCACTGCAAGGGCAGTGGTCACACACGTGCATGTTGCAGACCAGGAGAGCACTGGGAGCTGAAGTGCTGTATCTGGGGCTTTATTTCAGCCTGTAGCTACTTAGAGTGCTCATTCAGCTTTCTTGCTACTCAAGAGTTTCAGAGGCCGGCTCCCAGGCTTTGTCTCTAACATGCTGCTTTAAATTCCAGCTCCTTCACGATCTCCCAGTGTTCCGCCACTCTTGCTTTTACTCTTGTTGCCTCTTGGCCACCTCCTTCCCATGCATTGTGCTGCTCCCTGATTTCTTTCTAGTTCCATCACTTAGCATCAATGGGGTTTGTTTCCAATCCATCTCTGCTCCTTCACTTCTCTCCTCCCCCCCCAACCTTTAGGTGTATTCTTGAGATGCGTGGATTTCTCAGTTGTCACTGTGCCACTTAAGGTTTTCTTTCTTGGCTCTTGGATGGCCATTTAGTTGTGTTTTCTGGGAGAAGTTTTAGGTAACTCCTCCCCAGTTACCATCTTGCCCTCCTCTATTAATTTTTTTAGAAACCCCCATACTGTTTTCCACAGTGGTTGTACCTACTTACATTACCACCAGCAATGTATAAAGGTTCCCTTTTCTCCACAGCCTCTCCAACACTTGTTATTATTTGTCTTGTTGATGATAGCCATTCTAGTAGATGTGAGGTAATATGTGTACCTCATTGTGGTTTTGATTTGCACTTCCCTAATAGCTAGTGAAGTTGAATATTTTTTCATTTATCCATTGGCCATTTGTATGTTTGTTCAGAGAAGTGTCTGTTAGGTACTCTGCCCATTTATTTTTAATTGAATTGCTTGGTATGTTGTTGATGCATTGTGTGAATTTTATATATATATTAGATATTAGCCCCTTATTGGAGGTGTTTCTTGCAAATGCCTTCTTCCATTTGGTTTGTTGCCTCTTTTTTTGTTGATGATTTCTTTTGCTGTGCAGAAGCTTTTCAGATTGATATAATCCCATTCATTTATTTTTGCTTTTACTTTCTTTGCCTTTGAGGTTAAATTCATAAATTTTTCTCTGAACCTAAAATCCATAAGTTTAGTACCAATGTTTATTTTATTTTATTTTATTGTTTCAGTTGTTACATTGAGGTCTTTGATCCATTTTGGGTTAATTTAGGTATATGGTGACAGATCGCAAATTCATTCTTTTGCACATGGCTTTCCAATTTTTCGTGTACCACTTATTGAAGAGACTTGCTTTTCTCCATTGTATATTTTTGGCTTTTTTTTTTTTTGTAAAACAATTTTTGCCCATATATGTGTGGGTTTATTTCTTGGTTTTTAATTCTATTCCATTGGTCTGTGGGCCTATTTTTTTGGCAATATAACGTTGTTTTAATTGTTGAAAACAACAAATAAACAAGACAAATAAATAAACAAAAACTCGTTGGTACAGACAATAGTTTTGTGGTTACCAGAGGGTAAGTGGGGAGGGGAGTGGTAAAGGAGGGAGGAAGTGTCAAACATACGGTGATGGAAGCAGAACTGACTCTGTGTAGTGGGCACACAATCTAACACATAGATGATGTATTATAGAATTGTACACTTGAAACATATAATTTTGCTAACCAATGTCACCACTATAAATTTAAAAATAAAGTAAAAGTAATAAAAAATAAATATGAAAAAGAGTTGGCAAGAATGTGGAAAAAAGGAAGCCCTTGTACACTGTAAATTGTAACAAAAATTGGTTCAGTCTCTATAAAAAAGTGTGAAGATTTTTCAAAAATTAAAAATAGAGCTATCATATGATCCATTTATTACACCCCTGAACATATATCTAAAGAAACATAGAAATTTCAAGAGATATATGCACTCATGTGGACAACCTAAGTGCCTGTAAACAGATGGATGAAATATATATGTGTGTATAAAGTATGAAATACATGTTTATTAAAAATATAAAATACATGTATTTCAGCCATGAGATAGAAAGAAAGCCTGCCATTTGAGACAACATAGATTGGTCTACAGGGCATAATGTTAAGTGAAATAAATCAGACAGAGAAAGACAAGTGCTATATGATATTACTTAGGTGTGGAATCTAATAAAGTACAATTTGTAGAAACAAGGAGTAGAGTGTTGGTTACCAGGAGTTGGTGGAAGGGAGAATAGGGAAAATGTTATTTAAGGGCACAAACTTGCAAGTCGTAGATAATTAAGTCCTGGAGATCTAATATAGATCATGGTGATTATAAACAACAATACTGCATTATAGACTTCAGAGTTCCTAAGAGACTAGATCTTTATTGTTCCCACTACAAAAAAATAATAATTATGTGATGTGATAGAGGTGGTAGCTAACATTACAGTGGTAATCATCTTGCAATATAAAAATGTATAAAATCAATACATTGTACACCTTAAACTCACAAATATATGTAAATTATATCTCAATAAAATAAATGCAGAAAATGAAGTGTATTGGCAAAGTGGAGAAATCGGAACCCTCATACATTGCTTGTAGGAAAGTAAAATGTACAGCCTTTGTGGAAAACAGTTTGGTGCTTCCTCAAATTTAAACATAGAATTTTCATATGGCACATATATACCCCAAATAATTACTCAAACAAACATTTGTATGCCAATATTCATTGTAGCATTACTCACAATACCCAAAAGCTGAAAACAACTCAAATACTCATCAATAGATGAATGGATACACAAAATATAATATACCCGCAGGATGGAATATTATTCATCCATAAAACAAAATGGAGTTTATATACATGCTACAATATAGATGAACCTTGAAAACATTATGCTAATTGATATGAACCAGACACAAAAGGACAAATGTATAATTTCAATTATGTAAAATATCTAGAATAGTAAGTACATAGAAACAGAGAGTGGATTAGAGGTTACCAAGAGCTGGGTGGAAGGGACAAAAATGGGGAGTTATTTCTTAATGGATATATAGTTTCTATTTGGAGTGATGAGAAAGTTTTCAAAATATATAGTAATACTGTTTGCATGGCATTGTGGCAATAATTACTGCCTCTAAATTGTACACTAAACAATGGAGATTTTATATATATATATATATATATATATCCACCATTGAAATAATTTTCCAATGGTTTTTCTTGTATCTCTCCTTCATGAATTAAAACCCAGCACTAGAAGAATCCTAAGTCAAATCAATAAAGACTTACTGATTGCATAATAGTAAAAGTCAATCTCTCATCAGTCAATAAGAATTTAAAGTATATGAGGGCTGCCTGGAAAAAAAAATCAATCCATTAATGCTTCTAGTTTTCATATTACATGGCTGGATACTTTCCAAACAGAACTCATATTTAAATAAACCTGTAATTTAGTTGAGAACTTTGGGGTCTAGAGGTATACCATAGTGCAGTGCCACAAGCCCTGTACTCTGGCGTGCATTCAATCAATCAACAAATATTTACTGTGCACACTCTATATGCTCTCCCTGGATGATTCATCCATTCTCATGATTTAATGACTACTTGAGTATCAATGACCCATAAATACATATCTGCAGCTTAGAACTCTCTTTACTTATTCAGATTCATATATCCAACTCTTTGCTGACCGTCTTCATTTGGATATTCTATAGACATCTCATACTTAACATATCTAAAATTCATCAATTAACATCTCCTCCCACACACATTTATCTCTTTTCCTTTCCTGAATATCAGTGACTATACCAAAGTGCAGTTAAGAAAAGGAAAGCACATCAGTTATTTATACAAAAAAAATATAATATAAAACTTGTTTTGGAGAACTAAAAAGACCAAAAAAAAAAAAAAAAAAAAAAAAAAAAAAAAAAAAAAAAAAAAAAAAAAAAAAAAAAAAGAAAGACACCGAGATATCACAGAGGTAGTAATTGCAGGAAGCAGCTATCATCTCTAAGGATGGAAGAATAAAGGGAAGAAGTTAAGATTATTAGACTTTAGAAACTTAAAGGAGGAGTTCAGTTCTGGGGAGCTATTACTCAGTTACCTGAGATGGGTACCCTCCTCGGCTGGCCCCAAGGTCTCTGAGGGATCTTGATGAGGGTAGTTCTGAGAGTTTTGGGAGTATGACAAAAACTGAAGGCTGGAACCAATTGCTACTGAAACCAACTGTCACAGAGTAGTAAAAGGTCATTGCTGGAACAACATGAAGAGGAACAGAAATCATAATAAGAAGTAAAAGTCACTTCTTCATTTGCCAGCCTTGCAATCTCCTTTTGGTGCCTCCCATTGGCAAAGCCTAACAGCAAGCCAATTGGCAAAGGAAAATTTGGTTTGCAATGTTTCAGCTCATAAAGCAAAGCTTATATGGGTGGGTTTCAAGCTGAGAGATAATAACCAGCATGGTGAGTATCAATGACCTTCATCAAAACACTTGCATCAAGGTTTCTTGGGTTCCAAGCAACAGAAAATGCTCCTGGCTAATTTAAGTTAAAAGAAAATATAAGGATGGCTACCTGGGAACTGTAGAATCAATGGAAAAGTTGCAAAAAATAAAAACTAGGGTATGTCCAGAGACCAGATAGAAAGAACAACCTGAAGGTTTTAGTCCAGGATGGAATATTATTCATCCATAAAACAGAATAGAGTTTAGATACATGCTACAACATGGTTGAACCTTGAAAACATTATGCCAATTGAAATATTCCAGACACAAATATTTCCCCCTATTAATGCATGACTTTATTCAAGTTTTATAGTTTCAGAACACAGTCTAATTGGCCAAGTTCTGAAGATGAACCCTACCCATTAGCTAGGGGGGGCAAGGCATCTACCTTCGTTGATAATTGTACCAAGTCTACACATTTAAGAGGACATCTGCATTTCCCACAGCTTTGTGTCCCACCAGGATGGTTGAAATCTCCACTTTTTTCACAGCCAGATGTTGTGGGAGATCCTTTCCCTGGCACCAGTACTCCGGGCTGGGGAGCCTGGTGTGGAGCTAGGGCCCCTCACTCCTCCATGAGGAACCTTTATGGATGAGATATTCCTCATGAATTTCAACCAACACATGGAAGTCTGGGGCCAGCTCATTTCACATCTCCAGCCCTCCTACCAGTCTCAACATGGCTTCTTCTTTATATCCTTAGTTACAAAACTTCTGTTCAGCTAGACTTCAGATGGTTATCTAAGTTGGTTTTTCTATGATTTAGTTGTAATTTTGAAGTGTTCATGAGATTAGCAAGCACAGCATTTATTTACTCTACCATTTTGGATCTCTTTCTTTCATATTTATTTTCTCAAAGCCTTGTACAATCTCAAATATTCATTAGGTCTGTGCTGCTACTATTGGCACTTATCAAACATAGATTCAGTATTGTCGTATTCAGTATTCAGTATTGATGGTATTGTTTTTCATCATTTTTTAAATTCTCTAGGCATTGTGTTACCAAATAGTAACACAATTTTTCTTCTACCATCTAAATTTTCCTGCCACAGCAGGATGCGACCTGTTCTGAGAAACATACAATCATTCAGCTCCAAGTGAGACAGGTTGCGTTGGGAGTGTTTGAGAGCAAGATACTGTCCTTATAACCAATCCTTAAAAGCATATGCATCAACATTTTTTTTTTATCTAAAGGGTCCTTTTCTGGCTGGCCATAGAACTTTACTTTCTCTATGTGGGACTCTGTCTTCTAATCTAGAATCAGTAGAAGTGCAACTATCTCTTAAGTCTACATTAATCACAGGATTTTCTACTTCAGGACAGAATCTCTTTTCTTAGTAATACCAGCTGCAACTGTAATTACTAAATATAGGGGGCTGCTCAAAATATTTTCTGGTGTAGAGTGATGGGAAAACGTGGTTGAAACATGGCTGATTTAAAGCCTAAGTATGGCATTTCTGTTCTCAAGCTTAAATACAAATGTTACTGTTCTCTGGCTAATCACAAGGCACAGAATCTGAATTAATGCTGATATTCTTAGCGAGACAGGGAGAGAAAGACAGACTGTAGAGGGGAGGGGCAGGGAAAGAGAGAGAGAGAGACAGAGAGAGTTAGTTGCTGGAATTGCTTTAAGGTAGCCTCTGACTCTTCTACAATATCCACAAAAGAGACAGAGGAGAAATAGAAAAGGCAAGGCCATGCATGATAATGAGACATTTTTTGCAGGCAAGAATCCTACTTGCTATTAAATCTAGCCCAATCAGTCATGCCATCTAACCTATATTATTAGTAGTCCCTTTCCTTGGAACAAAATGAGGATAGAGCAGGGTAGAAAAACAGAGGTACCTTCTTGATCCAGGAAGAGGGCTTCAGTTCTATGTTCTTTGCTAAAATAAGAATTATTCAGGCAAGGTGGTTGTGAGGGAAAGCTACAGTTTTCCAGTAAAAGGGAAAAGATGAAGTAAAGATACAGGAGTGTTAAACAGCATGTGAAAAAAACAGTATGGTGTGTGTGGGGGATATATTTTGGAAGAGATACAAATTCAATTTAAACTAGATTGAGCAACAAAAGAAATTAGCATGAGGGTAGAGTATTTTACAGAACTGGAGAACATTAAGGCAGGTGTGCTTAAAGGAATAAGCTGGAGACAGGGTTTCAAATGTTATCTGGAGACTCCCTTTCTTATTTCTGCATCTCTCTTTGTGTCTGTTTCATCTTTCCTAGCAGATCAGATTTTTATATTTCCCAGACCATATGGCATAAAAATGGATGCTGCCACCAGCTCTAACGTGTACACTACTCAGCATAAAAAAAGCAGCGAGAGTAGGCCAAAATTTCTTAGTATAGGTTCTCAATTTCTAAAGAAGGAGAACTTCAAGTGATAGATGAAGTGTTTTTATCACCCTCTACCCCCAATTCGCTTTCTCTATTTCCCATGGGCTGAAATCTGGGTAAAATGCAGTTATAATTTCCTTTTGCCTCATTTCAGATACAAAAAGAATACATTCCTTCTTAATCTGTGAATATGAATATATACATATATATGTATATATGTATATATTCTGCTACAATCTGGTGGAATTTTTAATGAAAGCTCTTTAAGCAGGGACTAAACAGATTGATTCATTTATTAGGAATTTATTATGTACCAAGTACTATTCTAAGCACTAGAGATACGGCAGTCAAAAAAATAGACTAAAACCCCTGTCTTCATGGAGCTTCCATTCAAGTGATGCAGCTTATTCCTCTTTGGTCCATGTAGGCATTTTTTCAGAAAAAGGTATAGCAGTCTTAACATAACTCACATAAAATGGTTATAATCTAGAAATTTCATCTGTTTCTGCAAAAAGATGAAATTATTGTGGGATGATAGCAAGGTCTCCCTTTGGTGAGTTTTTGGGGAATCTTCTTTAACAAGAAAGAACGCATTAGCAGGGAAGTTAATGAGTTCAGCTATAGAAAAAATGAATTTGAATTGCTTGGGGGATATCGAAGTGAGAATGTCTAGTGGAGAGCTGGATCTACTGATCTAGATATCATGAGGGAGGTCTAAACTATTAATATAGATTTGAAAGTTATCCATGTATAGGTAATAGAGTGTGGAGAGTAGAACAAAAGAAATAGGCCATGAGCAGAACCATGGAATAAAAGGAACACTTATGAAGTAGGTAGAAGAAGAGGAATCAATGAAAATTATGTAAATAAAAAAAGCTAAAGAGGAAGGAAAAGACAAAAGAGAATGTGTATGTCTGGAAGTCAAATGAGTAGAGAATTTCAACCATAGTGAAGTAATTAACACTATCATATGTGGCAGTGAGGTCCACTAAGAAAGGGGGTTAAAAGTGCCCATTGCATAGAGAAATTTGTCAGTAATTCATGTTCATAATAAAAGAGGTTTCAGTGGTGAAGTAGGCGAAATTCCTAGTACAAAGGTTGAAAGGTGAATGGGAAATGAAGAAATAGAAGTGGTGAATGTAGATAACCACTTTAGAGAACTCTGGGTGAAAAGAAAAGGCAATGGGGTAACAGGAGACACTTCAAGAAAATTAGAGGAGGCTCCAGGATAAAAGGAAAGTTTTTTTGTGCATGTGTTTTTTAAGGATAGAATTGCTGTGACTATATTTGTAGGCTGAGAGGAATGATTCAGCGGAGAAAGGTGTAATATATTGAAGACAGAAAGGAAAAGTGACAGCAAGATCTCTGAGGGGCTGGGTGAGACAAGGATCAGGAGGTCAGATGGAAGATTAACTTTTATCCAGTTTATGTGAGATTGAAAGGATCAAAGTAATACGGGAGCAGGTGCAGATTGTAGGTGAGAAAAATTATATTTCAATTTTTTTAACGAAGGCAAGTGATGAAGTACAATAGTAAGTTGGGTGGTGGATTTGAAGAATGGTTTATGAAGTCATCTGTTAAAGTGGAGAATGGATCAGGTTTTGAATAATAGCTGAGAAGAATTGACCAAGAAAAAGTGAAAAGGAATGCTAAGTGGTGAGAGGAGGAACTAATTCTATGGTGACATCAGTTTGTATTAAAATGTCCAAGTGATTTTCTTCAGAAAAGTGGGAATGGAAACAGGGAACAAAGTGGGGAAGATCTGTAGCATATGGGCATACAAGTTTCAAGTGTTTGGAATTCCAGGAATTACTATAATTATGGAGTACATTTACATTATAGGTCATGATGAAATTATCCAAGGAGGTTTTGCCAGTAACTTTATCCAAAGTCTAACTCCAATCCTATTTCCTCCCCCTCAAATACATCTGTCAAATTATGGTATTTTACTTACATTGTTATTTTGTCTTCTTGCATCCATCAGATTATAAGCTCTTTGGGGTTTGGGTGTTGTCTAATATTTGCCCCTGACTCCCAAACAAGTATTAGTACACTGCCTTAATTTAGCCACCAGATATAGATAGATCTTTTCCAAACTCTTTGGGATGGCATTTAAGGCATTTCATAATCTGTCTCCAATCTACTTCTCTATAATCAGCTCCATTACACCCTTATGCTGCCTGGCCCCTAAATACAAATATAGGATGCATATGTCAAACATTTCTACTTACACCGAACATACTATGAATTTATGCATTTTCTGAACCTTTAAATAGACATTTGCTTGGCATGGACAATTCTTATCTCTTTCTGAAAAACTCATAATCCTCTGTCAATAACCAGATTAATGCCAAAGTCTTCTATGACTTTCTTATTTATTTAGGAAGGACTTCATCATGATCTACTAAGTGACATCTACTGTGACTGCACAGAGTTCTGTTTCAGAAGAACTGAACTGTAAAGGTAAATAAAGGTGAATAAGAAGACACTGTTTTTCTCTCTTTCACTTCTTAGAGTGTCTTTCTCAGGGGACATAGTGGGCCTAAATCCTTTCTTTCAAATTTGGAATGTAGATAAATTTCTCCAGGTACTAGAAGGGCTGTGTCCAGTTTTAGAATGTAGACATGTTTATAAGGTTGTAAGCCATATTACCCTTTGAAATGTAAAGATACATCAACAAAGTTAATATGGGAGCCCACCTCCAGGTGTAAGCATTTGTCTTTTAGGAAGATTCAAGGTCTCTTTTAGGGCAATAACAGAAGAGATTTATCATTTATTTGGAGGAAGCCAATTAACTAAACAAATAACCATCTCAATTCCCTAGTGAACTTTGTATTTGCTTTACTGTATAAGTTGTGTGGAATTTCATCCTGACTTTACAATCTCTTAAAGGCTACCTATATGTGTATATTGTGTTGTGCATTTTTCAATAATAAATGTTTTATTTCTTTCCATTCTGATGTGGATAGGTCAACTTTTGCTTATAGGAGTTTTTATATCACCAACATAGTAGAAGTAAAGAGGCTCATGTGGGCAAAGGAGCTCAGATTTTATATTGAAACCCCAGCAAAAATACTGAAGGAGTTTAAGTGCAGCAGTGACATAGGTCGGTATATAAAAAATAATATGGAAGAATAAAAGGTGACTATAAAAATTGAAATAGTTATTTCTATGTTTTACTGTCAACATAATATAAATGTGCTATAGAATGTAATGAGTTCAATAAATGTACACAGTACAGATTTTATATAACTAAATACAGATTTTAGAAGATCTAAGCAAATTCTATTAGAGGTCTGTCCTTGTGAGTCCTTGAAAAATGTTGAACATTAAAGAATTGTCTTCCTTTGAACCTGAAATAAATGCCTGTATCATATGAAAGGAAAGGTATAATCTGTGTGAGAATTCTATTCAAGCTCACTGCAATATTCAGTTGTAACACATATTCCCTCTGTTACGATCTTCCCTGTTGATTACAGTTTGTTGGTTATTTCCATCTGGTTCTTCTGTTTAATTAGTTTTAGAGTGAGTCACTCTTTTTCACCTCTCACTTTTTCTTCTACTCAATATTTTCTGGCAGTCTAGTTCTCATAAAGTTTCATTTCAGTCTTATATTCCCTTTGAGCTCTCCACTAATGTTTCATTAACAATTCTTCTTGGGTTTCTTAGATTTCTTTCAGATGGCACGGCTATTTTTACACTTCCCAAAATGTTTAACCTTTTTATAAATAAACATTCAGCAGGACACATGTTTATGCACTGTATTAAGTTCAAAATTATTCACATATTTTTATCATTACATATTACAGAAACTCTAAACCTAATTTAAAAAAAAGCAAAGTAAATAAGCCCCCAGAAAAATCGCACAATTTTTGTAAACATTCACTACTTACATGTCCTTTGTGTCAATATTTTAAAATTAATATGTGTGGTTTGGGAAGGATCACTGGATACTTACATATTTTTTCATTGGAAAGTTCACATAATTTCTTCCCCAGATGAACCTTGGAAGAATACGTCTAAGCACTTTATCAATATAGATGTATTTCAAAAACTGCAAGGACCGGTCTGTGCTAGGTGCCCAAGGTGAAATGGAAAGGAGCTAGGGCTAGAGAAATAAGAGGCAAGATCTTAGAGAACTTTGAGTGCTAATCTAGGGACTTAGTACTTTATCCTTCATTATAGGCAATAAGATAGACTGAAAAATCGCTCTAATTTTTAATGAGCACTTTGTGCTTGAGTAAGTTATGTATGTTAAGTGCATGCTCTCATTTAATCCTCTTAAGTATTCTATAGATACTATATTTATTCTGATTTTACAGATGAAACAAGTTTCATAGAGGCTAAGTATCCTATCTTAAGAAAACAAAGCTAGGGCAGAAATTCAAAACTGGCTTTAACTCTAAAACCCAGTCTCTAAACCAGAGGGAAGTAAGAGTAGGAGATTTATGTTTCACAAAGATCGCTCTGGTAGAAGTATGAGAACAGATTGCAGAGAGACAAGTCTAAAGGCAGGGAGGATGCTGTTTCAGTAGTCAAGAACTGTTAGGCCCTATTAAAGGGGCTGTCCCTTATCGATAGGAGTTACACAGGTGAGTGGCACGGTTATAGAAGTTATTTAGAACATTTCTCTGGAAGCACTTGTGAAAGATGATTGGAGAAGGAGAGACTAAAAAATACGGTTAGGAGGTTTTTGAGACTATCACTCTACCATTGAGGTGTCTGTTGAGGGCCCAGGAGACGATCTTATCTAAATCCTCAGGCTTCTTCCGATTTGCCGAACATCCAGCCTGCACCTCTCCCCACTTCACCTCTACCTTGACGACGTTCTATCCAGGCCATAAGAAGGGGGCTTTCGCGCACTTTCATAGGTTGAGAATTGAGCCCCAACAGCCGCGCCAGCGGTGGTGGCGGTCGCACGGGGGTGGGGCGCATGCGCGCGGTTGCTAGGCGACGGAAAGTCAGGGCGCCGCGGCTGTAGCAGCGCCGGGGCTGTGTGTGTAGGCAGCGGCGCCAGAGGAGGAGGAGCACGAGGATCCAGCTGCCACAACGGCCCGAGAAGATGCCGCCGCTGCGCTGTGGCCGCGGGGGCTGAGAGACGGGAATCAGGCCTGGGGTTCGCGTCGCTGTGGGGACCGGGGGCAGCAGTCCCACCCGTGTTCCGGCCTAGTACTCCCGCAGAGTCCTGGCCGCTGGGCAAAGGCCTCCCCTTCATTGCTTCCCCTCTACCCCTCCACGTCGATGGTGGTGAATTTGGCGGCGCCAGGGAGCGCAAGGCATCAGGCTACTTCCCTTGCAGCCAGCTCCTCCTGGGGCGCGTCTCTGGCCCCCGCTCACGGACACCTGCGCCGCCACCGCCTCTCGCCCGCTGAGCCCACCCCTGGCGGCGGGCGGGAGAGGGGCTCCCCCTGCAGGGGCTGAGTCGAGCTGGGCGACGACGGGGACCGTAGGAGAGTAGGGGTGAGTAGTGGCACCGCACTTGCCCGGTGCTGGGGCACGTTTTTGGCCTCCGCGGCCCCGGGAAGCGATCGAAACGCTGCTTTCTCCTGCAGAAGCTTCTGACGCCTCTCCTACATCTGCTCAGCGCTCCCTGTTCCCTTTGAGGTAGTTTTCCTTCTCAAAACCACCACTCTTAGTCTAAGCTCCGGCGTCCAGGAATGCGGGGTCAGTGCTGAAGGCCTGGCTATGCTTCTTGGATCCCATAAATGCTGATAATTCTACGTACAATCATGTAGCCTGGTCCTTGGTTCGGGTCCCAGTATTGAGCTCACCCCTTTTCCCTTGCTCTTGCTCTCAGGAGGTTCAGACCCACCACAGGCTTTTCAAGAGTGGATTCTCAGGCTGCTGTCGCTTTATGCCTCAAGGCTCGAAGGAGCAGCTGGTGTGGACCTTTTCAATTTTTGTGTGCTGAAAGCCATGTGTCTGGCTTCTGACTCCTGACATATGAATTAGGAAGACAATACTTATATTAAATACTGCTAATAAAACAAACTAGTAACACTTCCTTGACTTCCAAAGTGGCAGCAAACTTGGAATAGCTAATTGATAACAGGGGAAACAAGTTTTACGAACCAACTACTCTTCACCCAGAATAACATGCCTCTTTTTAAATAAATATAATGAAATCTAAAATGTCCCTAGTAAGAGTTAAGATTTGTTATGGTTTATCTGTTCTTCCTGGCATAGCATTCAGTTAAGAATAGTTGCTTCCAAAAGACATTGTCAATAAGGGACCTGAAGTGGTATTTTGGAAAAGGGGATGAGGATCTAAAGTTGTAAGGCACTTTTTGAAAATTAGCAATATTATCTTTGATGAGTGAAGTTTCATTAAAAGAAAATGATTGAAAAAATTACAGTTCATAGTTGACCCCCTTTCAAAAGTGGACTGAATTTAGAATAATTAGTATTTTCTTTATTGTCTGCACTGACTCTCTTCCCTTCGTACTGATTTTTAAGCCATTTCAGGTTTATTTTATTAAAAAAAAGAAAGAAAAGGAAAAATGCAATAATAGAAGAGCTAAATTTAGTATTGGATAAATGGTTTTAAGCTAAAGATTTTTTAAAAAGTATATAGATGTCATTTGTGAATAGATAACTTTATCTAGTGATTCATTCAAGACTGACAATTCCCTGGTAGTTTTGGATGAAATGTTTTGCTTTGGCAGTTTTCATGCTCTTTGAGGAGTGGTTTAAGCATGATATAATTCTGATATCACCACAGAATAATCTTAGACCTCAGCAAGTATTGTTTGTTTTGTGAAATGGCAAACTGACATGCTTCTAGTTGCTAGCTTTCTAAAGTTAAAGATTTTTTTGTTTTGTTTTGGAAAAGCTCTTGATGAATTCAAGACTGAATTATTTGAAATAATAATGTACCATGTGGGTACTTGCTGTTCATCTTCACATACTTTTAGATCCAATTTAGAATTATATTGTAATGACTATGGCTATAAAAGTGTCACATATTGAGCATTTACCTAGAGTGTCATAATCATATTATAAGATAATAGTAATAGTTAATTTTGTGAGTGCAATAAAGATACTTGGTCAGTAAACTCTGGAATGAGTGAGTTTTTTTAAAAAATTGACTTTCAACATGCTTTTATTTTCTATCTTCACTGAGTGCCCATTACTATACTAGGTACTGTAAAGAATAGAACAGAGAGAGGTCCCAGGAGTTAAATTGCTTGCCCATTGGAGAAAGAAAAGAAGAAAATGCATATATGAGACATCATGGTCAATGATTGGAACATAAAGTAGTATAATTAAGTTGGTGTTTGTCTGAGAAGGCTTTATAGAGAAAGTCAAACTTGATTTGTTTTTTGATAAACTGCTGGAAGTGGGTAGTTTAGCATGGTATGAGCTAAGGCACTTGATTTTCTAATATTTGTGAATATTATTCTCCTGGATAAACTTAAAGGGGGAGGACTCTGTTAGTGGCAATTGATTTCTTTGTGTGGGCATAGGTTTGTTTTTTTTTTTAACTGAGAAATTAAATACTAAATTAATAAATTAAATATATATATAACATTTCAAATATACATATTGTAGAAGTCAGATTTTAAATAATCATCCTATGTCCTGAGGCAATTGAGAATGTTTTCTAAGCTGATATAGAGCATTAAGTTCACATATTTTTATAACCTGTGTATTTTTCACTGTATCCTTAGACAGTTACAATATAAATGTTTTGTATGAGACTGATCTGATTAGTAACTTTAGATTATTAATATACTCCAAAGACTATTTCTTGAAAAAGTGAGTTAGGGAAATTCTATAATCAACATGAATTTTTATCCATTAAAGTATATAACTTGGTTTTAATACTGCTAAGTAGTACTACTATTTATATTATTTACTAAAAACAAAGGGGGTATGTAAGAGTCCTGCAAATTAATGTCTGTCAAAATTCTGATTTGTTTTTAATAATGCATATGTTTAGCAACTAATGTCAGTGTTTAAACTGGAATTGCAAAACAGCAAAACTTATTTCAGTGCTTTTCTAACAATTTCTTGCTTTGTTTTTGAGAATTAGTCATATGACTAATACTTTTGTGGGGTTTAGTCAATAATTGCAAATTAATGTTTCTATATAGCAAAATAACAATAAGAAAATATACTACAATTATTACCTCAAAATAGAGGTATTACTTGCCCCCAACAGAAATTCACATATTAGAATGGCAAACTCAAAAAATCTTGAGTTTATACATAGATTAAGGAACAATATACCCAAACTTGAAATATTTTGAGGCTTCTATACACCATCTTATACCTTTCATTTGGTATCTTTTGCTGCCAGCCATAGTCTTCTCTGATTATAATTATTACTAATAAACTTTAATTCACAGTAGATAATAGTTTCAGCAAATATAAATATTGTTTTGAGTATCCCCTACATGGGACATCAGCTATTTGTTAAATAATCAAGTTAGAGTACAGAGTGGTCTATACAGATAGTCAATGAATATTTGAACATTGTTTGAAATTAAGCAGTTAAGAGAAAGGAAAATATATTCAGAAAGCATTGGGGTTAGTATTGCACTTTTTTTTTCTTAGCTGCTTATTCTGGTATCAAAAGGTAAAAATCTTTGGAAAAGGAACTGCAGAATTCAAATAATGGGCAAAGTGCTAAGAAAATTAAAATAACCTTAGGTTAACTTCTAAGTACTATGGTGGCTTAAAGCAGGTACACATCTTAGGTAAATTGCTCTATCTCAGTGGTGGCAGCATGTGGAATAGGGCAAGGAATTGCCATTTTGTGTTACTACGTAATAGATAACTCTAAACAATTTTACCATGTTACTGAGTCTGGAGATAGAACAGCATTATACTAAGTACCAATGATGTATCCATAAGTTATAATTTTCTTTAAACATGTCATTTTAAAAGTGTTATCATAATATTTTTAGCATAATTTTTTATTTCTCAATTACAGTTGGTATACACTATTTTATTAGTTTCAGGTGTACAACATAGTGATTTGCCATTTATATAACTTAAAAAGTGATCACTCTGATAAATCTAATATTCATTTGACCCAATATATAATTAATATAATATCATTGACTATGTTCTCTATGCTATACTTTACATCCACATGCCTATTTTGTAACTACAAATTTGTACTTTTAAACTCCTTCCCCCTTTTCCCTCATCCCCCAACATCCCTCCCATCTGGCCACCATCAAAATATTCTCTGAATCTTTGAGTTTGTTTTTTTTTGTTTATTTGTTCATTTATTCTATTCTTTAGAATCCACATATAAGTGAAATTATATGGTATTTGTCTTTCTCAGTCTGACTTTTTTCACTTAGCATAATACTCCATAGGCCCATCCATATTTTTACAGATGGCAAGATTTCATTCTTTTCTATGGCTGAGTAATATTCCATTTTATATGTATACCACTTTTTCATCCATTCATCTATTGATAGACACTTATGTTGCTTCCATATTGTGGCTATTGTCTAATGCTGCAATGAATATATGGATGCATATGTCTTTTCAAATTAGTGTTTTGAGCTTCTTTGGATAAAACCCAGAAATAGAATTACTAAGTTCTTCTTTGTTTCTTATTATAGCATTTGTTTGAAGGTCTATTTTATTTGGTATGAGTATTGCTACCTCAGCTTTTTTTTATTTCCATTTTCATGAAATATCTTTTTCCATCCCTTTACTTTCAGTTTGTGTGTGTCTTTCTATGTGAAGAGACTGTTTGTAGTCAGCATATATGAAGGGCTTGTTTTCTAATCCATCCAGCTACCCTATCTTTTGATTGAAGCATTTGATCCATTTACATTTAAAGTAATTTTTGATAGATATGTAGTTATTGCCATTTTATTATTCATGTTTTTAACCTCTTTTGTTTTTGTCTTAAAGAAGTCTCTTTAAGATTTCTTGTAATATTGATTTGGTGATGATGAAATGCTTTAGATTTTTTTTTGTCTGGGAAGCTGTTTATCTGTTCGTTGATTCTAAATGATAGCTGTGCTGAGTAGAGTAATAGTCAAAATGGCTTTTTGTCATTTTGACTATTTTGTGCAGTCTCTTCTGGCCTGCAGAGTTTCTGTTGAGAAAAAAACTGACAGTCTTATGGAAACTCCCTTTTAAGTAGGTGACTGATTTTTTCTTGCTACTTTGTCTTTAACCTTTGACATTTTGATTATGTGTCTTAGTGTGAGCCTCTTTGGATTTATCTTGCTTGGGACTCTGCATTTCCAAATCTTGTCTGTCTATTTCCTTCGTCAAGTTAGGGAAGTTTTCCATCATTATTTCTTCAAATAGGTTTTTCATCCCTTGTTCTCTCTCTTCTCTTTCTTGTACTTCTAAGATGCGAATGTTGGCATGCTCGATGTTGTCGCAGAGGCTCCTTAAACTACTCAATTTTTTGGATTATTTTTACTTTCTGTTGTTTTGGTTGGGTGGTTTCTGCAACTTTGTTTTCCAATTTGGTGATTTGATTCTCTGCTTCATCTATCCAGTATTGATTCCCTCTAATGTATTCTTCATTTCTGACTGGTTCTTTTTTTATGTTTTCTATCTGCATTTTCAGGTTTCCTACCGCTTTGTTGAAATTCTCCCTGAGATCATTGAGCATTTTTATGACGTTTGTTTTGAACTCTGCATTTGGTAGATTGCTTGTCTCAGTTTTGTTTAGTTCTTTTTCTGGAGCTTTGTTCTATTCGTTTATTTGGGATATGTTTCTTTGTCTTCTCATTTTGGCTCCCTTTCTGGGTTTGTCTTTGTATTAGGTACAGTTGCTATGTCTCCCAGTCTTGGTAGAGTAACCTTACATAGTAGGTATTTTGTGGGGCCAAATGGCCTAGTCTTTCCAGTCACCTGAGCCAAGTGCTCCATGTGTGTTCCTTGTGTGAGTTGTGAGTACCGTCCAGGTATAATTGAGTCTTGATTGCTATTGGCATGCCAGTGGGAGGGATTGACACTCTGGCTGACTGGTTGTGAAGATTGGCCATGACTATAGTGGAGGAGCTCTTATGTATAGGCTGACCCTATGGAGCAAGATTCACTTTAGTGGGGCTCTGGTACCTACCAGTTTTGGTATTTGGGTGTGTTATTTCTGGAGGTGTTTGGGTGGTGCTCTAGTGTTGTCTGAAGCTGGCCACCAGGTCAAGTTACATCTGGGGCTTCTTGGGAGGGTCTCTGGTGCAGGCCAAGTTTAACCGCCACTTATGTCTTATTCAGGAACACTTGGTATGAGCTACAGAGTGATCTGCAGATAGTTGCCACTTGTGCTGGGCTTGGGGGTGCCTGGAAAAGGCTAAACAGTGAACTGAGGCAAGATGTTGCTAGTGCCAAGCTTAGGACAGCTCAGCAAGAGGTATAGGCCATGCTGAGGACAGATACTGCTTGTTTGGGGTTTGTAAACCTTTGAGAGTTTAGAAAAGTTTTCTGCATCAACCAAGACAGGCCATTTGTATGGAAAAGCCACTGGAAGTGGCTTAGGTGGGATTGCAAGTTGTATGGGATGGGGTCTCAGGGAATCACTAGCATAGGGCAAACCATTTTATCTATACTGATGGAGACTCAGACATGGCGCTTGCCTGCAAGTACAAGCTGGTTTGTGGGAAGGCTCAACAGCAGAACTTGTGTCTGGGAGAAAGCTACTCCTCTAGCCCTTGCAGTGAAGCCAGATAATTCAGTGCCTCCCCATATGTCTCTGGTGTCTGTTGGGCTGCTGTCCTAGTGCTGGAACTCAGAGAGAGTAAGTCCATCAGCAAGTAAATCTGTGCATGGGCCCTTTAAGAGGAAAGACTGGTACTCCAGCAGCCCTCTGTCTCACATAGCCACAATGTCTGTTTGTTTTCACAGCCAGAATTTATGAGGACTTCTCCCCCTGGAACTAGAACTGTTGGTTGGGACTCCTTGCTCCTCTAGAAGCACCCCTGCAGCCAAGATATCCCTCCTTAACATCCACATGTGGGTGTTAAGACCATCCTGTTCCTAATCTGCCCTGCCTACAAGTCTCTAATGACTTCTTCTATGTAGCTTTAATTGTAAGACTTCTGTTCAGCTGGATTTCAGGTGCTTCTCAATGATGGCTATTTTGTAGTTTAGTTGTAATTTTGATGTGGTCATGGGAGAAGGCAAACATAGCATTTACCTACTCTGCCATCTTGACTGGAAGCTCCTGTATTCTTAAGTATCATCTTTATTTGTCAATTGAGTGAAAAATATTTCATCTGAGCACATCTCTAAATTTTATTATGGAAGCTTACGAGAAAATGACTTTGATCTAACAATTTCTGTGAACCATATATTTCTGGAACATAATCTTTTTCATTAAGTAAATAATATCCACAGCCAATTCAATGTAAGAAGAAAAGTGGAGAGTAAAATTTCTCTTTAATGTTTGGTACCTACATACTAAATAAAACAAAACCTTCATATATGCGTTGCAAACTAATATTCAGAGAAACAGTTTATATTGCAAATGACTAAGGCCAGGGAGGTTTGCACTGGATCTGGGCAGATCAAAGAAAAACCAAGGAGCCACAGGCAAATGAAACATAGCCTTTATTCCAGAAGCAGAGCAGCAACAAAATGGCATCTGGGAGTTCTCTCTCAATAGCTCACTCCTGGAGAGTCCCATCCTCATATAGGCAGGAGAACAAAAGTAACAGGCAGCCAAGAAGTGAGCTCATAATGCACATAAACAACAAAAAGGCTGCCACCTTGGAAAGTGTAAGTCATGGTTATATAACAGGTGTGCATCAGGCTTAACAAGAGAACCTGAGCTACTCCATTTTTCCCACACTCCACTTCTTCAGGGTTTCTCGCCTCACAATAAATGTGACAGATATCTTCCATGACGTTCCCTGTGTGAGGAGTGTGTTACATTGCATCCAAGTACCACGACAACAATAAAGACTACAATAACAAACTATAATAGCACAAGCAATAGTAAAGAGGGTAATCAAGGCGACGCTTCATTTGTTAGTGAGAGAAACCCACCATTCTCGGAGGGGATCCTCCATCAGGTGCTCCATGCTTTGAGTTTCTGCAGTTAAGGCTTTTAATGCCTGACTAACGTTATGTTGTTCATCAGGGATATATATGCAATATTTGGTGCTGATCAAGGCACAAACCAGTCCCTGGGAGGCACTAAGAATACCTAAGGCCATGCAATTTTGCAACACAACTTTGCGCATCTGATAGACTTCTGCATTTAAAAGAGATAACACTCTGAGTTTCATTAAAGGCTCCAGCCGTATGTAAAACCAAAGCAGTTATCGTTTGTTGATTTACTGTGTTAGCACCTATGAGGGGCAAATATGGCCAAGGGGTAGAACCACCATGCAGTGTGTATTATCCTATGGCAAGCTTTGAAAGCACCCCAATTACTGGGTTTATTACAGAGTGGGGAGGACTAGGTTGGGACATATGGCCATCCCCAGGTACAGCAGCCAGTCCAATTTGTAGGAAGGTAGAGCCAGCTATGTTGCCCACATACCCGTAAGCTTGTCCAAGGGACAGGGTAAGTGCTGTAGTGGGTGGGGGGATTTCTCCAAGGCATAATGGTGTCCCCCAAGATTACCTCACAGAGATCAGAGGGAGTCCAGCCCATATTGTTACTTCCCTCTAGTGTATGGGTTATGCATACTGGTGCTTTAACAGAAAGTTCCACGGCTTCAACTTTGAGCCATCATAGGCCATCCCATACAGAATAACCAAGCCAAGGGTGAGTCTTGTTTGTTTGCTCCTGAATGAGAGCAAAAACCTGCTGCTTGGTTGTGTCCTATGCAGGCATGGGATCTTCAGCAGTCCAGCGACAGAGCCAAGCCCAATTCTGTGCAGTAGTTGGCTTTTATCTTCCTTGGGAGGCCACCATTTGCAGTGAGCAGCAACTTGGTACAAACCCAGCATGCTGATTGGTTGGACACCATGGCCAGAGTATGCGCCCATTCTACTAAGTTATTGGTCCATACAACACTAAGGGCGGAAAGAAAGAGAAGTTATCGGCACTAGGAGAGGCAGGTCTCTGTCCTCTTGAAGAAAATGAGTGTTGGGAGTTCCCTGGTGGTGTAGTGGCTTAAGGCTTCAGCGCTGGCGCTGTCAACGCTGCAGCCTGGGTTCGATTCCCAGCCAGGGAACTACCTACATACAGGCCTCCCAGGGAGTGCATACTAAACCCGCTTGGCTTGTATAGCCATATCAGTGGGCTCAACATGCAAAAGAATGGGATAACACTTAATAGGCCGTAAGGAGGTAACAAATGTTCCCTTTAACAATACAGTCTCTTCTGCCCCTCCAGGGTAGTACACTTCCATGTGAGGGGGGCATTGCCCAGTTACCTAAGGGCTTATTTGTAAGTTACTCCCTAAACCTTTCCCCCAAGGAGCCAACAAAGCCACCCATCTCATGTTGGAGGCCTGCATAGTCCAAGTAACCCGTTGTTCTCTGGCTAGATCAATAGGGGCTGGCAGCAAGATGTTGCTTTGTCGCCCGAAGCCAAGTTTTAGCAATTCATCTTTGGTTTATATGTGTAATTGATTAGGGACCACTTCTTGGTGAAGGAATGCCTCTACTGGATCCAGGACATCCAACCTGCTCCGTTCATTTAGAGTCTGTAGCACAGTCCACTGTCATTTTGTCCATCCCACCAGGGACTGGGCTGTTCTGGATTGGCGCAAGATATGTTTGAGCAATATGTTGTGTCACTCAACAATTCCTGCTGATTACAGATGACAAGGGATGTGGAATTTCCATTCTATACCCATGTCCTTAGCCCACTGTTGTACTTGGGCACCTGTGAAATGTGTTCCATTGTCACTTTCAATGACCAACGGATAACCATACGCAGCACAGAGGCACTCCAGTGCTTGTAGTACTACTGCATGTTGATCTGGGCAGTGGTATGGACATGCAGTCAATACTGCCTCATTGCCGTATTGACACCAGTCATAGTATATTGACACCCTTCTGAGTTGGGCAGGGGCCTATTATGTCCATCTGCCACTGAGTCAGAGAAACTCAGCCCTGCATAACCTGCCCATCATAGGCTGCCAGCCTTCAGGGATGTTCCTTAGACTATACAGTACTTTGCTTGCAAGCTGGAGCACATCAGCATAAGTGGTAGACAAGTTCCATGACTTTACTGCTGCTTACATAGTCTTTTCTCCAGCATGGAGGAGGCACCTGTGCAACCATTGTGCCTCATCTCCAATAGAAGCAGTTTCTAACCGTCTCACCTTTGCCAAGGTATCTGCCTCATGGGCCAAAGGGCATGTCCCGTGATACACTGTCACCTGTTTCTGATGTCCTAGGTTCCATAGGTCTTGCCACATGGCTTTCGTGCATCACCATCCAGTGGTTGAGATGCCAGGTTGCAATCCAGAGCATCAGGCTTCTGAATATTGCCCAACTGTGGGTATAGACTACCTGTGGAGATGGCTCATTAGTGACCACTAACTATATAGCCTGTATTTCCACCTATTGTCTGCTTTGGGTAGTACTGGTATCGTACCAAATGGTTTCAGTGAGAGGCTGGAAGGTGATAGCATTTCATCTTGAGGTCTGGCCCCTGCTAGAGCCATCTGTATACCAACTGTCTCCCAGGATGGATGCTTGCTCTTTCTTGAAGGGACTGGCCTCCAGCTCACTTTCAATTGTTAGGAGGTTGACTCATGCATAGGCTCATAAGTCAGAGGCCCAAGGACCACTTGGAGCTCAACTCTCAAGGGATTATTGCTCAAAACACTGTGTTGCTGCAAATATGCCCCCCATCATTTTGCCAATGTAGGCATTTGGGCATTGCCACTGCGAGGTTTTGTGGCCCAATCATGTATCCGTCCTGCAATAGGATAGGTGGTCTATACAGTCACAGGGGCAGTAGCCGTAATGCTTTCAGTTGCCACAGGGCAGCATAAATAGTCACTAATTGTTTTTCCACCAAAGAGTAATGGACCTCAGCCCCCTTCCATAATTGGGACCAAAAGCCAATGGGCTATTATCACAAGTGCTCAGAACCCTCCCAAAGGCCCTAGCCAAAGCCCTCTGCAGTGACATGTACATCCAGCTCACAAGGGTGGGCACAGTCAAACACATGCAGAGCTTAGGCCACCTTGATGGTGCACTTGAAAGTGTCAAAGGCCCCCTCCGTCAAATTCCAATGAGCCCCTTTCCTAACCAAGGAATACAAGGGCCTCGGCAGTAGGGCACAAATGCTCTCCAATATCCCAGGAGTCCAAGAGAAGTTTGCAATTTTTTAACAGTGGTAGGCACAGGGTAGGCTTGGCTCTTATCTATAATCACATAAGGAAAAACCTTTGTCTTATCCAACCAAACAACCCCCAGGAAATTGACAGAGAAGCCAGACCCTTTCAGCTGTTTGTCATTGAGCACCCAACATGTTTTCAGGTGGGTTAGGAGAGAAGGAACAGTGCCTTCTAGATCTGAAAGCAAGTCATTAATTAGCATGATATCATCAATGTAATGGTACATGCGTACATTTTCAGGGGACCATTGTGCCAAGTCTGCTGCCACCAGTGTGTGGCACAGGATGGGGCTATGCACTTTATGTCTGGGGAAGGACCATAAAAGTCCACTGCCCACCTTACCATGTGAATGCAAATTAATCTTGGCCCTCTGAGGCTATGTCAGTGAAGGAAAAGGCATTAGCAAGATCAGAAACAAAATTACAGGTTGCCAACTCATGATCTATCAGGTCCAGTACTGATGGGACTGTTGTATGCAAAGGCGACACTACCTTATTTTATTCCTGCTAGTCAACTGTCATTCTCCAGGTGCCATCTGGCTTTCTCACTGGCCACACTGGGGAGTTGGACAGACTGTGGGTGGGGCGTACTATCCCCATGTTTTCCAGTCCCCATATAGTCCCAGTTATCTCCTCATGGTCTCCTGGCAGCTTGTATTGCTTGGTGTGTATAGTCCATCGAGGAGGGGCCAGCTGCAAAGGTGCATGTGCAGCATGTTTCTGCACCACTGCCTTCACCACCTGTACTCAGAGGCAAAACTCTCCTGCCATGGTGTTGAACCACAGTCCTTGCAAAATGTCTACCCTAAGATACACTCAAGGACAGACAACACATAAACCCTGTAGGTTTGCAGTGGCAGACAGCCTATCCCCAATGGGATGCCTGCGAGTTTCACTTGAATGCTTTGCCCCCTCGTAGACATCAATGACTACTGGGGCTCCAGAGAACTTCTCCAGATTCCCATACAAGAGAGAACATTTAGCACCAGTATCCACTAGGGGCACTTGAATATTTTGCCCCTCATATCCACCATTGACTACGAGGGCTCCTTAGCCCCATGCAGCCATCATTGCCTGCTAGGGCTTCGGGCTTCACGGTCCTCTCAACCCCGGCGGATACCAGGTCCACTCACATCTGGGTTCGTATCACCCTTAAGTGTTTGTTTCTCTTGGCTCTTGGTACCTTCTCAGCTACCATATGGATGCCCTTTTGCATGCATCTAGTCTCGGTCTCTCCCAATTCATGGGGTGGTCCACAGAAGGTTCCAGGATCACCACAAGTGATCTGAACAGGGAAGAGGGGAGTGAAATTGTAGCTCTGGTTCTCCCTTCTCCTCCTGTGAGGAGTCTATCACAACAGGAGTGGTTCCTCCTCCTTCCCTGAGGAGTCTGATATAACAGTTTGAGACCCCTTCTGTGACCTTCAACACAAATGCTGGAGTTCTTCAGCTGCCGGGTTTCTGCCACAGCTTGCACCTGCAACTTCATCAGGTCCAGGTCGGTTTGGAGTGCCTGTAGCTGTTAGGTCTTCTCCACAGCTTGCACCTGTATCTTCATCAGGTCTAGCTCAATTTGAAGCCCCTGGACTCACAGCACTTATCTCAGGGTAGCCTCTGTCTCTGCCGACAAGGCTGTAAGAAGAGCCACCCCACGACCTCAGCTGCAGTGTGAGCACTCTTCTTGTTGAAGGTCTCTCCCAGTGCCCAGAGAGCCTTCTCCACACAAATGGGCTTCCCATCCACCTCAGGCCATTCCTGAGGAGGTGACAAGGTAGAGAGGAGACGTGCCACAGAGTACCACATACTCTTGGCAGGCCACCCCTCAATCCCACCCTCCAAGTGTGCAGTAGGCTCAATACCCATCTGCTAATCCTGTTCATGATCCCAAGTGTATTGCAAATGACCAAGGCCAATGAAGTTTGCAGAGGATTTGGGCCGACTGAAGAAAAACCCAGGAGCCACAGTCAAATGGAACAGCCTTTGGTCTAGAAGCAGAGCAGCAACAAAATGGCATCCGGGAGTTCTCTCTCAGTAGTTCACTGCCAGGGAGTCCCAGCCCCTTATATAAGCAGGAGAACAAAAGTGGCAGGCAACCAAGAAGTGAGCTCTTAAGGTGCATAAACAATAAAATGGCTGCCACCTGGGAAAGTGCAAGTCATGGTTGTATAACAGGTGTATGTCATTTCGGCGGGAGCTCAGCGAAGGGCCTGTGCTACTCCATTTTTCCCCCGCAGTCTCACACACAGTTACCATTCTCTTAATATCATATATTATGAATTGTTAACTCTCTTTGGACTGTTGGTACTCAAAAGTTCCCCTGTAATCTGATTAATTTTTATTTTCCTAATAACAAATGCACTTCAGGGATTTAATGTGAGATTTATTTTATTTTTCAATTACATTTGACATACAATATTATTGGTTTCAGGTGTATAGCATATTGGTGAACCATTTATATAACTTACAGAATCTTCATTCCGATAAATCTGGTTCCTCTGACACCACATATAGTTATTACAATATTATTTACTCTATACCCTCTGCTGCACTTCATATCCCGGTGACTATTTTGTAACTATGAATTTGTAGTTCTTTATTTCTCCCTCTTTTTCACCCACCCCTTCAGCCATTCTCCCCTCACCCTGCCAAACTTGATATCCATCTGATGCCACATATGGTTATTGCAACATTATTGTTTATATTCCCATGTTATACCCTATAGCTCCATAACTATTACTCTGTAACCACCAAACTGAACTTTCCAAACCTTTCCCCTTTTTTCACCTCCTCCCATAATCCTCCTTCTGTCAACAAAACAAATAACAAATATTTTCTATATCTATGAATTTGTTTCTGTTCTGCTTTATTATTATTATTTATTGTTATTATTATTATTATTTGGATTTCATCTGTAAGTCAACTTGTATCTGTCTATCTTCCTTTGTTTAATAATCCACTTGCAACTGTTGATAGACATGTAGCTATTGCCATTTTATTTATTATAATTTTTGTTTTTTATTTTCTTTTCCCATCTTAAAGAAGTGCCTCTAACATACTTTGTAGTATGTTAGTATGTAGTATGTAGTATGGTTTGGTGGTGAGCTCCTTTAGCTATCTTGTCGGGGAAGCTCTTTATCTGTCTTTCAATTTTCAATAATAGCCTTGCTGGATACATTAATCTTGATTGTAGAACCTTGGTTTTCATCACATTGAATATTTTCTACCAGTCCCCTTTGGCCTGCAGTTTCTATTGAGAAAGCCACTGACAGTCGTATAGGTGATCTTTCATAAGTTACTATTTGCCTTTCTCTTGCTGCTTTTAATATTATCTCTTTGTCTTTAAATTTTGCTGTTTTAATTATGATGTGTCTCAGTGTAGGCCAGTTTGCATTTACCTTGTTTGAGACTCTGTTCTTCCTGGGCTTGTATGCCTATTTTCTTCACCAGGTTAAAGAAATTTTCAGTCATTATTTTTCCAAATAAGTTCTCAATCCCTTGCTGCTGCTCTTTCCCTTCTGGTAAATCTATGATGTGAATGCTATTACACTTGATGTTGTCCCAGAGGAAACTTATATCTTAATTTTTTGGAATTCTTTTTTTCAACTTGTTGGTCTATTGGATTTCTGCTATCTTTACCTCCAAAATCACTAATTTGTGCCTCTGCTTCATCTAGTCTGGTGATTTATTTAATTCCATTCTTCATTTCAGTTATTATAATCTTTATCTCTGCCTAATTTTTTATGGTCCCTTTGTCTTTCTTTATGCTTGCTATCTTTCTCATGAAATTATCACTAATTTCTCTGATCGTGTTTATAATCATTGTAGTGAGTTCTGTCTTTGATAGGTTGTTTACCTTCACCCTGTTTACTGTGATTTTCTGCTGTTCAAGTTTTGAGCTGCATTTCTTTGTTTTCTCATTCTGGCAGTCTCTCTGTACACATTCTTCTTGTTAACCCAACACTTGCTGCTGCAGTTTCCTTGGGGTTTGCTGCAAATACTGGGTGGACAGAGGTCTTGAAGGGGGTTGGACAGGGTTCAAACCTTTGTTTACTGCCTGGAGTTGTGGGGCTGCGTGGGCAGTGCAGTCTTATGCCTTTCTGTTCTCAGTTTACCCTGAGGTCTCTGCCCTGAGTGTTGTGTTCAGCTGTCCTGTATGCTGGTCCCTCAGACCATGCTGGTTGTGGGTTGAGAAATATACCCTCAGTTCCCTCTCTCCTCCTCTTTCCTGGGCCAGAGTGAGGTGCTGTGGTTCCTCACTTCCCCCATTGGTCCCTCTCCTGTCAGAACTGGACTGAAGTCGGGCTGCTGCATCTCACACACCTGGTCTGCACCTCCTGGGAGCCAAAGTCAGGTCTGGTTGTGGTATCTCATGGCACCCACCTCTGGGCCTCCTTTTATCTGCCCAGTGGACTGAATGAGGTCTGGAATCCTCACCTGCCACTTTTTTCCTCCTCCTTTCCCCAGCAGTAGATTTCTAAGTGGGGGGCCTGTGTGTGGCCTGTGCCTCTACACTTCCCCCCTTTTCTCCTCTGTTTGCTCTTCTGCCCATCCACAGGTACTTTGATACCAGGAATGGGTCTCTTAGCTGTGTTTATGCATTGCATAGGGAGTTCTTAGTTGAGTTATAGATTTTTATTTGTCATAATCTCCAGGGGAATTTTGCAGGGGGTTCCTGCCATGCCACCATTTTGTTGCTTCTGTTGATGGTGAGATTTTGATACTGAAATAGAAGCTTTTTTTGGTAGAAATTCTAAGAATGCAATAAATATTAGCTGAAAAACTGAAATTGAATTGTGACCTGATTCATAATGAGGAAAATGGATGTTTTCTAACAGTCTCCATTAAAACTATTGTACAGTAAGTATTAGTATCCGTATAACTTTTCAAAGCCCTGAATTATATAGCTCCTCATTATTTTAGATTTCCATTTTCCTAACTACTGTGGATATTGGTTGGTTCTCACTGTCACTTCTGAGCTACTTTTTGTGGCCCCTGAATGAGTTCTACAAAATAGATTTAGTTTTAAAAAGTTACTTAGGAAAGATTATGTCTTAGTATAAAAAGCTGGATCCATATCATATAAACTGCATTTGAAACTGGGTTATTTGAACTGAAATCTCAACAGGAAGAAAATACACCCAAGTTCTGTGTCTAACTCAGGCAACTTTTGAATCACTACATTTTTGCTTCCAAAATAAATAATTTCTTTATCATAGGAAATGAAAAGTCACAAGTTGGGTACTTCTGTAATAAAAATAGGGATTATTTCATTCAGAGCTATTCAGAGTTCTTCATTACTTTTTACAATCTAAACTTTATATATTTATACTTAGTATTTTAGATTACATTTTATAATGAAAAGGTATATCTTCTGAATTTTTTATTCTGTCTTATTGCTATTTGATGATTGTACAGCATTTTTTAACTGAGGAATTCAAAGCATTCTTTTTATATCCTGTGACATTATCATCCACATGGAACTATGTTTATTTATCTTTCAAATTGAAAACTAGTTGACATATGAGGTGTGACATATGTAATAAATTTGATTTCACATGTCATACATAAATCAGTCTTATTACTTATTAGTTCTTTCTTGCTCTTTGCAGGGGCTAGCATATATCATGTATTTGATTGTTCTTACTGAGTTTAATCTCTAAATTTGTATACAGATTCTTAACTTGTTTCTCTTCCTGTGTCCTTTCAAAACTATCATGATTAACTGCATTGTATTTGCTCATCATCAGTGGGTTTAGTGGATTATATTGTTATTGTTGTCAAATTGTTACAGATACCTGTGATTACATAGAGGAAATAAAAGTAGGAGTATAAGAAAAGAGGGTGTTAGATTTTATAAGTTTCATTTTTTCCTTAAATTTCAATAACTTAGGTAGAACAGGTCTAAAATGGTTAAAGTTTTGAATTTTACAATTTTTTTATAAACTGCAGTTCTTATGCCTTTATTCTACATGTAGTAACTAGGTCTAGGTTAACCAAGCATTACCCTTATGGATCTTTCTTTAATAAATAGGTGAGAATGATTTGTAGTTATATCAATGAACTGTATGTAAAGAGATATTTCTAAAGTATTTAAATGTGCTTGGAAGCTTTTATTTTCTTTTAAGTAGTTTCAATATCTACTCTACTCTCTTGTTTACACTATTAATTTGCTTAGCAAACTTTAGATTTGTAAGTAACACTAAGGTCAATTTAATCTCAGCCCTTGTGCGACTTATCAAAAATTCTGAATCATTAAAGTCCAAATTACAGTAAAATTCTAACCTCACTAATCCAAACTTTGTTATAGTATATATAAAGTATGTATGCTAAAAGTATCTTCAGTAGGCTGTTTTCTCCATGTTGGTGATAAATGTCACTCCAGAAGAGAAGCAGCCAGAGTCCTACAAGAGGTTAGGAAAAAATAACAGAATTTTTTCCATCAAAGCACTGATACTGAATTAAAGTAAGTGCTAGGAGAAATGAAGGTGGGGACATTTAGGATTTATGTATTTAAAAATGCCTCCTAAATGCTCTATTGAGTATCTGAGAATTATGATATTAATTGCATTGCACTATTTACAAGACAAGAGATATGAACATCAGTTAATTGATTAAGCAAAATTGGGGCAATAGTAATAGTGTACTGCTTTGAGATGTTTTAAAAACTACTTTAGCAATGTTATTTGCATCGAAATTCTGTGCACTTACAAATTGTTATCAATTCATCAGATTAAGAAAGTAAAGTGTGCATTAAAAGTTACAGCTAGTAGTTAATGGTGTTGTAATAAATTAGTAAAGTAGTAAAAATTTCAGGACCTCTTTCTTCTCCAGTTCCGAATTAATAATCATGTAATGCCTGCATGGATATTGACATAATTTATTATATTCATTATGATGCAGTAAACTCTAAAACTCAGCATTTCTGGTGTTATGGAATGAAATTCTTCTAACAAGAAATTGGAAGGAATGTCAAAGTTAACCAAGACAGAGCATAACTACACCTAATAATAGGGTTGCTAGAAGCTTGTTATTTACTATTGATATTCTTTTGGGAAGGGAAAAAAGCTAGTTATTTGCTTCATGCCTTTTACAGTAATGGTATTTTGCCTCTACTATGGAACTCGTTGCTCTTCACTTATAGATCTTAGAGTTTAGGAGGAAGAGCAGAGGTCATTGGATCAACAAGAATAAAAATTTAGCCCTCTGGTAATTTTTAGCTAATTAGAACTGTCTCCATCTTCCAGCTCCTTTGCCATTATGGATGAGAGGAATAGAGACTGAGTATTCACATAACACTTTCCTTATACCTCTTGTCTTTGTTGACTGCTTCTTTTGCTGTGCAGGAGCTTTTTAGTTTGATATGGTCCCATTTATTCATTTTTGCTTTTATTTCTATTGCTTTTGAGTTCAAATACATAAATTCATCCCTAAACCCAAGGCTTGTAAGTTTAGTAGCAATGTTTTCTTCTATGCAATTTACTGCTTCGGGTCTTATGTGTAGGTCATTGATCCATTTTGAGTGAATTTTGATATTATGGTGACAGATCAGTTTAGATTCATTATTGTGCATGTGACTCTCCCATTTTCTCAGCATCATTTATTGAAGAGACTTTGTTTTTAGTCCATTGTATGTTTTGGTTTCTTTGTCAAAAAATATCTGCCCATGTACATGTAGATTTATTTATGGATTTTTAATTCTGTTCCACTGATCTGTGTGTCCTTTTCTGTCAATACCATGCTGTTTTGACTACTGTTGCTTTGTAGTACAAATTAAAGTTGGGTAGTGTGATGCCTCCAGCCTTGTTTTTTTTTTTTTTTTTTTTTTTTTTAGGATTGCTTTAGCAATTTGGGGTCTTTTTGATGCGATATAAATCTGATGATGACTTTTTGGTCTATTTCTTGAAGAGATATCATTGGGATTTTGATGGGGATTACATTAAATCTGTATATTGCTTTGGGTAATATATAGCCATTTTAACTATGTTGATTCTTCCAATCCATGAACATGAAGTATCTTTCCATTTTCTTTCTATGTTTTCAATTTCTTTTAATAGTGATTGTTCTTAGTATATAAATCCTTCACATCTTTTGTTAATTCCTAGGTATTTTATTTTTTATTACATTTGCAAAATACATTGTTTTTTATTTTTTATGAAATTTCATTGTTAGTGCATAGGAATGCAATGGATTTTGGTAGATTGATTTTGTATCATGCAACTTTATAGTATTTGTTTATTGTTTCTAATAGTATTATGGTGGATTCGTTAGGATTTTTTATATATAGAATCCTGTCACTTGCAAAAAATGACAATTTTACTTCTCATTCCCAATGTGAATGCCTTTTATTTATTTCTCTTGCCTGGTTGCCCTGACTAGGACTTCCAGTATTATCCTGAATAACAGTGGTGACAGGGGACATCCCTGTTTTGTTCCCAAATTTAAAAGAAGAGGTTTTAGTTTTTCACTATTTGATATATTATCTTAGGATTTGTCATATATAGTCTTTACTATGTTGAGGTACTTCAATTCTAAACCCATTTTATAGTGTTGAATGCTTTTCCTGCATCAAAATTATGTAATCATATAGTTTTTTGTTTTTTATTTTGTTTATGTGTTGTATCACATTGATGGATTTGCATATATTGAACCATCCTGTGCTTGTGGAATCCCATTTTATCATGATGTAAAATTTTTAAATATATTGTTGTAATCTATTTGCTATTATTTTGTTTAGAAGTTTTGTATCTGAGTTCGTCAGAGATATTGGTCTATAGTTTACTTTTTGTTTGTTGTTTTGCTGGGCTTTGGTATCAGGGTAATGAAGGCCTTGTAAAATGGGTTGGGAAGTGTTGCTCTCTCTTCAAATTTTTGGAAAAGGACGTATTAAATTCTTTTTTAGTGTTTGATAGAGTTTACTATCAAAAAGTCCTTCTGGTCCTGGACTTTTTCTTTTGGGGAGGTTATAGATTATTTATTTTTTATTTCCTTACTGTGCAGTGGTCTAATTAGATTATCTAGTTCTTATTGATTCAGTCTATGTAGTCTAAAATGTTATTCATTTCTTCTAAGTTTTTTAATTTGGTGGCATATACTCTTTTATACTATAATCTTGTATAATATAGTCTTTCTCATATAATCCTTTGTATTTCTGTGGTGTCAGTCTTGATTTTTTTTCATTTCTTATTTTGGTTATTTGCATCTTTTCTCTTTTTACCTTAATGAGCCTAGTTAGTCATTTGTCAATATTATTAATTTTTTTGAAGAACCAGCTGTTTGTTGCATTAATTTTTGTATTTTTTTCTCCATTTTGTTTAGCTCTGCTCTCATTTTTATTTTTTTCTTTTGCTGTCTTTGTTCTCATTATTATTTAAAATGTAATGTTAAATTATTTGTTTGGGATTTTTGTTTGTTTTTTTGA
Organism: Lyroderma lyra; assembly: GCA_004026885.1. Classification (NCBI taxonomy): domain Eukaryota; kingdom Metazoa; phylum Chordata; class Mammalia; order Chiroptera; family Megadermatidae; genus Lyroderma; species Lyroderma lyra. Next base: position 33,634 of record PVJL010001716.1, on the reverse strand, counting down.
AATAGGCCTGTAATGTAAGTTTCCCTCTTAATACTGCTTTTGCTGCATTTCAGTAGTATTAATATGTGTTTTTATTCTTATTTGTTTCTATGTATTTTTTTGGTCTCTTTTTAAATTTCTTCTTTAACCCATTCACTTTTTAATAGCAAATTGTTTAATCTCCACATATATGTGGTATTTTCTGCTTTTATATTTTTGGCAGTTGATCTCCAACATCAAAGCTTTGGGATCAGGGAAATACTTTGTGTGATTTTTAAACTTCTTAAATTTGCTGAGGTCATTTTTGCATCCCAGCATATTGTCTATCTTTGAGAATGTTTCATGTGTGCTAGAAAATAATGTATACTCTTGTGTTCTAGAATGAAGTGATCAGTAATTGTCAATTATATTGATTTTCTGTAATGTATTATTTAAGGCTGATATTTCCTTATTGATTTTCTGTTTAGATGATTTATCCTTGACTATCAATGAGTTTTTATATGCCCTACTATAATTGTATTTTTTCAGTATCTCTCTTTAGTTCTGTCAGTAGTTGCTTTATAAATTTTGATGCTTCCTGATTAGGGGCATATATATTAATAAGGGTCATATCTTCTTATTGTATTGTCCCTTTTATCACTATGAAATATCCATCTTTGTCTCCTGTTACCTTTTTTTTTTATCCTGAAGTGTGTTTCATCAGATATAAGTATGGCTATGCCCACTTTTCTCTGGGTGCCATTTTCTTGGATTATAATTTTCCATCCTTTTACTCTGTGTATGTATTTGTCTCTGTAGTTGAGATGCATCTCTTGGAGACAGCATATGATTGGGTTTTGTTTTTTGATCCAATCTGCTACCCTGTGCCTTTTTATTGGTGAGTTCAGTCCATTATCATTTATAGTGATGATTGATATATGAAGATTTCCTATAGCCATTTTATTTTTTGTTTGCTGGTATTTCAATTTCTCTATTGCCCTTTGCTTTTTTGTTTCTGTTTATTATTTTAGTTTGGTGGTGTTCCATATTTTTCTTTGTTTTATTTATTTATTTTCATGTTATGTATCTTAGTTCTGGATTTTATTTTGAATGGTTACAATTGAGTTTATGTAAAAGAAAATTTCATATATACAGTGGCTTATATTCTTAAGCATAATTCTTATCTACCTTCTCCTTTGGAAATTCAACATTTACTTTTTCTTGTTTTATGTTTTTGTTGTTTCAGGTTATCCCTATTTATTTTGACTTTCTGTTTCAGGTTGAACAGCCTCTTCCAGTATTTCCTATAATTCCAGCCTTGTGCTGGAGAATTCTTTCAGCTTCTGTATTTCTGAAAAGGTGTTTACTCCTCTGTCATATCTAAAAGATAGGTTTCTGGGTAAATTACTCTTGGCTGGTAATTTCTGTCTTTTAATAGTTTGAAAATGTAATTCCATTTTTTTCTGGCTTGTAGAGATTCTGCTGAGAAGACTGATGATAATCTGATGGGCTTTCCTTTATAGGTTACAATCTTCTTTTCCCTGACTGCTTAGAGTATTCCTTTTTTGTTATTCATTTTAACTGCATCAGTATAATGTGCTTTGGAGAAGGTTTGTTAGGATTCGAGTAGTTAGGTATTTTATTTGCTTCTGGGATTTGAGGATGTAGTTCTTTTAATAGAATTGGGAAGTACTCAAAGCTATTTATTTGAATAGACTCTCTGTGCCCTTCTTGTTTTCTTCTTCTTTTGGTATACTCATTATTCTTATGTTGCTCTTTTTAATAGTGTCAATAATTCTTGTAGAGCTCTTTCATTTATTTTAATTCTCATGTCTTTCTCTTTTTCCTTTTCTGTCATTTCCATATTTCTGTCTTTGATATCACCAATTCTTTCCTTCATGTGGTCTCTTCTTTTTCCTAAACTAGCTATTTCATTCTTTATATTGTTTATTGAGTTTATCTCCAGAATTTTATCATTTTTAAAAATTTCAATCTCTTTGGTAAAATATTCATTTTGTTCATTGATTTTATTTCTGATGTCATTAAACTGCCTATCTGTGTTTTCTTGCATCTTGTTGAGTTTTTTTCCCCTCAGAATATCAATCTGTCATTTAAACTACATAACTCTATGCCTTTAAGATTATTTTCTGGAGTTTTTTTTTTCTTTCTTTCTTGTTAGCTTGGTTGTTCAGATTTATTATTTAATTGTTTCTTTTTCTTGGCATTTACATGTTTGGATACTGCAGCTGGTAGATAGGAAGTTTTTCTTTTGTTTTCACATGGGTATTGCTGTATAGTTTTATTTTGCCTGGCCTTATTTTTTTTTTCTTGCAGTGTGTGGTTTTCTGTGATTTGGGCTTCTCTTTGACCAGGTCACCTTGGTTTCAATGTACCACCCCCATGGGAGGATGTTGTGGGCTATTGAGCTCTGAGCCTTTGGAACCCCAGTGATCCCTTTGCCATCAAAAGCTGTAGAGCCTATGTATCTCAGCTGCCCTGGGCTCCTTGACTGGTTTCAGCCTGGAATGGTGGAGATGGGTTTTTCTTGGGAAAAGTGGCTGTTGTATTTGTATCTCTGGATGATGGCAGCTGCCAGCTTGCCACTGCTTCTCTGCTCCTACAATTTTTGCCCTGTTGCTAGAACTAGATGCATTGTGTATCTGCAGCTCAACAATTGTCTCCCCAATTCTCAAGGCTGTAGATAGTTTGCTCTTCAACCTGGCACTCACTGTTAGTTACCTTTGGAGCCAAAAAAACATTGGAAGGAAATGGGGTAGGAAAACTTGGTGAGGGTAGGGAAAAGCACCTGGCTTTGTGTCTTTGTTTTCTGCCTGGTGCTGAGGGCAATGAGGACAGTGAACATTTATGCTCTTCTGTATTCATTCTTTGCCCTGAGGTCTCCACTGTAAGTGTTGGGTTCAGCCTTATTATATATTGATCCCTCAGGCAGGTATGCTTGTGGCCAGAGAAGCACACCCACAGCATTTTTCACTCCTCTTTCCCTGGGCTGGAGTGAGATTTGGGCTTCTATGTTTCTAAGCACCTACCCTTTTCCCACTTTTCTCTCCTGGGTCAGGGTTGAGGTCCGGGATGAGCACCCATTCTTGTCTCCCTCTTATTTTCTCCCAGGACTGCTGTGACTTCCAGGATGCTCAATCACTACCACTTTACTCCTCTCTCCCAGAACCAAGCAGGGTCCCACAGCCCACATCTCTGCACTTACCCCTTCCTTCATTTCCAGTATGCTCCTCTTTGTCCACCTTCAGGTATTTCATTGTGATGAGTGGGTCTCTTAGCTGTGTTTGTGTGGTACATAGAGAAGCCTTTGTTATATTATAATTGTTTTATTTGTTGTAACTTGCAGTGGAGTTTTCCAGGAGCCCCTCTCATGCCACCGTATTGATGACATCTCCTTTTTTCTAGTTTATTAAAGTATAGAGTTAGGTTGTGTATTTGGGATATTTATCTTTTCTTAATGGAGGTGTTACCAGAACATGGGGTGTCCTCTTTGACATGATGTCCAGGTTCTTCATATCTCGAGCAAAGACAAAAGTAAAGTGGTGAAACAAAGTAATAGTTTATTGAAGAGAAAGTACACTCCAAAGAGGTAGGAGTGGGCTCGAGCTAGGAAAGTGGCTCAGGAGCCCAGATCAAGGAGGCTTTGGTACTTTTATTTTCTTCTGTGTCTTCAGGGGAGACACCTCTGGGCAAGGAGTCTCTTGATTGACAAGTCTGATTGACAAGCCTGTGACATGACCTTTCTTTTATTGTTCCTGTCTCCTTTCCAAATTTAATTACCTCCTATGATTGTCTTATATTGGGGGCAGAGATTACTAGTGAGAGGGTGGTATCAGGGCAGTGGCAACTATTCCAGCAAGCTAATCTCATGGCTCAGGAGTCCAGAGAGGGGTCCCAAGATCTCCCTATTCTGTCTGCCTTCTTCACATTTTCTTGAGAGACATGATCCCCACAAATCTTTACAGAAAGCTGAGGGGCTGAAGGTCTCGTATTCTGTATCTGCTTCCTGCTGAAGATGGTCGTTGTCCCTACCTATTGGGGATCCACGGAGCTCTCACCCTATCTGATCTAAAGGGGCAAGAGGTCTCGAGATCCGCCATGTTGACTCCTTTGATGGAGATGGGCTAGAAGCCTTGTCAGGCAACATCTGCATTCCAAAGGCCCCTAGATAAGGAGAACCAGACCTAGTTAGTTAAGTTCAAAAGCTTTGGCCCTAAATGTAGGCTTCAAATCCATCACTGCAGGGTGGCTAGTGATAGATTTGTTTAGCCCTTTGGAGTCTGCATCCTGCTGATTTTGGTCTCCATCAGCCACCCAGGTGCAACTGCCTATTCAGGAATGGCCTGGGGATGATACCGTTAACAAACACAGATTCACAGTCTCAAGGATGATTAGCTAAAATCTAGCATATCTAGCTAAGTAAAGTTTTATTATTACATATCACAAATTTTAGGATGTTTAACCAGGGCTGGAGACAGACATTTTAGAAATACAATTAGCAAACATAAGTTACAAGTTCTCTGAATGATTAGCTCAAACTGGGGCATAGGACATCTGGGAGATATGGGGTAAAAGCCTGTTGTTTTGGGGTAATTGTCTAAAGCAGGAGGAAGGATGAAGACATTCCATGATTCAAGTTAGAAGCAATCTGTTGTTTAAACTAGAGTTAAAGGAAAACTGATTGAGAGGGTGATTAAGGCTATGGAGTAGGGAAAAGGTGAAATAGAGCTGAAGAACAAGGAAAAGGAGTCTTTAGTGAAGTAGGGGATGGCTGCTTTATTTGGCCCATATCAGAGGCATTTATCATTGTAAAATTACCTCTCAAAATTTGCAGTATCACATAAGTTTGGTGTATTGTGTTTGCATTTTCATTTATTTTGAGATTATATATATATTTATTTATTTATTTTGTTTTTACTTTTGATTTCTATTTTGACCTATTGGTTGTTCAAGTGTGTGTTGTTTGATTTATACATATTTGTAGATTTCCCAGCTTCTCGTTGATTTCTAGTTTCATAACACAAATTAGAAATGATACTTGGTATGATTTGAACCTTAAATTTTTTGAGACTTGTTTTGTTTCCTATTATGTGGGTATCTTAGATAATGCTCTGTGTGCAGTTAAAAAATGTATACTGATTCTGTTGGATGCAATGTTACAGAAATGTCTTTTAAGTCCATTTTGTCTAATGCATAGTTCAGGTCTATTGTTTCCTTATTGATTTTTTGTCTGGATGATCTACTCATTGTTGACAGTAGGCTATTGGTTTTCCACTATTATTGCATTGCTTTCTGTTTTTTTCTTTGGATCTCGTAATATTTGCTTAATATATTTAGGTGCTTCAATGTTGTGTGTATATATTTTACAATTATTATGTCTTACTGAAGAATTGACCCATTTATCATTATATAATGATTTTTTTTGTCTCTTGTTACTCTTTCTGTCTTAAAGTGTATTTTTATATATATATGTACATGTATTCCTGCTTTCTTTTGGTTACCACTTGCATAGGATATTGTTTTTCACCCCTTCACTTTGATCCTGTGTGCATCACTGAAACCAAAGGGAGTCTCTTCTTGTTGGCATATAGTTGGGTCTTTTTAAAAAATCAGTTGAGCCAATTTGTACCTTTTCATTGGTTAATTCAACTCATGTACATTTAGAGTTATTATTGCTATGTGAGGACTCACTAATTCCATTTTGTTAATTGTTTTCTGGTTGTTTTGTATTTACATTGTTTCTTTTTCTCTCTGTTTATATCTAACTTTGTAAATTGGTGATTTTCCATAGTAGTATACTTTGTTTTTGTTTGTATATTTATATTTAGTGCATCTACTCTTAAGTTTTTGCTTTTAGTTACTATAAGGCTTATAGAAGCCATCTCATAGATAAACAGTCCATTTTAAGCTGATAATAACTTTAATCATGTACAAAAGCTTCACTTTTTTACTCCCACCTTTTTATATTTTGATATCCTTATTTACCTCTTTTTATATTGTATATTTAATAACCCATTAAAATGTCTATATTAATTATATGCTTTTTCCTTTGACCTTTATACTATAGTTGAGTGGTAAACATACAATCTTATTACACATTTAGAGTTTTATATTTTGACTGCATATTTATTTACCAGTGTGTGGTATACTCTTGTATATTTTCATGTCACTAATTAGTATATTTTCATTTTAGCTTAAACAACTCTTTTCACCATTTGTGCCAAGGCAGGCCTAGTGGTGATGAACTCTCTCAGCTTTTGTTTGTCTATGGAAGTCTTTATTTATACTTCATATCTGAAAGATAACTGTAAGTGATAGGGTATTAGTAACTGGCAATTTTCACCTTTTAAACACTTTGCTAGTTTTTTTTAGTTTTTATCTTTTAACACTTTGAATATGATATTCCACGCTTATCTAGCCTTAAAGTTTCTCCTGAGAAATCCATAGATAATCTAATGGGAATTTCTTTGTAGGTTATTTTTTTTATTAACTGCTTTTAGAATTCTTTCTTTAATTTTTATTTTTCAGGTTTATTATAATGTGTCTTTTTGCATTGAGATAATAGGTGTATCTAGTAGCCTCATGTATTTGGATGCCCAATTCTCTCCCCGGGATTAAAAAGTTTTCAGTTCTTACTTCTTTAACTAAATTTTTATTTCCTTTCTTCCTCTTCTTTTTAGGATTTCTTATTTTTATTAATATTTGTTCTTTTATTGGAATCTCATACATTATTGTAGGCTGTCTTTGCTCTTTTTTATTTTTTTATTCATTTTTAACTGGGTTATTTCAAAATTTAGGATAAGGCATTGTAGATATCACTCATTCATAGAATCCCCAGGAGTCAGAGACAACTCAATGGCATATAACACACACAACTCACACATTCTGTTTTCCATTTGCTCTACTCTACTGCAGATGCTCTTTATTACATTTTGAATTTCATTCATTATATTATTCAGCTCCAGAATTTTTATTTAATGATTTTTTTCTCTTTGGTGGAAATCTCATTTTGGTAAAGTACATTTTTTCAAGATATAATTGAATTGTGTTTCTGAGTTTTCTTGTAGCTCATTTTCTTCAGAACAGCAATTTTAAATTCTTAATGAGCTAGATCACAAAATTCTATGCCTTTGCATTCAGTTATTAGAGAATTTATATTTTCTTTTTGTGATGGATATTTTCGTGGTGCTTACATTCCTTCCACTTTTGTGTGCTTTCACATTTGAAGTAGCAGATATCTCCTTACATTTGTGCTAGTTACGTTGAGAAGGTATTTTCTGTTTGATGTTGTGATTATTTGATGTTTTTTCTGTTGTTGTATAAGTATACCTGCTCCATTCTTCTTGCTCTCTCTTGTGGTAGAGTCTTTAAGCTTTTATGTCTTCTCTGGTTCTTACAACTTACCAGGTTGGCTATTGGATTCTCCATTTTGTTTTCTAGAAAGTGACACCACTTAAGTTTGTGCTTTATACCTTTCCCATAGACTGAGGCCTCTCTGTCTACTGGAGCTCTCTATCATACATGGCACAGAGAGGTGCAAACAAGGAGCCAAATTCAGAGTGGAAGGAGGTGTGCATTTAGCACTTAGGGTTTTGCAAGTGTCTGTGGTCCCAGCAGGGAGATTCCTGGGTGTAGTACTTTCATAGGTTCATGTTTGGACTTCCTGGTGAGTCTAATCCCTTTATCACTCTTTGAAATTCTTATTTGCCTTTTCTCCAACATTCTGTGTCCCTCCAGTCATAGAGTTCTATCTCAGTACTTTTGGTGCTCCTCAAAAACACAGCTTTTACCAGATGCATCCTGCACAATTGGGGTATCTAGGCATTCACTCACCACTCTCTTTTTCACTAGAAGTCATTGTCATTTGATAGATCAGCCATATACAGTATTTCCTTGGGAGTGGGTGGTGCTGGAAACATTTTTTTAAACCACTGCCTCTGCTGCAACCAAACTTGTATTTTTTTTTCCTTCAATGCCATACTGTAATCTTTCCTCAGCAAAGATGAACTTCTGCAAATTCTTTCTCTTCATTGGGAATCGGCTCAGGTCAGCACTCGGCAGGAATTTTTTCTTGATTGATCTGGGCAGGTCTTTTGATTCCACAGGATCCAAAGCTTGTACTGAGGTCTGTCTGCCTATTGTCAGATGTACAGGTAGGTTAGCAAGGCTCCTCTTGGGTCCCTTGTTGTATTGTGCTATATTTCACAATACTTTTGTTCATAGATGGATGTCTAAATCATTGTTTAAAAAAGGGAGACAAAAAGGAGAAATTTCTTATGCCATGATGATGCTCTTATTTCCCTTTTGACTTACTCTTTGACACATGGGTTGTTCAAGAATGTGTTGTTTAATGTCCATATACTTGTGAATTTTCCAATTTACTCTTCATTTCTAGTTTCATTCCATTGAGGTCAGAATAGATACTTAGTATAACTTCAGTCTTCTACATTCCTAAATTTGTTAAGACTTGTTTTGTGATGTAATGTGATTTATCCCATAGAATGTTTTATATGCACTTATAAACAATACATACTTTGCTTCCACTGGGTTTTATATATATGTCAGTCCATAGTGTTGTAAAGTAGTATATAATACTCAAGTTCTCTGTTTTCTCATGGATCTTCTATGTAGATTGAACTTGAGGTATTTAAATCTCCTATTATTGTTGTATTGCTCGCTATTTCTCCCTTTAGTTCTGTCAGTGTTTGCGTCACATATTTGGATGGTCTGATGTTGCGTGTATATATGTTTATACTTTTTATACATTCCTGTTGAATTGACTTTTATCATTTAAATGACTTTGTGAGAGTTTTTTTTCTTTTTTTAATTCTTGAGACTTTTTATTTTTCAATTACATTTGCTGTACAATATTATATTGGTTTCAGGTGTATAGCACAGTAATGAATCATTTATAGAACTTAGTAAATTCTCATTCCAGTACATTTGGTTCCCTTCTGACACCATACATAGTTATTACAATGTTATTGATGATATTCTCTATGGTGCACTTAATATCCCTGTGACTATGAATTTGTAGTTCTTGATTTTTCCCCTTTATTCCCCACCCCTCTAGCTGTCGTCCCATCACCTCAACAAATCTAATACCCATTTGACACCACACAAAGTTACTGCAACCTTACTGACTGTATTCCTATGTTATACGCTATGTCCCCATGATTATTACCTTGTAACAACCAAACTAAGCTTCTCAAATCTCTTCCTTTTATTTTACCCACTCTCCTATTTCTCCTCCCATCTAATATTCTTTGTAGTACTGGTTTGGTGTTGAAGAACTTCTTTAGCTTTTTCTTGTATAAGAAGCTCTTTATCTGTCCTTCAATTTTGAATGCTGGCCCTGCTGGATATGTTCATCTTGGTTGTAGATTCTTGGTTTTCATCAAATTGAATATTTTCTGCCATTCTTTTCTGGCCTGCAAAGTTTCTGATGAGAAATCAGCTGAGAGTTGAATGGGTGTCCCCTTATGAGTTACTACTTGCATTTCTCTTGCTGCTTTTAGATGTTTTTCTTTTTCTTTAACTTTTGTCATTTTAATTATGATGTTTCTCAGTGTATTCCTGTGTTGGGTTCATGTTGATTGACATTCTCTGTGTTTCTGGGATTTGTATGTCTATTTACTTTACCAGGTTAGGAAAATTTTTCATCATTATTTCTTCAAATAAGTCCTTGATCCCTTGCTTTTTTCTTCTTCTTCTGGTAGTCATATGATGCAAATGATGTTACACTTAATGTTGTCCTAGAGGAATCTCAAACCATTTTCTTTTTTTTTAATTTTTGGATTCTTTTTTTATTTGTTCTTCTGATTGAGTGTTTTTTGCTGGCTTTTCTTGCAAATCACTGCTTTGTGCTTCTTTAGTCTGGTGACTCCTTTGACTCCATTTTTCATTTCAGTTAATGTAATCTTTGTTTCTATCTGGTCCTTTATATGTCTTCTTTCCTTTATTATTAAGTTCCCTGAGCATTTTTATAATCATTGTTTTGAGCTCTGTCTCTGATGGGCTGTTTGTCCTTATGCCTTTCACTTTGATTTTCTGTTGTTCGAATTCATTTTGACCTCCCTTTCTCTGGTATCTCATTTTGGCAGCCTCTCTGTTTGTAGATTTTCTGCTCTTTCACCCAACACTCACTGCTGCAGTTTCTCTGGAGTTTGCTGCTAATACTGGATAGACAGAGGTTTGGAAGAGAGGAGGGACACCAAATTTTGCACCTTTTGTTTTATTCCTAGGGCTGTGGGTTGTGCAGGTGGTATTGGCTTACATATTTCTGTTATCAGTTTGCCACAAGGACTCAGCTCTGAGCCTTGGGGTTAGTCCTGTGTGCTGGTCTCTCAGACTAGGCTGGTTGTGGGCTGAGAAATGTGTGCCCAACTTGCTCATTTTCTTTTCCTTGGGCCGGAGTGAGGTCATGCTGCGGCTCCTCACCACCCCTACTACTCTCCCTCCTGTTGGAACAGGAGTGAAGTTGGGCCAATGTGTATCTTGGACCCAGTCTGCACCTCCTGGGGGCTACAGGGAGGTCTGCTTGTGGTGTTTCATGATTCTGCCTCTGGGCCTACTTTTCTCTGTCCTGCAGATCGAGTGAGGTTCAGATTGCTGACATGCCACCTTTATCCTCCTTCCCTCCCCACAGTAGAGTTCCAAGTGGGGACCTGCATTGTCTGCATCTCTGCACTTCCCCTTTTTGTGCCTCTCTTTGTCTCTCTGCCCACCTGCAAGTATTTTGACTTGATGAGTGAGGTTCTTAACTGTGCATTGTATAGGAAGAACTTAATTGTGTTATAGATGTTTTATTTGTTGCAATCTCTAGGGGAGTTTTTCAGGGGTTTCTATCATGCCACCATTTAGTGGTATTCCCATGAGAGTTTTTTGACTGAAGGCTATTATGTTTAATATCAATATGGCCACATCTGCTCTATCTCTGTTAATTACCGTTTTTATGGAATATCTTTTTCTGTCTCTTATCGTATGTGTGGCCCTAAATCTAAATTGAGTTTTTGTAGACAGCATATATTTGGACTTAATGCACTCAACCTCTCTATGTGCTTTGATTGGAGAGTTAAATCTTTTTACATTTAAAGTAATCATCGATAGGGAAGAACTTATAGGAGTCATTTTGTTTTTTGTTTTCTATTTTTTAGTTTTTTTGTTTTTCTTATTCTCTTTTGCTATTTTTCTTTGCATTTTCTTGATATTTTTATAGTAACATGTTTTGAATTTTTTCTCATTTCTTTTTTGTATTTTTAATAAGTATTTTGTGTTATTGCCATGGAGACTATATAAAACATGTTACAGTTATAACAACCTATTTTAAGCCAATAACAAATTAATTTTAATCGCATATGAAGACTACTGTTTTACTTTCTTCCCCACACTTTGTGTTAATGATGTTGTATTCTATATTCATTAACATTTTTATATTTACATTCTTTGTACTTTCCTTTGTTAAATTCTATACCAGAATTAAATGACTTACACACCACTTTTAAAATATTGTAGTATTCTGCTTTGTTTATACATTTCTCTTTGCCAGTGAACTTTATATTTTCGTATACTTTTGTATTGTTTTAAAAAAGCATCTTTGCTTTCATATTGAAGAAGTCCCTTTGTTATTTCTTCTAAGGCAGGTCTAGTGGTATTGAACTTCTTAAGTCTTTGTTTATCCAGGAAAGTCTTTATTTGTCCTTCTTTTCTGAATGACTTCTTTTTTTCAGAAATAGCACTCATGGTTGGCAGATTTTTTTCTTTCTAGCACTTTGAATATATCACCCCACTTCCTATTGTTCCACATGGTTTATGCTAACAAATCCATTTATTCTTATGAGGGCTCCCTTTACCAGACAAGTTTCTTTTCTCTTGATGGTTTCAAAATCTTGTCTTATTGTTATTTTGACATTTGACATTTTCATTATAATGTGTCTCAATGTGATTACTTTGGATTCATCATAATAGGAGTTTGTTGACCTTCTGAATGTAGATGTCAATTTTCTTCCTTAAGTTTGGGAAGTTTTGCCATTATATTTTGCCATTAAGCTCACTGCATCTTTCTGTATTTCTCATAAAGGATATTGATGTATATATTTTGAATCAATGTCTCTGAGCTTAAGTGGGCCTAAAGTTTTCTACTCTGCCATCTTTTTGACATCACTGGTTCCATTTTATCATTTGTTTTCTGTTTCTTTCCATGGTTTTTCCTTCTTCTTCTTTTACCTTTCTAGCCCCACATTCTTTTTTATCTGCTCTGGGTTTCCAGTGATATAGATCTTAGATATTCTTCCACAGATCCCTGAGTCTCTGTATTTCCCTATTTTCCACTTAGTTCAGATTCAGTCAGTTCTATTGATCTGTCTTAAAGTTTACTGATTCTGTTCTCTCTCATGTCTACTCTAGTATGGAGTCTATCTAGAAATTATAAAAATTGTTGGCCATTGTATTTTTCCAGTTGTATAATTTCATTTTGATTCTTATGAAAATTAAGTTATTTTCTTTGCTGAAATTTTTCATTTTCATATTTGTTTCAAGAATTTCTAATTTTTTTGAGGCATCTTTATTATAGCAGCTTTAACATTGTCAGAAAACTTCAATAATTAAGTCATCTTGTTATTGGTGTCAGTTATTTGTCTTTTTTTATTCAAATATTTGCTTTTCTGGTTCTTGATATGAGGAGTGATATTTTTTATTGTACCTTGTGAATTTTGCTTTCTATTTTAGGAGTCTCACTCCTATTTAAATCTTCTGTTTTACCAGGCAGTCCTCCTATTTAGGTTTAAAATGTAGATCCTCACCTATTTTTGTGGGCTTTAAGTCTTACGACATTTTTGTTTTCAGTCATTTTAATGCTATTCTGATCTTTTTTTATTTTTTCTAATGCTGCTGCAGCTCCCGCTCATTTCTTGTTGGTGTCACTTGGCAGAGCATAAAATTTTTTCTTAGATCACCTGGTATCATTGGGTCACCTTTTCCTGCAGGAACCAGGGCAGGAGCCAGGGCAGAAGCCACTGTAACTGAATATTCTAATGCTACTGGATAGAAGACTGGTAGATAGATGGTGATGCCCAGGTGTGGAACAGTAAATGGGTTGGCTAAGTGCTTTATTGCTTTTGTTGGTGGCAGGTCAACCTGCAGTTTCCCCCAATGTTGAGTAGGAGTTGGGTTGACCTGCTTGGGCTTTGCTGCTGTCACTTTGGGCCATCAGTGTCCTATTTATAAAGCAGAAGGTAGGATGCCTACTGGGGAGCTGAACTTCTGTGAGCAGATTTGTGCACATGCTCACATTCTGGTTGTTGTGTAGAGGTTGGGTCTATAAGGGGCTTTGTAGCTTTTTCTGTGTGTCAATTTGATTATCCTCTGGTGGCCTTACTGTGGAGGAGAGATTGAGGCTCCTCACTAGGTCTCTATTGGGCTTCCCTTTTCTCAGAAGCACAAAATAAGACTTTGATCATTTTAAGAAAATAAAGCTATCTTTAGTTTTTATTTTTTTCTATGACTTTTGGCAGTTAGGAATTGCAGGCCTCTTGGTGCCCAGTCTGGGATATTTAGGAGATAAAAATAAAATTCAAGGAACTGACAGCATTGTTGTTCCTCAAGTCTTAAGATTCCTATCTTGTCCACATTTTTCCATATTATAGAATTATTTAATCTTGACTGTTAATTATTTAGTTATATTTAGGGTAAAGGAACAGGCAAAAGTGAGTCTGCACCATCTGTTCCAGAAAATCCGGATATATTTTGTAAGATAAAACCAACAAGATTTGCTGGTGGATTATGTTTGGGCTGTAAGAGAAAGGGAATGAATCAATGTTGTTTAAGTATTTTAGCCTAAGTAACAGAGAGAACCATAGCACCATCTACTGAGAATGGAGACATTGGATTAGGAACAGATTTAGTGAGGTTGGGGCTTGGAATTATGACTTCTTTTGTAGTTATGTTGAATTTGAGGGATTCAAATGGTGGTATGTGGACACAGATTTGCAAATTTTGATTTCAGAGATGTAGATGTAAGTTTGTAATCATCATATTAGAAATGGTATTTAAAACCATAAGACTGGTGTTTAAAACCATAAAATCACTTAGGGAATGAGAGTATAGATAGAGAAAAAAGAAGTCCAAGGACCAGCCCTAGCATATTCCAGTGTTTTGTGTTAGGGAAGTAAAGAATCTAGTAAAGTAGACAGAAGAAACAGCCATCTGGTGGAAGGAAAAATAAGGACAGTTTGCATCATAAAAGCCAAGTGAAACAATTGTTTCCAGAAAGAAGGAGTGATGAAATGTTATAAATGATGCTGAGACATCAAAATGAAACCTCAGTACTTGGTAATATGAAGATTATTGATGAATTTGGTGGGAAAGATTTTATTGGAGCTCTGAAATTTAAAAACAAAATGATAGAGGTGTATCTAAGAGAATGACAGGTAAAGAAGTAGAGACATGGAAAATAGAATTCTTTGAAGGAAAGTTTTATGAAGTGGAAGTACAGAAAAGAACATTAGATGTAGTTTTTTTATTATTAATGGCAGGTAGTAGAATGTGTTTGTATGCTGGTGGGAATTATTTAATAGAGAGGAAAATTATGGTACAGAAGCAAGAATAATGAGATCCTGTGTATAAAGAAATTGATCTGGAGAACAGGAATAATTTATTTATTGTAACATGTGGGGAGGTAGTGTATATCAATATTGATGCAAGTGGGATGGAGAACTTGTGGCAAAAGGATAAGGACATTCTTTTTTGATAACTTGCTTTTATTTTCTAAAATAGAAACAAGGTCATCAGCTTAGTGTGAGAAGGGCAAGAAGGTGCTGAGGGTTTGAGGAGAGAGATGATCTTGCTTTATCTCACTTTATGGCTTTAAGCCTGAGTCATTTGAGAATAAATTGAAGATATAAATGGAAGGATAGGAAGAATTAACATAATTAAAAAGGGTAATTGAATTTAAGTAAGGTTGTATGTTTACCAAGGAAGTATGACAATGGGAGAGAGTGGCAAGGGAGTAGAGGGGGTATATACAAGGGTTGCTTAGTGTGATGAACTGTGAAATGTAAGCTGCATAAATACATAAGGATGACAATGGAGAATCAGAGGTGGTAGGTTGAACAAATTGAATGTACAATCAAATAATTTCAGGAATATTTTTTTTTCAAGAGTCACTAAAGGTAAGGGTTATGGTCAGAAAATAGTGTGCTTGAAAATGGGGTTTTAGAAGTTGTGTCATTATAGATAAAGGTCTAGTATCTGACCATGGCACAAGTTAACCGAGGTAAAGTGGAGGATATATTTACTGTAAGCGAAGAAGTCTATCAAGAAACTGAGAGTAAAGAAAAGTGTTGTTTATGTCAATGAATGTATAGCAGTAGAAAGTTTCATAGATGATTGGAAAAGAACAAATACTGTTCTTACCTCAAAATTTTTTGTACTGGGGAGTTCCCTGGTGGTGCAGTGGCTTAAGGCTTCGGCGCTGGCGCTGTCAGCACTGCGGCCTGGGTTCGATTCCCAGTCAGGGAGCTACCCACATACCAAAATGCAAAAAGAAAAAAAAAATTTTTTTTTGTACTTTGAATTGAAAAGCCACTGGTGGACTCATGCAACCATGAGTTATGATCAGCAAAGTTTAAAAATGAAATAGATGAAAATAGAAAATATAAGTATATATAAGGGTATGTATTATTTATGAAACTTTGCACTTAATAATGATGTAAAATGTATTTGTTATTTTACCTCATGGTTGAAAATGTTTGGAGACCATTGTCTTAATATAATTTGTGGTCTCCAGATGACATATATTGTGGAAATAGTAATGGTGGGAAGGTTTGACTTAGCCTGTGGAAGTTTCTCAAGCTGCTGGATAAAATTAACATTCATAAACATTTCCAAGTTACTGCTAACTCTTATATTCTCTCTTTAAAAATCATTTCTGATAACTATTCTCAAGAGGGATATAAGAAAAGTGCCCTTGGGGGTGTTTATGAAAGATTATCGGAGTTCCCTGGTGGTGTAGTGGCTTACGGCTTCAGTGCTGGTGCTGTCAACGCTGCGGCCTGGGTTTGATTCCCAGCCAGGGAACTACCCACATACAAAAAAAAAAAACGAAAACAAAAAAACAAAAAAACAAAAAAAAAACCCTAAAAAAAAAAAAAAGATAATCTCTGGGGAACTTTTGTGAAGTACACAGGCCTTCTTTCCACCATGACTGCAGTACTGAGCTTTTCTTAGTGAGTTGTAGTCTCACCACACCATTCAGCTTCTAGAACATCTTCAACTAATATTTAGCTCCTGCTTAATAATTTCTGTTAGTGGAAGAATAATGGTCTCATAAAGCAGATTTAGAATAAATTTATTAAACTCCTTCAAATGATGTAATTTTCAGTCCTTAGTCTTAGCCTTTCTTTCTATAATGACACAGACTAAGTCTTAGTTTTGTTTTTTTTTTTACCATGTAATCCTTTAGTTATGGAATGATAGTTTTTCTCACCTCTTAAAATGACTCTTCCAACCCCAGGTGCCTTAGGACACAATATAGTGTAATGTTTGGGCTCCAGAGGTATATTTTCTAGGGTTGAATCTAGCATAGGAGTTTGCTAGCACATATGATTACTTATTAATAATTCGTACCTGGAAAATGAAGGCAATTATCAAATAGTATCTACCTCATAGTGTTGTTGAAAAAATCAAATGAGCTAAGCAATTTATATAGCAACATAGCTGACATGTAGTAAATACAATAGATATTAGCTACTTATTATGTAATAGACTTTTTACTTCTGCTACCATTTTAGTTCTTTTTCTTTGTATACATATGTTTTCCATATTCTCTCTTTAAACTATGGAATTTTTAACAGTATAATAATCTAAGTATTACTTTACTATGGCTGTTTTCTCTCTTATTCTGGACCTTCTACTTGTTGATATGACTAAAACTGAAATACAGTATGTTTTGAAATCGAGCCATTATTGAGAAAACTCCCAACAAGAAAAGCCCTGGACCACATGGCTTCATGTGATTCATTTTACCAAATATTCAAAGAAGAATTAATACCTACTGTCCTCAAACTATTCCAAAAAATTTAAAGAGAAGAAAATGCTCCCAAACTTATTTTATGAGGCCAGCATTTCCCTGATACCAAAACCAAACACATTACAAAAAAAAATGATAGGACAATGTTCATGATAACCATAGATACAAGAACCCTCAAAAAAAATATTAGCAAATCTAATTCACCAAAATATTAAAAAATTCATACACCATGATCAAATGGGATTTACTCTCGGGATGCAAGATTGGTTCAATATTTACAAATCAATGAATATGATAGAGCACATAAACAAAATGAAAGATACAAATTATATGATCATATGCAAATGCAGAAAAAGCATTTGGCAAAATCCAATTTCCATTTATGGTAAAAACTCTCAGCAAAGTATGAATAGAGGTAACATACCTCAACATAATAAAGGATATAGATGACAAACCCACAGTAACATCATACTCAATGGTGAAAAGTTGAACACTTTTTCCTTAAGATCAGGTACAAGACAAAGATGTTTACTTTCACCACTGCTGTTCAACATAGTATTAGAAGTCCTAGCCACAGCAATCAGGTAAAAAACAAACAAGCAGACAACATCCAGATTGGAAAGGAAGAAGTAAAACTGTCATTATTTGCAAATAACATGATACTATAGAGGAAGAACCTAAAAGATCCACCAAAAACTATCAGAACTAATAAATGAATTCAGGAAAATATCAGGACACAAAATTAATATTCAGAATTTGGTTGCAATTTTATACACCAATAAACAACTATCAGAAGAGAAATTGATAAAACAATCCATTTTTCATTTCCATCAAAAAGAATAAATACCTCTGAAGAATTTAACCTAGGAAGAAAAAGACCCATTGTCAGAAAACTAAAATACATTGAATAAAGAAATTGAAGATATAAATGGAAGAATAGGAAAAATTAACATAATTAAAATTAAAATATTTATATTGCTTAAAGCAATCAACAGATTCAATGCAATCCCTATGAAAATGCCAATGACATTTTTCACAGAACTAGAACAAATAATCCTTAAATTTATATGGAACAAAAAAGGATCCCAAATAGCCAAAGCATCTTGAGAAAGAATACAGTTGTAGGTGTCATGCTATAAATATGTGATATAAAACTATACTACAAGGTCATAATAATAAAAACAGCATGGTACCAGCATAAAAGCAGATATGTAGATCAATGGAACAGAATAGATAGCCCAGAAATCAACCCACACCTATATGGTCAATTAATCTATGACAAAGGAGTTAAGAATATACAATGGAGGTAAAGACAGTCTCTTCAAAAAATGGTAGTGGGAAAACTGGACAGATATATGCAAAAGAATAAAACTAAATCACTTTCTTAAACACCATGTACAAGAATAACCTAAAAATGGATTACAACCTTAAATGTAAGACCCACTATCATAAAACTAGAAGGAAACATAGGCAGTAAACTCTTTGATACCACTCAAGAATAATTTTTGAATATATTCTGGGGAAGGAAAACAATAGAAAAAATGAAAAAATGGCACTAGATAAAACTAACAATTTTTGCATAGTGGAAGAAACCAAACCATAAATAACATAATAAAAACAACCTACTGAAAATATTCACCAATGATACATCTGATAATGGGTTACTATCCAAAATATATCATATAAGGAACTCATGAAACTTAATACCAACCCCCCAAAAACCAAACCAAACCAAACAAAATAATAAAACAAACAACCCAATTAAAAAATGGGCAGAGGACCTGAATAGACATGTCTTCATTGAGGACTTGCTCATGTCCAATAGACATTTGAGAATATGCTCAACCTCACTAATCATCAGGGAAATGAAAATTGAAACCACAGTGAGATATTACTTTGTACATATCAGAATGGCTATCATCAATAAATCAACAAAAAAGTGTTGGCAATAATGTGGAAAAATGGAACCCTCGGGCACTGTTGGTAGGATTGTAAGTTGGTGCAGCCACTATAGAAAACAATATGGGTGTTCCTCCAAAAATTAAAAATAGAACTACCATATAACCCAGCAGTTTTGCTGCTGGCTGTTTATCTAAAGAAATTTAAACAGTAATTTGAAAAAATATCTACACTCCAGTATTCATTCCAGTATTATTTACAGCAGCAAAGATATGGAAGCAACCTAAGTGTACATCGATAGATGAATGAATAAAGGAGAAGTGGTACATGTATACAATGGAATATTACCCAGTTATAAAAAAAGAATGAAATTTTGCCATTTGCAACAACATGTATGGAGCTAAAGGGTAATATGCTAAGTGAAATAAGTTAGACAAAGAAAGACAAACACCTTATGATTTCACTTATATGTGTAATCAATAAAAACAACATAAATGAACAAACAAAAGGGTAAGAAAGTCATAGATACAGGGAACAAATTGATGGTTGCCTGATGGAAGGAATTTGGAGGATAGGTGACAAAAGTTACAAGATTAAGAAATATAAATAGCCAGTTATAAAAAACAGTCATGGGGATGTAAATGACAGCATAGGGAATATCGTCAACAATATTGTAGTAACTGTGTAGGGTGTTAGATGGGTACTAGAGTTATTGGGTGATCACTCTGTAATTTATGTGTCTAATTTCTATTTTGTACACTTAAAACTAATATATTGTATGTCAACTCTAATTGGAAAATTAAAAAAAAATAAGTACAGGATTTTTTTTGTAAGTCAGTCACAGATGATCCCATTGATTGTATCAACTAATCTTGTTTTCAAATAATTTGTTGTTGGTCCTGGTCTCTTCCCTACCCTGAACTTGAAATAGTTGGTTTGTTTTTTCCTTTTTTGTTTTTTTGAACCTATTTACCAACTTTAGTTTTGCCTCTGGAAAGCTGAATAATGACTCTTAAAGATATCTAGCTTTAATCTCTGGAACCTGTGAATGCGTTCTTATGTAGTAAAAGGGACTCTGCAGATGTGATTAAATTAAGGATCTTGAGATAAGGAGATTTTCTGGGTGGGCCCTAAATGGCATTATAAGTATTTTATAAGAGGGAGGATGAAGGAGACCAGGAAATGTGACAGATATGTCAAACAATATGACAACTGAAATAGGATGGTAAGCCCCTGGCTTTAGGAAGCAAAAAAGGGCCACAGACCAAGGAATGAAAAAAAATGTAGTTCCAGAAGTTGGTAAAGGTAATAGGCTCTAAAGGGAGTGTGTCTGAACTGACACCATGATTGTGGCCAAGTGAAATTAATTTTGAACTTCTGACTTCCAAAAATATAAGAATAAATATGGTATTTTTAAGCCACCTAGTTTGTGATAAATTATTTTAGCAGACAAATAATACAAATACATACTTTATTATACTTTATCTTGTTATTTTTAGCCTGTTATTCTAGCCTGTTAAGATAGTTGGTTTTTAGATAAAGCTAATTGCCTTTTTAGATGTTGGGTACCACCTATGTGGAAGGTATAATGCCAGGTAATGGTACCAAAAGTATCTCTCCTCCTCTTTATAATACTTGATATAAATATTATTAATCCTATAATATAGATGAGAAAACTGAAATTCACAGTAATAAAGTGATTTGGCCAAGATTATGCAATGAATGTCTTGAACAGTCTTTAACAGCTGAAGTTTACACATCGAAGCCTGACATTCTAGGTTCTTCCTAATCTGGCCAAATCTTATTGTACTCTATTATTCTACTTCTCTCATTCACTGTTATTGGTTTAAATAGCACCTAAGCTAATAATGGCACTTACATCTAGACCTCAGGTCTTTACCTCTATCCTGAGTATGAATATCCATCTTCACTTGAATGTGCCCCATACCTACTACATGGGCTCTAGAACCAGAGTGACTGGGTTTGAATCTCAGCTTCAACCATTGCTATCTGTGTGACCCTAGAAAAATGATGTAATCTCATTTGAAAATGGGGATAATAATAATTGTATGTACCTCATGGAGTATTGAGGATTAATACATGTAAATTGTTTATGATAGTGACTTGTGTGGTAAGTGCTCAAAAATGTTATTAGCTAAAATAGTATTATTATTCACCAAACTGAATTTATTATCATCTCATCTGACTTGGTCTTTCTCCTGTGTTCATTGCCCATCATTTGTCTAGCATTTGTAACACAAAACTCAGGACTGTTAATTGTCTTTTTTCTTTTTCCTTTAGTACATATTAAAAAAGAATCAAAAACTAAGACTGGATAATCTTAGTCCTGTGTAATTCTTAGTTCTACTTTTTCTCTCTTTTTCTGTTACCTGTATATTATTTCAGGCCTTCATTTAAGAACTGTAATAGCCTCCTACAAAATTTCCCATCCTCTGATATTGTTCTCTTAACTGCATTATTTTATATTACCACTGGAGCAATGTATATAAAACATAAATTAAAATAAAACAAGTAAAATGCTAATATGACCAAGTCATGTCTCTATTTACAACTCCACAGTGGAAATCTATTACCTGTATACTAAAGACCTTATGTCCAAGTTATGGCCCACAATATTGCACTCTACATATGTAATAGAATAATATCCACACACTTTTTTTACTTATCTACTTTCTATTTTTCAAAGCTATTAGTGATTAGGGGATGCCTGTAAGACTTACCATAACATTTTTGCAGCTCTCAATTTATATTACCTCAAATATCTATTATTATTGCACATACACTATTGCTCCAATTTGTTTGTATGCTCCTCACAGTCAAGGACCATAATATCATTTTTTATTGTTAAATTTATTGGGGTGACATTGGTTAGCAAAAATTACATAGATTCCAGGTGTACAATTCTACAGTGCATAGTCTATGTATCGCCTTATGTGTTCACTACCCAGAGTCAGTTCTCTTTCCATTACCATGTATTTAACTCCCCCTTCCTCCTCTCCCCACTTACGGTCAAGTAACCACTGAAGTTATTTGCTGTGTCTGTGAACTTTTGTTTCTTTGTTTCTTTCAGTTTTATATTCTATATATGAGTGAAGTAATATGGTTCTTGGTATTGTGTCTGGCTTATTTTGCTTAGCATGGTGATCTGAAATGGCAGTATGTCATCTTTTCTTAAAGCTGAATAATATTCCATTGTTTACATATACCACAGCTTCTTTATCCAGTCATCTATCTAAGGGCACTGTGCTTGTGTTCATGACTTGGCCACTGTGAACAGTGCTGCAATGAATATTGGGATACATATGTATTTGCAGACTAAGGTTTTCAAAATTTTGGATAGATACCAAGAAGGAGTATGACCATATGGTAACTTGATTTTCAATTTTCTGAGGAACTGCCACACTGCACTCCATAGTAGTTGTACCAATTTGCATTCTCACCAGCAGTGTGCGAGTGTTCCTTTCCCTCCACTGACTGACACTTGTTATTTCTTGTATTGTTAATAAAAGCCATTCCCACAGGTGTGAGGTGGTATTTCATTGTGGTTTTGACTTGAGTTTTTGTAATAGCAAATGAAATTGAGCATTTTTTCATGTCTGTTTGCCATTTGTATGCCTTCATTGGTAAAGTGTTTGTTCAGGTCTTCTGTCCACTTTTTAATTGGATTGTTTGTTTCTTTTTTTTTTGTTGAGTTGTATGAGTTCTTTATGTATTTTAGATATTAGTCCCTGAGCAGAGGAATTGTTTGCACATATTTTTTACTATTTGGTTTGCTGTTTCATTACTTTGTTGATTGTTTTTTTTTTTTTTGCTGTGATATCATTTGATATAGTTCCATTCATTTATTTTTGCTTTCACGTCCCTGTGTTTGAGGTCAGGTTCATGAAGTCCTCCGTAAACCCCAGGTCTATAAGTTTAGTACCAATGTTTTATTGTATACATTTGTTGTTTTGAATCTAATGTGGAGGTCTTAAATAAATTTTGAATTAATTTTAGTGTGTGGTGACAGTTCACAGTTCAAATTCATTCTTTTGCATATGGTTTTCCAGTTTTTTCAGCAACATTTACTGAAGAGACTTTCTTTTCACCATTGTATATTTTTACCTCCTTTATCAAAAATTATTTGTCCATACATTTGTGGATTTATTTCTGGGTCTTTGATTTTGTTCATTTTGTCTGTGTTCCTGTTTTTCTGTCAACACCAAGCTGCTTTGATTACTGACACTTTGTAATACAAATTGAAATTGGAGAGCGAGATATCTTCAGACTTATTCTTTTTGTGTGGCTATTTCAGGTCTTTTGTGGTTCCATACAAGTCTGGTAATATTTATGTCTATTTTGTGAAGGAATGATTGTGGAATTTTGATGGGAATTGCATTAAATCTGTATATTGCTTTGAGTAATCTGTCCATTTTAACAATGTTGAGATTTCCTATCCATGAACATGGAATATCTTTCCATTTCTTTGTGTCCTCTTTAATTTCTTTTAATAGTGTTTTAGAGTTGTCAATGTATAAGCCCATCACATGTTTTTGTTAATTCCCAGGTATTTTATTCTTTTTGTGAAAGGTTTTGATTCTCTCATTTCTTTTTCTAAAGTATTGTTGTTTGTATATAGAAATGCATTTGATTTTTGTACATTGATATTTTTATCCTCTAACTTTATTGCATTTGTTTGTTGTTTCTAATACTTTTCTGGTGGAGTCTTTGAAAATTTCATATAAAGGATTGTGTCATATGCAAATAGTGACATTTTGAGTTCTGCTCTCCCAATTTGGATACTTTTTATTCCTATTCTGGCCTGATTTCTCTTGATAGAACTTTCAGTACTATATTGAATATCAATGGTTACAGGAGGCATCCCTATCTTGTTCCTGATTTTAGGGAAATGGCCTTCAGCTTTTCCCCATTCAGCATGATACTAGTTGAGTGTTTGTCATATATGGCCTTTATTATATTGAGGTACTTTTCTTCTACCCATTTTATTCCGTGTTTTGATCATAAATGGATGTTGTATCTTGTCAAATGCCTTTCCTGCATTAATTGATATGATTGTGTGGTTTTTATCTTTTGATTTGTTTATGTGGTGTATCACATTGATATATTTGTGTATGTTGAACCATCCTAGTTCTCCTGGGATGAATCCCACTTCATCGTGATGCATAATCTTACTGATACATTGTTCTATTCTATTTGCTAATATTTTTGTAGAATTTTTCTATCTGAGTTCATCAAAGATATTGGTCTATAGTTTGTGTGTGTGTGTGTGTATGTTTGTTTGTGTGTGTGTGTGTGTGTGTGTGTGTGTGTGTATGTGTGTGTGTTATGCTGACCAAGCTTTGGTATTAGGGTATTGTTGCCCTTGTAGAATGAGTTGGGAAGTATTGCCTCATCTTCAATATTTTGGAAGCGTCTAAGGAAGATAGGTGTTAATTCTTTTTATAATGCTTAATAAAACTTATGGTCCAGGGCTTTTGCCATTGGGGTGATTATAGATCAATATTTCAATTTCTTTACTATTGATTGATCTATTTAGATTATCCAATTAATCTTGATTTAGTCTAGGTAGACTGTATATTTCTATAAACATGTCCATTTCTTCTAGGTTGTTAAATTTGGTGGCATAATGCCCTTCATAATATTTTTGTATGATTGTTTGTATTGTTGTGGTATCAGTCAAAATTTCCCTCCTTTCATTTCTAATTTTGGTTATTTGTATACTTTCTTTTAATATTTTTGTTAGTTTATCCAGGGGTTTTTTAATTTTACCATTTTTTCAAAAAACTAGCTCCTTGTATTAATTTTTCCTATTGTCTTTCTTTTCTCAATTTCATTTAATTCTACTTTAATTTTTATTTCTTTATTCCTCCCACTTACTGGGTTATTTTTGTTCTTCTTGATCTAGTTCTTTCAGATGGGATGTTAGCATTTTTACGTATGATTTTTTCCTAGTTTTTAAGGTAGGCCTATAATGATATAAATTTCCCTCTTATTACTGCTTTCACTGCATCCCAATAATTTTGATATGTTATATTTACATTGTCATTAGTTTCTATGTATTTTTAAACTCTTTTTATATTTCTTCTTTGATCCATGCATTTTTAAATTCCATGTTGTGGAATCTTCATGTATATGTGATATTTTCTGCTTTCAATTTTCAGTTGATTTACAAAGCTTTGTGGTCTGAGAATTCACTTGGTATAATTTTAATCTTTTTAAATTTGCTGTGGGTAGTTCTGTGTTCCAGCATATGGTCTGTTCTTTGGAATGTTCCATGTGCACTAGAAAAGAATGTGTAGTCTTGGGAGTTCCCTAGTGGTGTGGCTAAGGCTTTGGTGCTGTCAGGGCTGCAGCCTGGGTTCGATTCCCAGCCAGGGAACTACCCACATAAAAAAAAAAAAGAAGAATGCATAGTCTTATGTTATAAGGTGAAATGTCCTGTAGATGTGAATTATTTCCAATTGCTGTAATGTGTCATTTAAAGCTGATATTTTCTCATTTTTTATCTGTTTGGATGATCTATCCATGGCTGTTAAGGCGGTATTTATGTCACCTATAATAATTGTGTTTTTTCAGTTTCTTTTTTTATATTTGTTAATATTTGCTTGCTAAATTTTTTTTCTTCCTCAATGGGGGCATATATATTCATGAGTATTGTGTCTTGTATTTTCCTGTTGTTGTATTGTCGTCACCTTTATCACTATGAAATGCCCATCTCTGTCTCTTGTTACCTTTTTTATCCTGAAATCTGTTTCACTAGATATCAGTATGGCAATTCCTGCTTTTCTCTGGAGGCTGTTTGCTTTGAGTATTGTTTTCCACCCTTTCACTCTTGAGTTTGTGTTTGTCCTTGTGGCTGAGGTGTGTCTCTTGGAGACAGCATAGGGATGGGTTTGGTTACTTAATCCAGTCTGCTACTCTGTGCCTTTTTGTTGGTGAGTTCAGTCCATTTACATTTAGGGTGATGACTGATATATGAGTATTTCCCATGGCCTTTCCTTCCTTCCTTTTTTATTTCTTTTTTTTGGTACCAAATCTTCCCCATTAATTTTAATTTTTTGTTTAAGGTCACATTGCCTGCTTCAGTATTTCAAAAAATGCTGGCCTTGTGCTTGAGAATTTTCTCAACTTCTTTATGTATGAAAAGATCTTTATTCATTTTTCACATCTCAAGGATAATTTTGCTGGATAAATTATCCTTGGCTGGTAGTTTCTGTATTTTAATATTTTTAATGTTTGATTCCATTCTTTCCTGGCTTATAGTTTTTGCTGAGAAGTCTGATGATAGTCTGATGGGTTTTTCTTTAAAGGTTACATTTCCCCTCTCCCAGGCTGCCTTGAGAATTGTTTCTTTGTCTTTGATTTTTGACATCTTCAGTATAATTTGCCTTGGAGAATATCTGCTGGGGTTTAGGTAGCTAGGTATCTAGCGGTCCTATTTTCTTCTTGAATTTTGCATTTTAGATCTCTCCATTGGTTTAGAAAGTTCTGTGTCCTGTTAGTTTCAGTAAGCTTTCTGTAGAATTTTGCTCTGCACCTTCTGCTATTCCTAATTTTTTACTGTTCTTTCTAATGGAGTGAGATATAAGGTTTTTCAATTCTTTTGACTCTGAAGTCCCTATGTTTTTTCTTTCTGTGTGTTTTTATGTTCCAATCTTCAATATTAGCAGTTCTTTCCTCCATCTGGTTGGCCCTGTTGCCTATGGTAGGTAGTTCATTTCTCAATTTTGAATTGCATTGTTTATCTCTAGAATTTCTATTTGATTCTTTTTTATATTTGCAATTTATTTGTTAAAATGTTCCTTTTGTTCAGACATTTCCTTTCTGAGATTTTTTTTTTTGGTCTGGGTACTTTGCCAACATTCCTTCAGCTCTCTGTTTGTCTTAAGAACTGCAGTGTTGAATTCTGTGTCACTTACATCATATTATTTCCAGATCTATAAGTTTATTTTTTTTGTGGAAATCTTCCATTTTCTTTCTCAGCAGCTTTGAATCCTAAGGTACTCGTTATATTTGATGTTTTTTTTTGTTTTGTTTTGTTTTGTTTCCTGGGCATGAGGGCTTTTTACATGGCAGATATAGAAAGGTCTTTTTCTTTTTCTCTTTTCAGCTGTTGTTGCTGTAATGTCTTCCAATATTGTTTTTCATGGTTATTCAAACTTTTATCTTTGGGAGCTTTCTTGCAAGGTGGGCTTCCCTTTTTTTGATCCAGTTGCCTTGGTCTTGATGTGCCACCTCATTTGGAAAATGTGGTTGGAGATGATGTACTATGCCTCTTAGGTCAGTGCAGGAAAAAGGTACTGTGCCTGCATTTTGGAGTTTTCCTGAACACTACTGCAGATTTTTCCAGTTGTGACATTTGCTGGAAAAGGCGCAGGTTTATTTGCTTATTCCTCCCACAACTGTCTGTAAAGCAGATACTACGTGGAGTTGGGTGGGGGTGAGCTTTGGGATAGAGGTAGGATAAGCAACCAGAGTCAGTGTCTTTTTTTTTCTGCCTGGGTTTGGGGTCAAGTGTAGTCTACAGCTGCTTTGTTTTTTGTGGTATCTCTCCTTGTCACTAACTCCACTGTAACACTAGCCTGTTTGTCACAGATACACAGGCAATCTAGGTGTGGGCCGGGCTGGAAGAGGGCTGTGATCAGGTTAATCACCAGCTGAGTGCACACTGCCAGCTCAATCTCTCTCTTTTCTCCTGAGCCTGCGTTTCACCCAGGATTGTGTTTTATTCTGGTCAGCATTGCCACGGGAGCCAGCTCTCAGTTTCAAACTCACCAAGACCCTATTTGTGGTCGCAGCATCATGCTGCAGCTGGGGGCTCTATTCTCACCCAGGGCAGTTCAAATTCTTTGTTGAGCCTCTAACCTGCCTTGAGGTGCAGTGCTCTGGTTGGTGCCCTAGCACTTTGCCACTTGGTTAGGGTATCTATTCGCCCATAGTCTCAGAAGGTTTCAGCCATTCCTGCCTTTACTATTGTCACCACTTGGCCTCCAACCTGCCTGGGATTGTGTTGGTGTTCAGCCAATGTCCTCTGACTCCCTTCTTGTTCCTTCTGTTAACACTTGGTTGGGTCATGTTCCGCAGCTCCATCTCAACTGGGCTGCATCCCTCCCTCCTCTCCTGTTTGTCCCCCTTTCTTTCTCAGCTATGGTTGTGTTATTCAGGGTTTTCCACATTAGATCCCAGTTGTTCAATTATATTTTCCAGGAGAGGTTTCAAGGATCTCCTCTCTTGCTGCCATTTTAGGTCCTCCTACCATAATATCTTTTTATATCCCCATCTCATTATTTTTTAAACTGCAGATTACACCAATAAAATCAATTTAGCAGATTGCAATAAGTATTTTTAATAATAAAGTGGAATAGGAAATATCAGAGATCATTGTACATAATAAAGTTGCAGCTATCAATTAATTACCTTTTGCTTCAATTGTTGTTTTTTTTCATTTAGCTCCTCCAGCATATGAAGACCAGCTGCATGCAGCAATATCCCATGACAACCTTTTCCTTGGCATCTTCTCCAGTTTGGAGTGCCACCAGTGTGGCTCCTCTCTGTAATGCTTCCCTAATACCCCAAGCAGTTTCCCAGCTTATTTTGTTATGACCTCAGGCAGCTTTGTCATGAATTTTAAAGTAGTAAATCTCGTGGGTGACTTCTGGCATTCCAGAGAACAATTTTTTTCACCTTCCCAGTGAGGAACCTGAACTTCCCAGTAAGGCACCTCAGAGAAGTTTTCCATCATCTGGATTTCTCTCTCCAGGGATGGGGGAAGGAGGGTCTTCCAGATTCTATCCTTTCTTGGGTGCGCTATCTCAGCACTAAGAGTCGTATCTACCCCCTATATCTGCTTATTCCTGTATTTGTAAGAGCTCCTTTTATCCCTTACTACCCAATTATGCACTACTCTAATCCCTTGTTATAATCAGTAATTCTTTATACTAACCTTCAGATTTCTGGTTTCTTCTCTTGATTGGTCCCTACTATCACAACAAGTATTGTTTTGTGAAACTTTTGTGTCAATTGCATGAATATATTGGATCATAATCATAAAATCTATTTGAAAGTTTTACTTTATGTGCAGTGGGCACAATAGACAATATGAAAACAGGCTCTAAAAGTTAGTTTAAAGAGGATAGGCATTTCTTAAAAGCAAAATTGTGATAAAATAATTTAAAAGGTTCTTGATGTGAAAGAAAAGCATATATAAACAAGCCGTTATGTTGATGTTTATTTTTCCTATAGTTCAAAGAATCTATTATGCTTTCTGTCAATTTACTTAAAGGTTAGATTATCTGGGGTTTTAGGACTTCAGTTCAGGAATTTGGGTTTGGCGGTGTCTTGTCTTCTGTGTGTGAACATCTGATTCATGGAATTAAATATGCTAAACTTTAAAGGTCAGATTTCTATTAAAGGCCAATTTAATGAATATCTGAAATATGCCTTACAATTTAGTATCCGTACTAGTTTGCTAGGGCTCCTGTAACGAAGTACCACAAACTGAGTGGATTAAAAAAAATAAACCATTATGATTAAGCAATTAGCTGTTTCAACTCATGAATGAAGTTGCATTTGAGAAAATGTATAAAGGATGAAAGGGGGCTTGATAAAAGATGATAAAAAATACAAAAATCATGGCACAGTAACTCTAAGAATTGCATTAGGAAGACTAAATCCCAGAGTGAAATAAGGGTTACAAAAATTAGTAATGATCATACATACTGGCTTATTAAAAGTAGGAGCAGAACAACAACAATAAGAAAACATACAAAATGGGTTGACTCTTTTGGGCATACCATATCATATTATCATATAACAAAGCCGAACTCCTGTTTTGTTCCATTTTTTTCTTTGAAGTAGAATGATTATAAAACTAAATAAGGTAGGAAAATCTGGTTATAAGAGAATTAAAGTGCATTAGGATAGGTGAGGAAATGATAAGATGACATATTATCATCTTCTATGATAAGAAAACAACTAGCTGCTCTAAAATAAATCAGATTTTTAACACCAGATATGTTATAAACTGAGACAATGAAAGAAACTGCTTCTAGTTTGAAAATAAGAGAGATGCTGAAAGACTGGATATAAGGTTTTTTGTTTTTTAATTTTCTAAAAGGCAGGAAAAGTACAAACCAAAAATGCTAAAAATTCTAGAATGGTGAAAGTAGTACAAAGTCCCAGCAAAATTCTAGAGTAAATTACTTAAATATATAATTCATGAATAACCTAGAAAGGAAATTGGTTTTTAATAGTAGCCAACATTAATAAATCTAATGTTGCCAAGTTAAACTCTATTGTTTGGGTTATTAGACTGAATGATAAAATGCATACCAGAGATAAGGTATATTTTGCTTAGTTAAATATTAAAAACAATTTCTTATGATACCCCAAAGTTAAAGCAGTTAGGTGGATTTGAAACTGATGGACTCCAAAGAAAAGAATAGAATAAATAAATTGATATCAACTTGGAAAAAAATTTCTAGGAACACACTAGTAAAGGATATATTCTTGGCATTTTATTTTCAATAATTTTATTAACAATATATGGACAGAGAAGGGATGCTTACCAAATCTGAGTTGCATGGCTGAAAGGATGCATAAGGCAACATGGTATAGTACAATGGTTCTCAATATTCAATTATCCTTGGAAAGTTTAGAGGACCTCAGAACTTATGTTAATGTGGAGTGTATCAATATTAAACATATCAATACTGAGAAATTTAAAAATAATAAACCTATTAAATGTTAACATAAATAATATATTTTTATTTAAAATCTATTTTAAAAAATAACTATCTTTTATAAAATAAAATAATTAATGAGAAAAGTAGCACTGTTTTAAACTTTTGCAAATATCTTTAATACGTGGGTTAATAGAAGACAGCTGGATATTTATATCCGCTTCTGCATTTAAGTTGGCTCCAAAACATTGTTGGGGTTGAAGTTTATAAAGAAAATTTCTGTGTTATTCAGATATGTAACTACAAAAAAGTAGTATTTTAATATAATTTTCAGATAGTTCTGGATTTTCTTTTACACCAAAGCTCAACAAATGATAGTTTCTTACAGGTTGGTTACAATATGGTTTCAGTTAGTGTTAGCATGGTATATCTTTTTCATTTCTTTATATTTAATCTATATGTATTTTCATGTAATTCAATTTTCTCTCCTTTCTTAGCATATCAGTTATTCATCTTTTTATTTTTACAATGTACACTTATAACAAATTTAGGTCCACTTTCAAATAACATTATATGGATGGGATCACAACTAATGCAAGTGCCTTATAATAACAAAGTATTTCTCATTCTTTCCTTCCATAGTTTGTATCATTGTTATCATTCATTTTGCATAAACATAAGCTATAATCACTGAATACATTATTTGTATTATTATTTTGAATAAACTATTATCTGTTACATCAATTAAGGAAAAGAGAAGTAAGTTTTTGTTTTACCTTCACATATCCTTTTCCAGTACTCTTACTTGCTTTATGTAGATCTGACTTTTTGACCTGTATAATTTTCTTTCTCTAAAGAACTTCTTTCAACATTTCTTATAAGGCAGAGATAATGACAACAAACTTCTTTGATTTTTGTTTATCTGAGAATGTTTAATTTTATTATTAAGCTTATTTGAGTAACATTTGTTGGAAAAATTCAATAGGTTTCAACTGTAAAATTTTATAATACATCATCTTTGTGTTTTTTTGTGTGCTCATCACCCAGAGTCAGTTCTCCTTCTATCACCATATATTTGACCCCTTGTCCTTCCCCAGCCACCCCTTTCCTCCTTACTCTCTGGTAACCACTAAACCATTGTGTGTGTGCATGAGTTTCTGTTTCATTGTTTGTTTGTCTTGTTCTCTTGTTGCTTTCAGTTTATATCCCATGTATGACTAAAGTCATATTGTTCTTGACTTTGTCTGTCTTGACTTATTTTGCTTAGCCTGAAAATCTCAAGGTATATCCATTGTTGTCACAAATGGCAGTACAAACATGGTCAAGAAATTCATAAAATGGGGGGAGTTACCAGATAAGTGGGAATACTAGTGCACATAGTTGTGTTATATAAATTATTATTAATACATGTGCCAAATTTCAGCTACTTGCATCCGTGCTCTTTCAGATGTCACCAAAGAAGCATGTAAAACATGAAGAAAACCTCAAGTATGGATAAAATTGAATGTTGACCATCATTGAGTTTTCCACAAAACAAGGAAAAACACCTCAAACTATTTTGTAAAAGATGATAGCAGTTTATGAGGACTGTAACCCTGGGAAATCCATGTTTGTTTGTTTGTTTGTTTTCTAAAAGGCAGGAAAAGTACAAACCAAAAATGATGTAAAGTCTAGAATGGTGAAAGTTGTACAAAGTCCCAGCAAAAGTTTTATGGCATAGATTTTTTTTCAAGCAAAATAGAGAGTTTATTGAAGACGACCTTTGTCCTCGATGCCCTATTAAAGCCACTTCCTCAGACATTGTAATAAAAGCTTAAAAACTTATAGTGGAAGGTGCCAGATTGAATATAAAGCAACTTGCATAAATGCGTGGAGTATCACCTACAACCATTTTGAATATTCTCCATCAGCATCTAAAGATGTCAAAAGTCAGTGCAAGATGGGTACCAAGACTGCTCATGCCACTTCAAACACAACTGTGTGTCGAGTGTTCACAACGGTTTTTGGACCTCTGAAAAGACAACAAAGATGATGTTTTAAACTGGTTTGTTACTGATGATGTAATTTGTGTTCATTATTATGAGCCTGAGTCAAAGCAGGAGTCCATGCGTGGCAGGAAAAGAGCACAGAACCCACTAAGGCTACTCTTCATGACCTGGTGTTGTCTAATTTTTATTTGATTCCAAGTATGAAAAAACAGCTTTGAGGAAAGGTAGTTATAGGTGATGAAGAGGTTAAAGCTGCAATTTCAGCATATTTTAAGGGAAAAAACAAAACTTTTCTTGAGGGTATAAATGAATTTATTTGAAAAACCAGAAAATTGTATTAGGGTTAACAGTGAATATATTGAAAAGGGAAAATAATAAATAGTTTTATTTTACTGTTCTTCCCCATTATTCCACGAATTTCTTTACCACTTTTTGTATTTCATTTTTTTTTCTTATGGCTGAATAATATTCAATAGTGTAAAATGTACCACATCTTCTTTATCCACTCTTCTACCAGAGGACACTGTGGTTGTTTCCATATCTTGGTCACCATGCATAATGCTTCAGTAAACATTGGGGTGCCTATATCTTTTTTTCTTTAATTCATTTTTATTGTTAGACTTATTGGGGTGACATCTGTTAGCAAGGATTTCATAGGTTTCAGGCATACAATTCTACAGTGCATTGTAAACTTGTTATATAATAAGTTCACCACCTAATGTGACTTCTCTTTCCATCACCTTATATTTAGGTTCACCCCCTCCTCTCCCACCCCCTCCCCTTTCTCCCCACCCTAACCCACTCGTCCCCAAATAAACATTAAACTATTGATTGTGTCCATGGGTTGTTTGTTCATTTCTTTTTTTCTTTGCTTTCAGTTTTATATTCCGCGTATGAGTGAAATCATGCAGTTCTTTGTTTTTTCTGTCTGGCTTATTTCACTTAGCATGATGATCTCCAGGTCCATCCATTTTGTCGCAAATGGCAATATTTCATCTTTTCTTACAGCTGAGTAATATTCCATTGTGTATATGTACCACAGC